>JANAVB010017597.1:0-17500 GCA_029216955.1 Iris pallida | reverse complement strand
AGGCGGCAAAATTCTCCGGCATACTCCTCTACTATCTGGTTCCCCTGAACCAGGTTCTTGAACTGCGTCTCCAAAGCGCCAAGTTCTGTATCGGGGAAAAATTTCTCCTTGAAGAGCTTCTTGAAATCCTTCCATGTCTGCCCCTCTGTAGAGTGGGGTGGGTTTGGTACCATGTGCGGGCAAGGTCCTGCATCTGGTTGCCCGCTGCCTCTATCTGAAACCCAGCTGGTATCTGTACAAGGCAAAAGATCTCCTCTATATACTCGTTCCAGTCGTCGGCATATAAGATACCCTCAGTACCCTTTAAGTCTCGTGGTCGCATCTTTTGAAAGTCCTGAATGCCCGGGGCCCTCGGCGTGGAACGGCTGTATCTGTCGTCCTTACGGCTGGGCAGTCACCTTCTCCACTGCTACCATGGCCAGCTGATGGGCATTGTCAATGCCATGCCTCATATCATCCGACTGGCGTCGCTGAGCCTCCATCATCTGCTGCATGAAAGCAAAGAACTGCGTCATATCAACTGTCCCCTGAGGTGGGGGTTGTAGCATCCCTTGAATCCCCGGGGTAGTCCTCGAAACCGGTGGAGGAGCACCCCAAAAGCTGCAGACGCTCCCACCTAAGCAGAAATGAGAGGTGTTGTAGTCCCACCATCTACCTAAAACAGACGAGAAGTGGCAGACCTCTCAGTGGTGTCGGTTGCTGCGGAGCATTGAGATCGTGTCTGCACCATCCTAGAGACAGATCAAACAAGAATTAATTACTGAGAAAGAAGCGATATAATCAAAGGCGGACAATTTATTTCAAGGAAGGCAATTATCAGCAAGAAGATATAGATGGCAAGAATTTGATCAGAATTTTTCCGAACTGTGATTGAGTACCCCTCCGCTAAAGCCTATTTCTTAATTCCTATCGCAGATTCGTAGCAGTACAACTAAGTCGTCGTACTACCATGATATCGTACTAATGTGAATCTCGACCTGCATGGGCCACCACAAAAAACGTGTCATGACCCGCACCTAGTGTAAGGGTACAAGTGCGTAACGACGCCCAGCCTACGCCGCAGAACCGGCGGTAGAACTGTTCTAGATCACTATCTAAAATAATTCACGCAAATATATAATGTACTTGTCTTAAATCTCAACTCCGAACGGAGGACAAGTATAGAAATAATATAACTCAATCACAGGCTAAGCACGATAGGATAACACAGAATTCTATAACTAAAAGAAAACAAATAAAAACTACTAAATGATAATATCTTAAAACAACTCAAAACAAGTCAAGTCTCAGATTATTACAATTCAAATTCTAAACATGAATTCTATAGCAAGTCTACTAGACTAGTCTCCCGATCACTCCTGAGAGTCGGGGCCAAAGATAGCTAATCCCTCTCCAGATCCATAGCAAGTAAGGAATGTATCCTCAGGGTTATCATATATAATATTTTCAACGGGTCCAGTCAGGACAAGAACGAATACATCTCATCAAGAAAATCCAAGTAAATACCTAAGACTATAAAATAATTATAGACAGTTATATTGATGAAGCATGGAAGTTTTAGACAGTTTAAAATATAAAGCAACAGTTAAAAATAAGGAAAGTAAATGCTGTAAAATAGAAGATCATGTCAATGAAGACTGTAATTAAAAGCTAGCTGAACTAGAATAATGTGATATGAGTCCAGGTGGTACACTATAGGTCAAGTGTGATTTCAATCAATGATTCAAGTTGGGAGATTCTTTAAAGATCCTTACGATGATTCTAGTAAAGATTCTTGTGGTGATTCCAATAATGATTCTAGACAATACTCAAAGGTGTATTTTAAAATACTGAGATCGACATGTAAACGGCTAGGGGTAATCCGACACATCATACACTGGCCAAGTGTGAGATGGCTATCGTTCTTGTATAATTCACAGGGTGGTAGTTCGAGTATTCGAAAATATTTACAAGTCTACTCAAGTATTTTTTCGCCCAACTAGTACGAGTGAATCCATAACACGACACGTAAATCGAGAATAAATCTAGCCAGAATATGAAGGTGCTTGTAGGTGATTCTTGTTGTGTTCCTGTAGTAGAGGCTAGACAAGTAAGGTATGTGTGTCGTATACATGAATCCCAGAAATATCAATCCGTGTTTGCAACAGAGAATCAAATAGAATTGACTAGAACTGAAATATAGACATCGTCAAGTAAATGAAAGAACTATCAGAGAATGTACTCGCCTGATACCCTGAGTGACTGATGAATACAGATGTCCGAACAGGAGTCACAATGTCCTATTTAGAGCATTACAGGTTGTAATGTATTCAAGATAGAATAAATGAATTTTATAATGCAAACTACATGCTTCTAGGTCATTATTGGTCAAAGTCAACTCTTGGTCAACTTTGGTCAATCATTCTGGTCAAACTAGGTCAACCCTAAGTCAACTAGTCCATTATCCCAAATTTAGGTCAAACTTGAGTTATCTAGTCATTTTAAGTCCATTTGGGTCAAGTCTAGGTCAAGTTTGACCCAAAGTTGACTTTTGTCAACTTGGTCAACTTGCTAGTCAACTATGCCAAGTTAGGCCTATTGGGTCATTTCTAAACTAACTCATTAATCCCTAAGCTATATCATATAGTTCAAACCTATATAGATATATTATATATATATATATATATATATAATATATATAATATATAAAATATATAATATATATATAATATATATATATAATATATATATAAGGAAAGTGTGTGGTGTGTGTGAGTAGGGGCTGCTGTGTGTTGTGGGTAAGGAAGGGGCTGTCGAGGGGCTGCCCAACAATCCCATTCCAACTGAAAACATATATATATATATATTTTATATATATATATATATATATATATTTTATATATATATATATATATATATATATATATATATATATATATATATATATATATATATTTTTTAAAATTATATATATTGCACACACACACACACAAAGGGAACTATATATATATATATATATATATATATAATATTTTATTTTGGGAACATATATATATATATATATATATTATTTTTTTTGAACTATATATATATATATATATATATATTATATATATATATATATATATATAAATATATATATATATATATATATATATATATATATAACATGTAGATTGTATGTGAAGTATATCAATGAACCCAACATCCAAATGAATCAAACAAACACTAGAATTAGCAAAACATATATCAATCATAAAATACCCAAACAGGAATTTGAATACCAAAGTTCAATTCAATTGTCAAAACCGAAAACCGATACGCAAAACCCAACTCGATACCCAAAATCCAAAATACACAACCAAAACTCATGAAACTCGACAAACATGAAGGTGTCCACGTGTGTGTCATGCTCGTGTCCTCACAGAGTCGAATCCGTGTCTGTATTGTGTCAAAATAGTGCATATCGCACGGGTACGTAAACGTGCATAGGAAAACCCTCGTGCACACGTGTCGCGCTCGATAGAATGCCACACGCAACATGAGGAGCCTCGTGCACGTAGCTAGGTGGGGTCTAGGTCTAGGTGTACATCACACAGACACGTGTCCACGTTGTGTCCACGCGTCGCAGGACACACGTATCCGTACAACCTCGTGGGCGCGTGTCGACGTCCGTTGCTCGCGACACGAGCCACGTGGTGCCACGTGGTTGAGTCCCTGAGTAGACTAGGTCGAGGGCTTCATTTCCATTCTTCTGGAATGAGTCCTCGCGTGTCGTGTCCGCGAATGGAGGCCGTGTCAGTAGCATTTTTCGTGCGCGGCACGGTTCAGTCGAATCAGTGCGGCTTCGATTTCTCTGCGTACGCTCCACGAAACATCATGAAATTTTAGGAGCATATGGGTAAAGGTTTTCCCCACGTGTCCATCAATTTTCACGCAAAATCGTGTCCTATGCATCGACTTATGACACTCGAGCAGCAGGACACGCACGGGGATCTGGTGCATGCATGTCCGTATCCGATTTGGACACCAAAATCGTGCCAAATCGAGATCTGCCTTCACGAAAGTTGTTTCAAATATTCACAGCAACAGATTCGTGAAAACGAAATAAAGATATACAAACTTTTGATTCTAAGAGGTATTTCGTCGAACACGTGTCCCAAACACCGACACGTATCCGATACACCTATCAAATGGATACGAAATCCTACCAAACTACATGTACAGGTCTGGAGTACCTAGATGGATGCATTTACAAAGAAAAATTAGAATTTACAGGTGTTTAGAGAGGTTTACCTATTGAGAGTCAATATCTCATTGAAACGAGCCTTCAAACGCGTCGACGCTGATTTTCTCCGGTCCAACGCCTCCGATTCCTTGCTAGCAAGTCTCCAGCAAGTTACTCTCCTCCCAAGGATCACAACGCACTTTGTTTGGATGGATTTGGATGAGAATTAAGAAAATTGGACTTTTGAAAGAGAATGGCAATTTCTAGGGTTTTGCAAACTAGGTAGCTACTAACATATAACATCAAAAGGGGGGCTGCGATTATGGCCAGCCAGGGGGCTTCTAGGGTTAGGTTAGGGTTGGTAATGGGCCACAACTCTTCTAAAACTAAATAAGAAGCCCATTAGCAAAAAGGCGAAAAAGCTACATGCTAAAATAGCCTAAAATGAATTAAATTATTTTCTAATTAGGACTAATGCTCTAAATTAAAATCTAATTAGCTAAATAGGTTTCTAATCATATGGTTAGTCTTCTAATCAAGGCTAACTAAGGTTAAACCATTGCTACTACCAAAAGCACTAATCGAAAACCAAAACACCAATCAATTAATAAAATAAAATCAAAAATTTAAATTATTACACAATTACTAAAATATCCCAATTTAGAAAAGTGGTGGTAAAAAATCTAACCCCCTAGAATAAATTTGTCCTCAAAATTTAAGATGGTTGTACTCCTTCTAGGTCAAACTTCCGACAATCAAGGTCAAAAAAATTATATCTAAAACATGTTCCTACTTGTCGTAATTTTCACAGTCTCGAACATGGTCACTATACTATCTAGCATATCACAAGAAAATTTTGACACAGGTACTAATGAAATCACACAACAAGATGGGAAAGAAGAATAGGAAAGACAGATCTACTAACCCATCACCTGCAGCATCGGTTTCCTCGACCATCTGTGCAAACGCTCCATCCCACGGTGCTGGGTATGGTGTTGTGCTACAGGTGGCCTAGCTCCCTCTCTCTGACGTGTGTGCCACCAAATGGGGGTGCCGAGGGGCAATCCTTTATCTGGTGAGCGTCGGATCCATAAAATAGAAAAATCTTCAACCTTCTCCTACAAGACTCCCAAATGTGTCTCGGCTTCTTGCAGTAGGCACAACTCTACATCTTTTGATCCTGATCTCGAGGCTGATGTTGTGCTTGCTAAACTCGAGCTGGTGCCTGCATCTGCTGAGGCTGGTGCACTATCTTCTGTACAAAGGGACGCTTTTCCTTCCCACTGGCCCCTTCTGACTTATCCTGACTCCTCTTGGACTTGAGCTCCAAGTCATCCTCTCCTGCCATGGCTCCTGCCAATATCTGCTCAAAGGTAGCATCTCTGTCACTCTTGGTCAAGGACTTGACTTCCTTGATCAAGCCCTTCCTGAACCTCCTAGCCTTTGTCGTCTCGCTAAGGCCCTCAACGAATCTGCCCAGGCGGCAAATTCTTCGGCATACTCCTCTACAGTCTGGTTCCCCTGAACCAGGTTCTCGAATAGCGTCTCCAAAGAGCCAGGAGCTGTATCGGGGAATTTTTTTTTCTTGAAAAGCTTCTTGAAAGCCTCCCATGTCTGCCCCTCTGTACCAACTCTAGGGTCGGTCTGGTACCATGTGCGGGCAAGGTCCTGTATCTGGCTGCCCGTTGCCTCTATCTAAATCCCAGCTGGTATCTGTGCGAGGCAAAAAATCTCCTCCATATGCTCGATCTAGTCGTCGGCATATAAGATACCCTCAGTACCCTTGAAGTCTTGTGGCCGCATCTTTTGAAAGTCCTGAATGCCCGGGGTCTTCGGCTGGTACGGCTGTAACTGCCCTCCTTGCGGCTGGGCAGTCACCTTCTCCACTGCTACCATGGCCAGCTAATGGGCATTGTCAATGCCATGTCTCATATCTTCCGACTGGTCGTTGAGCCTCCATCATCTGCTACATGAAGGCAAGAAACTACGCCATATCAACTGTCCCCTGAGGAGGTGGTGGTGGTAGCATCCCCTGAATCCTCGGGGTAGTCCTCAGAACCAGTGGAGGAGCACCCCCAAAAGCTGCGAACGCTCCCACCTGAGCAGGAACGAGAGGTGCTGTGGTCCCACCATCTGCCTGAACCGAACGAGAAGTGGCTGACCTCTCAGTGGGTTTGCTGCTGTGGAGCATTAAGATCGTGTCTGCAGTATCCTTGAGACAGATCAAACAAGAATCAATTACTGAGAAAGAAGCGATATAATCAAATGAGGACAATTTATTTCAAGGAAGGCAATTATCAGCAAGAAGATATAGATGGCATAAATTTGATCAAATTTTTTCGAACTGTGATTGATTACCCCTCCGCTAAAGCCTATTTCTTAATTCCTATCGCAGGCTCGTAGCAGTACAACTAATTTGCTGTACTACCATGATATCGTACTAATGTGAATCTTAACCTGCATAGGCCACCACTAAAAACGTGTCACGACCCGCACCTAGTGTAAGGGTACAAGTACGAAATGATGCCCAACCTACGCCGCGGAATCGACGGTAGAACGCTGTTCTAGGTCACTATCTAAAATAATTCACGCAATTATATAATGTACTTGTCTTAAATCTCAACTCGAAACGGAGGACAAGTATAGAAATAATATAACTCAATCACAGTCTAAGCACGATAGGATAACCCAGAATTCTATAACTAAAAAAAACAAATAAAAACTACTAAATGATAATATCTCAAAACAACTCAAAACAAGTCAAGTCTCAGATTATTACAATTCAAATTCTAAACATGAATTCTATAGCAAGTCTACTAGGCTAGTCTCCCGATCATTCCTGAGAGTCGGGGCCAAAGGTAGCTAATCCCTCTCCAGATTCATAGCAAGTAGTGTCACTACCACATTTTTTGACTTGAGGGTATTTTGGTCATTTTGACTTTTTAGTAAATTTGAATTTTTTTATTAATAAAATATGTGCTAATTATTTAATTGAGACTTGACCTAGAAGTTTAACCTAATCTAGATTAGTCTTGAGGTTAGAATCATGGTTAGAACATTTCTACTAAGTGCCAAGATTAGAAATATCTAGATATTATGTTAGTAGGATATTTTATATAGATATTAGTAAAGCAAAACCCTAGTTTTAATTTGAGCCTTTGATTTAACTTGATTTGCATAGAAGGAAGCTTAGCCACACATCTAAACATTACCTAACCCTAATTCCCTTAGATGACCAACCACACATAGAATTTCCCCTACAAGTAGCAACATATGATTCATGTTGCGTCTTTTTAATACCTACACAAAATCCTAATTAGTTCTTCCCAATTTCTCCACTTAATCTAAATTGCCTCCAAATTGAGCCTAGTCTCTTGCAATGGAATCTCTTGATGTTGAAGAAGGTGTTGGAGGCTAGCTAGCAAAGTTTTGGAGCTCACTTGGCCATAGCACTTGGAGGAGGACACCTTCCTTTAGAGTTATTCATTAAGATTTTCTCCCAATAGATAAATACCCCTAAATCCTATTAAAATTATTTTCTCTTCATGATAGTATGCATCTAGGCACCATGGACCTGTAGATATAGTTTGGTAGGATTTTGTGTCCAATTGGTACGCGTATCGGACACGTATCGGAGTACTAGTAAAGGTGTTTGATAAAATGCTTGTGAGAACTTTTATTTGTATTTTCTAAAACTAATTACATGTTTAGGTAGCCCTTTATATGTGTTTTAGATCCCCCAAGGACTGAGATCGAATTCGTGTCTTTTTCGTGTCCAAAACGGGTACGAACATGCAACACGACACGCGTGTGCACTGTCTTGCAACCCGACACAGTTTTCTTCGTGTCCACGCCACGTGGACATGAACCACTTGACACAGAGGTGGGGGCAACCACGTGGACACGAACCACTTGACTAGATAACTCGACTGGATGCGTGTCGGACACGAAATCGCGCGTGTACTCAGTTTACACTGACTATGCATATGCGAATTTTGTGTTCTGATACGGGGTTCGTATCAGCCCTAGACACGACATGGACACATGGTGATGTGTCCTACATGTAGCCCTAGACCCCATCTAATTGTGGACACGAGCATGAGGTGACACGTGTACTGTGTCGTATCCTAGGAGACCCGACACCTCTTGACCACACTGTGGTCTGCACAGTTCTGACACCACTATTTTCGTGTGGTTTTGACACTTAGTGTCCAGCCTATGGACACATGGACACGACCCTGAGGTTGACACATATATATTAGACACTTGTGCACTTGATATTTGGGTTTTCTTTGGATTTTTGAGTTCGAAATGTACTGAGAACTTAGGTTACTGTTTTTACTGATACTTCGAAAGTAGGGTTTTAGTTCAAACTAATTTTGATGTTTGTAAACTAAAACTTGGGTTCATTTGTAAACTGATAATGATATAATGTAAAACCTGAGATTGAGTGAAAACCTGGGATTTCAAAAATGGAAATTTAGTTTTGTATATGTAACTGAGTTTAGATATAAACTGAGCTTTTGATTTACATATATATGGTTTTTAATATATTTATTAACTCGAAACTGTGATTGTTTCGAATGATTAGCTTTTATATACAAAACTGTAAACTGAGAATGTAAGGTTGTGGGTGTTTGCAACTGAGATTGATAGGTTAAACTAGAAATCTGAGATTCACTTTGAGTACACATATACACACTCACACTCACACTCTCATTTCCTCTCATTCACTGTCCACTTCTCATTTCCCTTTCATTTCATTTTCCTTTCCTTCCCTCCCTTTTTACCAATGTAAATATGTAGGTATGCATATATGAATGCAGTAGACAATATGATATGTATGTATAGTATGAATACATTGAATTGTATGATACATATAGGTGTGTGATATTGTAGGCTATATGTATACTAGCTAGTGTAAGTAATGTAGATATGGTACCTATATAGGTTATACTTGTATACATAGATATTGTTTAGACCTAAAATTGACTAACCTAAACTAGTTGACCAAACCCTAGATAGTTTGACCACAGTTGACTATAGTTGACCTAGTTTGACTATATAGTTGACCAGAGTTGACCAAGAGTTGACTTTGGCCTAGATCGACCTAGAATCAGTTTTACCTTATTGGACATGTCGTGACCTGTGTTGCTCTAAATAGGACTCATTTACTCTGATCTGGACATCTATTCTCATCGGACATATATCAGGCGAGTACATTCTCTGATCATTTCATACTTGCTTGGACTTATATTCTTGCTCTAGATTACTTTACTTGTTGTTGTCACGTTGGTAACACGGATTGGTACTATATGGATCTTTTCATGAGATGTTATCCCCCTCGAGAGCATCGGGTACATCATGTCATGTGCGTTTCACTTTCATCATGTACTCTTATGCTTTCACTATTCATGTATACTCTTATGATTCATGTACTCTCATGTTCACAGGGCCCTCATATCTAACTTCAGGTACACTCATTTATGAGCCCCCATGTGATAATCATGTACAGTAACATAACCTGTCTAGATCCTTGTGTATTGATTGGGGTACGGGGGAGTAAAAATAGTCATATGAACAATTCCAAGTAGTGTAATCATGTATAAACTTAGTAGTGTAATCATGTATAAATTCTAGCTGTTCACATGTAAGCCCCCTGAATTTTCGTGATTTATTTTTGAATTTTCTAAATGAATTATTATCGATAATTTATTTTTATTTAATTAATTTTGATCAATAAATGCTCTTTACCGTAACTTTAATTTCTAAAGCATCAGGGATGCCAGTCTCTGGAAACTTTCTTCTTGAAGTTTGTAGTAGACGAGATTATCTTCAATTTGATATATCATGTCCCACTCGAACTTGTTCCCTTGTGCTCCATTTGTTTCGCGTAACTTTCGGGTCAAATTAGACCAATTTAGTCTGCCGTAATTCGTGACTTAACTTCCAACTTAATTTTCGGGCCCGACATCGGTCCAATCCAGTCGACCCAATATATAGCCCTGGTCTGTTTTGAGTCTACTATGCACGTACCACTTGCGTACCACCGATTTGATCTCCCTTGTGCTCCCATTCATCCATGATTTAATTGTTTTAATTTGTTATTTTAATTAAATCTTGGCCCCACGCTTGCCCAAACTTGACCCAACATCCAATCCAATTGGTGTAGGCCCTATCATGTCTATCCATACACCCCACATAATTTTCCTCTCTTTCCTACTCAAATATCTATTTCTCTCTCCTTGTATATATATAACATATAATACACATATATACATATATATATATACACATATATTTAAATATCTCTCTCCCTCTCAACACACCAACTCCCCCATCACCATCAGCACTCTCCCCCATGTGGCCGAACACCCCCTCTCTCTCTTTTTTTTCTCTCTCCTCTCTCTCTCTAAATATCTTCTCTCTCTCTCTCTTTATATATTTAATACACACACACACACACACTCAAACTCAGCATCACGCAACAGCCTCCTCTCGCTTTCTCACCATGGCCGAGCGCCACCACCAGCAATCCGAGCTCCTCCTTCCTCCATGGCCGATAACACATCCCCTCCTTCACCATTCTTTCCTCAATATATATCACCACCACCATCATTTACATCACCACCACCATCATTTACATCACCATAAACCGCCACCCCTACCAGTCGGGCAGCCTCATCTTGCCCGTGCCGCCCACCACGACCCGCAGTGCCCCTGGCTATGCCACCGCCACCGCGCCAGGCCACAGCAGCAGCAGCTGCAACAGCAGCATGCAATGGCAGCCGCAACAGCAGTCGCGCGCGCCGCTGCCGGCAGCCGGCGTCACGCGCGCCGCTGCCGGCAGCCGGCGTCCGCGCGCCGCCGTCGCCGCCGACGAGCCCCCCTTGCTGGGCGCACCCCCAGGCACCTTCCCGTGGTGGCCACCATCCTCCGGGATGCGCCGTCTAGGCAATTCGTGCGTTTTGCATGGAATCCCGTCGACGCGCGCGCGAACAAGATCCAGAAATGGCGCCCCGTCGTAGCAACTTTGCGTACGTTTTTTAAGAAATTCGACCGTTGGATCGACGATTTCTTTGCTCTGGCTCATTCTCGATATGTCCATCTTCACTGCCCTCAATTTTTGTCCGTTAATTTTATCGTTTGATACATCAAAACCGGCCACCAAGTTGACCGTTTAAATTGTGTTATTTTTGGACAGATTTGCGGAGCCAACTTCGTCGGTTCGTATCTCCTCCATCTCAGCTCCGTCTGGTGTGCCACTGGTTCCTATGTGCAGCTGGTATAACCCTCTTCTTGCCCCTTAAGTTTCGTTTCATTGTGAGCACGTTTGATTGGTTGAATTCGACGTCAAAGTTGGCCGTCCGAATTCGTAATTTCCAAGTTGTAAAATTCCATTTTTGAACCCGGAACTTTGGTTTTAATTTCTGACACCACCAGTAGACTCGTGGCATCGTTCTTGCACGTTTTCATATAAAGTTTGCTAGATTTGGAGGACGTGGGCCCGGGCACGCATTTCGGTGCAAGGCGGGCCCCACAGTCCGAGTCAACGGAACTTTTTGAGATCGGCTCATAGGAATCCAATTCAGGATATACCGTTGAGTTCGTATCGTCATTCTGACTCGTTGACATATAATTTGCTGAGTTTTATGGACATTGGCTTCGACACGCATTTTCGTACAAATCTGATTCCAATATCCGGGTCAACGGGCCATTTTGAGATCGGCTCATCGGAATCCAATTTCGGATATACCTTTGAGTTCGTATCATCTGGATTCGTGAACATATTTTGCTAGGTTTGAGGACTTTTATTTTTTGCACATTTTTCAGTGCAAAGCGGGTCCGACACGGACACCGTTTTGACCCGAAATTACCTTTTTGCCCCTATGTCCAAATTGGACTTATGGATAGGCTATCCTAGCTGATTTGACCATTCTGGACACATTGGTGATATTTGTTTCATCATTCGACAATGTTTGTAGATATTTTTCTGTGTATTACCTTTTATTATAATTAATTCTAATTAAGTTCGTATTTCGGAATTAATACAACGAAACTGAGATCAGTCGATTCCAGTGATCTCACATCGCTGAAATTGGCAAGATGAACATGTGGATCACTGTGATAAGATTATTAACCTTATCCTTGATTATCTTATCTCGATTTGCGTGTCGTAGGTTTCGATGTACGAATAACGAGGTGCAACTTGATATTTAATTCTTAGATTAGAGTTGATCCTGTTTGACCAAGATATATGGTATCTTGGTAGATAAATATTAGGAATAGTATGCTTAGGCTAGTTTTGACCTCGGTTGACCAAGTTTGACTGCTTTGACCAAAAGTCAACTATCATTCAACACTTGGCCTAGAAATATTTAGAACTTGACTAGAGTTGACCAATTGACCAAAAGTCAACTGTTAGTCAATATTTGACCTAGTTTAACCTAGAGTTGACCAGAGTTGACTAGAGTTGACCATTGACCAAAAGTCAACTGTAAGTCAACCATTGACCCAGTTTGACCTAGTTTGACTTGGTTTGACTTCTTGTGACCTAGTTTGACCTAGTGTGACTCAGTGTGACCTAGTTTGACATAGTTGACTGAGTCTGACCTAGATTACGTAGCTTATACTATAGAATCAAGCCTAACACTGTTGAACCCTAATTAGCTTATATATCTTATCTTTAGGTCTGTGGCATCACTCTGAGCATCGACCCCATTTGACAGCTCAGGATCGCAGGCGAGTATATTCTCTGATAGTAGTTCCTTGTCTTAATATTTTCTGTATCCGATTCAGTTATAGTATTTTACTTGATTCTGACATGATGGTATACGGACTAGTATATACCGGATTCCTGTCATGAGATGTCATTCTTGGATTTTTTTGGGATACTGGTACTTGCTCGATCTTGTTTTTGTACTTGTATTGACACCGATTCCTGAGAGGGAGTAGCTACCTTCTAGGAAATCTCGTGCCATGACGTGCTATGTCCGGATCCATATACTATTCGGGAATGGGGAATTTTATAGATAGTGTGATCAATGCCCATCTCGAGTTACTACTTGTATCATAGCTATACCCTCACCTCACGATGGGTATAGCCTGACCCGTGTTACTACTTGTTCCATAGCTTGCCATCCCGGCCGGGCCGAGTCCACGTACTTGTAGCCGGTCGGCTGTAAGCCTGATCTTGACCCTTACCGATCACATTATGCTACAATATTCGAGGAACATTTTATATTTATTACATCATTTACATATTACAGTTCAGCTTACCTTCCCTGTATGATTCACTTAACATGATTTCTAGTTTTATATCCTGTTTTACTTACAGTCTTGATATATCATCTTGTATTTCATTATGATTGTCTCTTACAGCATTTGTCAATACTATGAAACTGTTGTTAGTTTATGTACTCGTTCCTATCCTGACTTGATACGTTAAAAATATTTTAGGAGTTGTTATGCCATTGTTGGACTTCATGATGTTGCTAGCTGAGGTGGATCTCACTATTCTTTTATGTGAGTTGCCTGGTAGTTATTCTTAGTTTGTCTTATTTTCCTTCTTTATTTTCTGTCTTATGATTCCTTCTAGTAGTTTTTAATTGTTCTTGTGCCTTAGTTATCTTTCCTGTCTATCTTCTTTAGATGTTGGGTTGTGATTGAGTATATTTGTAGTTCATGGACCTTGTAGATGTAGTGTATATTTATTGGGTACTAGACAACGTTCTACCATCGATACTGCGGCGTAGGCTGGACATGGCCCACGTATTCGTATCCGTATATCCGGATGCGGGTCGTGACACGTTTTTAGTGGTGGCCCATGCAGGTCAGTCTTTGCAATTGATGCGAAGTCGTGGTAGTACTTGAGCTTATCTGTACTACTGCGGCCTGCCCTAGGATTAAGGTTGAGTCATGAAATATTTTAGGATTTTGGTACTCAGTCACATATTAGGAACTCTTGATAGATTCCAGGGATGACCCCTGGGAATCTTATTTCGAAACTTTTTTGAATCTATTCCCATTCGTTTCTATCCGTCCTGATTCCTGAGATATCTGTCTGTATCGAACCTTATTCTTCTTTGGGATAAGTTTATCGACCCCAGAGGGAACTAGAAGTTGAACTTATATATCTTCTAAGTTGAGACGAGAATATGATTTGTCAGTCTCATATCAGGTTGAGATTGTTTTAGTTTATATTCCAATAATTTCCTTTTATCTTGACCTAGATAGTACCTTTGGACGTCTCCTGAGAATTTTCTTCTAAACCCTATCTCAGAATCTGTTTTTGCTAGTTTCCATCTACTTATCCTTGATTCGTTGTTGAAAATTTTGAATCTAGATGTTCGTTGTTGACTTCGATTTTGATTTTATTTGAAGATAAGTTTCTCTGGATTGAGTTAAGATATTCTGATAAACATATTTGATGAGGACGATGAGAACGATAAATGTCTACTTTATTTATGGAGTTTGGAATTTATCGCAGTCATATTATCTAGCCTGACAAGGACATGGAGCCTGATGTTGGATATACTATCCTAGTTATGGAATTTAGATTTTCTTGCAGCCATACCGGTTGGCGTGGTAAGAAATCTAGATATGATTATAGGGTGTATACCATAGTTATGGACCCCATCGTTTATTGCAGCTATGCTTACTGGCGTGGCGGAAATTCTGGCAATATGATTCTGGATAGACGTGTATGGTTGTCAGAGCATACCTTGAATTGATTCACTTCTTTTGACCTATTGAGCAAGAACAATTCCTACTATTATTTCTTGTTTTATCATTCTTTTTCTCTCTCATCGTATGATGATTTCTCGTCCTCCTTACTTCCTTCGTCTTGATTAATTATATCTCGATTTCACCAATTACCTATCTTGTATATGTTTCTTTCAGCTACACTGTGAAAATCATTTAAATTCTTGTATCTCTTCACCTTAGAAAAGTTAGGGAAGTATCGTAAATGATCTGGCTTGGTAGGCAAACTTGTCATCAAGTGATATCTTGGTAGGAATATGAGATTTTGGATCTTGGTGTAGAATTTTGAGAAGAAATCATGGTTGAGATTTGGAAATGAAACCAAGAGGTCGATATAATCAGATTATAAATGATTTACCAGAGGATTTCGAAAATGAATTACTTGGAAAGAAAATATGAGAGTTTCAATAAGAAGGAACATTTATATTTCGTAGATATAGTTTAAAAACTGACGAGGATATCCAAAGATCGAAACGTTTTTGAATTTGGATAATTTTAGGTTATTGATTCTCGAGATATTTCATATTAAGGTTATAATGCAAAACTGGAATTTAATAATGGGGAAGAGATTTTAACGATATGCGATGATGATACGAAATTGGACAAGACATTGGTAAGAGGTTAGAGAACACAAATATTTTGAGTAAAAAAAGAGATTTTATGGAAAAAAGGGCGAGAATATTTAAGATGGATAATTTGGAAGGAGTACGTTGAAGAAAGATATGAAGGCTGGTTTTATAATGGGAAATAAGTTTTGTAAGGCCTAGTGGTATTAGATTTGTATAACACAATGAGCGTGATTTGAACAAGTTCAGGGATATTATAAACTTGATTTAGGGGTTTCTGATCAATTTAGGACGAGGTGGAAGAATTCGGATTTAAGGATGATTAAGTGGATTAGTTCTAGTGAAGGGTGTACTTCTTGATTAGAGTTTTGGAATTTAGGATCTGGCCTATGGTATCATGACAAGGTCCAATCTTCATGATGGAAGGGTAATTCTGGTAATAGTTGTATAAGATTGGTTTTTATATTGGCCTTGTGAGATTGAATGTATGAATGACAAATGATGATCGGATAAACTTGATAGTATCAGTGGGAGATGATTAACTTGGCTTCCCTATGAAACCTTGTCTTTTGATTTTCTACCAAAGAGAAATTGGACTTATTCCATATCTTTGAATCATCCCTTGAGTTTTCATTCGTTAAATCATAATTTTCTTGATCGCGACCAAACAACTTTGATCATCTCTTCTATCGTACCCGTATCCTGGGTCGTACTCAGTTGAATTAAATTTAATTCTAACCTGGATTTCCATTCTCGGATGCTCGTGCTCAGACTTCGATGATCTTATACTCCATCTTGCCTAAATCCTGATTCACTCAATTAATCAACTTAGATTGTGTTGAGACAATTTCTTATCGTAATTGGATTTCAATACTATTACCACTCGTGCTATAACTTTCGATTTTGATCATGTTGGATTTTGAACACTCGTTCTTAAACTCTTCTCGACCTTGAATTGATTTCCTGATTACATATAAATTTTTTGTGATTAGTCGTACCCAGATGACCTGGCGTGACTAAGTCGACTTGAATCCTTTGATCATGATTTTAACAATCATAATTATACGTATTACCTTGCCTCTAAAATCGTGCCGATCTACCCTAAATCTAATTTCTTCGACCTGGATCATATTTATCGATGTTTGACCTGATTCTGACTTTTTCGTAATCGAACGATTCTTGATTTTTCTAGTTGCGCCTTCGTGCTTACCTACAAGTTATGACTATAAATCCCAACCATGCCAAACCTTGTTTTGGTCATGGTTAGCTTTTCATCTTGATCGAGCCTGTGCGACTTTCAGATTGATTTTCCATCAACCTAAGTCCTACGGATCACCCCGTACTTGAACTTCATTTATATAAAACCCCTAAATTTCTACTATATTTTTAAATTTGAAACCGATTTTTTTTAATTTTGTATTGTACGTCGCATAGTCGTATTGTACGTCGTGCATAAAATGTCGTTTTTCGTAATGGCTCGACGAGTGCGAATATGTGCGAGAATACATATTTTTAGAAAAATATTTTTCCATTTTCAAAATCATATATAAAATAATTACTTTGCCATCATACCAAAATTTTTAAGTTTGTTATTTTAAGCCTTTCATTTCTAACAGCCACCAATAATAAATAATACTTTTTGTACACTAGAAAAATATTTACGTAAATATTATTTGTGCATAAATATATATTTGTAATTATTTATTAGTTTATTTTTAACTAATAATGTTATTTTCAAAATTATTATTATTAGTATTTTTGGAAAACATATTTTGAAATTATTGTGGCAAATTAAATCTTGATTTGATTTTATAGTTAAATTAATATCTATAATTGAAATTTGATTTATTCTATTTGATTTTAAACTAAAGGATGTAATTTAATTAGATTTAAATTGGATTTGTATTTGGATTTGGATTTGATTGATTTTAAATTAAGTGGCGAATTATCTATTTTTGGGTTT
>JANAVB010017596.1:14011316-14078804 GCA_029216955.1 Iris pallida | reverse complement strand
TGAAACTATATTTTATCAAAAATCGTTTATAGGCAAAAACTCCAAGTTCGTAACAATAGAATTATTTTAGGCTTCTAAAAATAATTGAGTATAATTATAGGCCAAGCCCAATACAAAATTTTGCTACAAAATAATTTTAGAAATACTAATATATAATTTCTGAAATAATTAATCAACAATACTAATATTAACAATGAATATAATAGAAACAATACTATATAATAATACTTATACTAAGTAGATACCATATATAAATTTGATAAAATAAACAAAAACATAAATAAAGCAAGAACCAGCTCATCAGTACTACTGTCTCTTCTCTACTAAATAAAAACAACACACAAAACATAAAATAATAATAATAATAATAATAATAAAACAGGATAATAATAATGATAAAACAGGATAATAATAATGATAAAAATAATAATAATAATAATAATAATAATAATAATAATAATACTTGTAATGATAATGCTAAAAATAATAATAATAATATTGATAATAATAATAAAGATAATAATTATAATAATAATGGTAATAAAAACTTTACAAATAATGAACAATAACTTAACCAAACAAAAGCAAAACAAAAAAAAAACGTAAAAACAAACAAAGGCACGAAACCCAAGTGCTGCTGTTCTTCAAAATCAAGCAACAGAGACAAGAGGGAGAGAGAGAGTTGTGAAAAAAAATCGAGAGGGGGAAAGTCGGAGAGAAGCTTGCGAGTGGGGGTTAAGGCGGTGAGAGGGGATCGAGGGCGGCGGAGCGGCGGTCCGCGGAGGAGGTCGGGCGGAGTGCGGGAGAGCGGGTGCGGCAGTGGCCGGAGGCTAGGACGCTCGGAGGAAGGAAGAGGACGGACGGTCGGTCGGAGAACTGGGGTCGCGCGGGGAGATCCGGAGGTAGATCTAGCCGGAGAAGGCGGAGAGAGGGGTTTTCGTGGAGGCGCTCGCCGAAGTTCGGCAGCGCGGTGGCGGACGGCCGTAGGAAGTTGGGGGTTTTCTCGGTGGGGCGGACGCGAATGGTAAGGCGCAGCGGCGGTGGCGCTCGCAGTTCGGAGCGGTCGCCGCTGGCCTGGCGGTGGCGACGGCGAGGAGTATTGGTGGAGGTGCGATGAACCTCAGAGGTACTCGCGACGGTGGGTCGGCTGGTGCTGCGGCGGTCGCGCACTTCGGATCGACTGTGCGAGCACGCGGCGGCAGTTCCGAAGGTCACGGCGGGGGACGGTTCGAGAAGGTGAGTTAGGTCTCCTTGGGTTTTATTTTCCGTTACATTTTTTTTTAGGATGGTGGTGGCGGTTATGGGTGCGACTTGGGACTGGGCCGATGGTGCGGCCGACGGGAAGTGGCAGGGTGGTTCTGGTGTTGGCGTTTGGCCGGGTGAGGTCGTGATGGAGGCCGGAGTTTGGCTGGGCTTGGTCGGGTTGGCCTTGGGGAAAGGGATTGACGGTGGCAGGTGGACGGAGATGCCGACGGCAGTGGTGGTGAAGGCTGGGCGTAGACGGAAAAGATGAGGTCAGGGCACTGGACTAGGATAGGGATAGGTTTAGGGGTTTTTAGAGAGAGGATAGTATCGACATGTGTCCTACGAGACACGGGATGGGTTGACGTCCGGGGTTGTCGGACGCGGATAGAAAAAACCATGTATTTGTATTAGAAATAAAATAGTGGATAGGAAAGGCAATGTACACGGACACGATGCACGGCATTGTTGTAGTGGTGGAGAATTTTGTTGAGTAAATAATGAATTGGAGGAGTACCTGCCTATTTATAGGACGTGGGAATTCCCAATTGGATAAGAATTAGGAGTATTTAAAACCTAATTTAGATAACTCAATCTATAATTTAATTTAATTCAATAAATCCAATCCGAATCAAAATCCAATTCCAAATACAAATCAAATTTAAATCTAATTAAATTTTAGCTCAAAATCAAATGGGATAAATCAAATTTCGAATGTTTAACTATTTAAATAAATACATAAATTCAAATCAAGATTTAAATGGCCACAATAACTTCCAAATATATTTTTCAAAATACCAATAATAATAATTTGAAAATAATAAATATTTTTAAATATCTTTTTGAACAATAAAATATTAATATTCATAAATCTCAAAAATTATACTTTTATTTAAAATAGACCAATAAATAATACGGAAATATATGTATGCAAAAATATTCTTTACATAATTAGGCTTTTCTAGTATACAAAAATATTATTTATTATTAATAACTTTTAGAAACAAAAGGCTTTTTATGGCAAAAATATTTATATAATATTTTGAAAGTGTATAATGAATTAGAGAAAAATGTTTTTCTAAAATATGTACGCTCGTGCATATTCGCACTCGTCGAGCAAATTCGAAAAAAAGAAATAAAAGGTCATGCGCGACTGTATAATACGACTACGCGATGTATATTACAAAATTTTAAATCAGTACTAAATTTAATAAAATAAAAAATAGTAGAAATTTAGGGGTTTTACACAGCCGCAACCTGGAGATCAAGCCCAGCATTCCGGAGTAGCCTCTAGAGTCGTGCCTTTTGAAGGGGAACCACCAGTCCAGCCAGTTCAGCCTGCCGAGCTTGATGATGGCACTTTGGTAGATCTCATCAGGACCCTGATAGATTCTCAAGATCGTAGAGGAGACGCCTTGCACCAGGCAGTGACAGATGCTTTGACCAGAGGCGGTCATCCAGGGAACAGCGTGGCCAACAGCTTCAAGCGTTTGAACCCTCCATTCTTCGACGGTAGTGAAGATGCTATCACTACAGATGCTTGGCTTCAGGACATCGAGGTGATTCTAGAAGCAGCCAGGACCCCAGAGAATGAGAAGGTGGCCGTAGTGCGCCTGCAGTTGCTAGATCATATCCGCAGCTGGTGGGCGGCTCAGGCCGTTGGATTAGCAGCACCCATTGCTTGGGCAGTATTCAGAGAGAGATTCCAGACCAAGTATTTTGATGCTGTAGCTCGGTACGACCTACAGACGAGGTTCACCAATCTGAAGCAGATGGGCAGAACGGTCGACGGATATGCGATCGAGTTTTCGAGGCTCAGTCGGTTTGCTCCCACCTTGGTGGCAACCGAGTATAATAGGGCCCAGCGATTCCAGCAAAGGCTTCACCTGGAGATTTTGTTAGCAGTTGAGCAATTTGAGCATCAGACTTTTGATGCAGTCTTGAGAGCAGCTAGGAGACATGAGTACACCTCCCAGAGGATCGTGGATAGGGCCGGAGGTCGGAAGAGATCCCACGGCCAGATGAATCCGTCATCAGCACTAGCCCCGGCAGCCAGGGCTTTGACCATTGGAGCTCCGAGGCGAGTGGCCTCAGTAACGTCGGTTCAGCATTCAACCCCGACGTACCCTCAGCAGCAGCAGAAGCAGAAGCAGTCTTCCGCAGTAGGATGTTCTCATTGTGGGAAGCCAGTGCTGCAAAGTTCATGGAGTTGCTGGAGAATGCAAGGACTCCTTTATATCCTGGTTGTGATGACCATTCACCGTTGGAGGTGATTACAAGATTGTTGAGCATAAAATCAAATTTTAACATGTCTCAAGAATGCTACAACCAAATCCTGGAGTTAATTAAAGATATATTGCCGGAGGGTGGCAAGTTACCTAAAGACTTCTACCGATCCAAGAGAATGGTGAGATCGCTCTGGATGGGGTATGAAAAAATTGATGCATGTCGCAACGGATGCATGTTGTACTATAAGGACGACAAGGATGAAGACGCCTGCAGATTTTGTGGTGCCGATCGCTTCAAGGCAACTAGTACAACAAGGACTTCTGGTGCACGTAAACCAACAGATTCGATGTACTATTTGTCTTTGACGCCGCGGTTGCAGAGGTTGTTTATGGCAAAGGAGACAACTGATAATATGAGTTGGCACAAGCGGGAACAAATAGATGGAGTACTGGATCATCCATCCGACGGGGAAGCATGAAAGCACTTTGATCGAATGTATCCCGATTTTGCTTCAGAGCCGCGTAATGTCAGATTGGGGCTTTCCTCCGACGGTTTTACCCCATTTGGACTTTCGGGCTCACAATATTCTTGTTGGCCTGTGATTGTTACTCCGTACAACTTGCCGCCTTGGATGTGTATGAAGACTCCTTACATGTTCCTAACTGTTATTATTCCAGGTCCGAAGAACCCGAAGAGGAACATCGATGTGTACTTACAGCCCTTGGTAGATGATCTGAATCAGTTGTGGGAAGTAGGTGCAACCACATATGATGTTTCCAGAAAGCAGAACTTTCAGATAAGGGCCGCACTAATGTGGACCATCAATGATTTCCCGGCCTATAGAATGTTATCGGGTTGGAGCACCCATGGTCGTCTCGCATGTCCGTATTGCATGGATCACACTAAGGCTTTCCGTTTGAAACACGGAGGAAAATCGTGCTTCTTTGATTGTCATCGACAGTTCCTGCCAAAGGATCATCCGTACCGGAGGAACAGAAATGCTTTTTATGCTGGCGTGGTAGAGAAGTCCAGTCCACCGCCACGGTAGTTCGGGGACATGATATGGTAAGAAGTTAAAGAATTGTCAAGTGCTATTGAAGAGCCTACAGCGGGGTACAAGTGTGATGGATTTGGCCGCGCTCACAACTGGACGAAGAGGAGTATATTCTGGGACCTACCATATTGGAGTGACCATCTGCTCAGACATAACCTGGATGTCATGTATATCGAGAAGAATGTATTTGACAATATAATAAATACTGTGATGGACGTAAAGGGGAAGACGAAAGACAATCCCAAGGCCAGGTTGGACTTAGAAAAAATATGCAGACGTCCAGAGTTGCATTTGATAAAGGAAGGCAGTGGAAAGTATAAGCAGCCAAGGGCCATTTTATCACTGGACAAGGAGGACAAAGGTAAACTTTGTAGGTGGATCCAGGACCTAAAATTTCCAGACGGGTACGTATCAAATTTGAGAAGATGTGTTGACCCGAAGGAGAACAAACTACAGGGTATGAAGAGCCACGACTGTCACGTTTTTATGGAGAGGTTAATCCCGATTGCATTTCGGGAATTCTTACCTCATGTCGTTTGGGATCCACTGACAGAGCTTAGCATATTCTTCAGAGATCTTTGTTCTACTAAGTTGCTCGTCGATCGGCTTGAAAAGCAGGAGAAGGACATTGCAGTAACATTGTGTAAGCTTGAGAGGGTGTTCCCTCCTGGATTCTTCGACTCTATGGAGCATTTGCCAATTCATCTTTCATATGAGGCACGTGTTGGTGGGCCCGTCGGTTATCGGTGGATGTACCCGTTCGAACGCCATCTAAACCACCTGAAGAGAAAGGTGAAAAATAAGGCATGGGTCGAGGGTTCTATTTGTGAAGCCTATGTCCTTGAGGAGATTACAAACTTTTGTTCAATGTATTTCAAGCCTCATATTGCTACAAATAGAACAAGAGCTCCGAGGAAACGACGATGGAGATATAGAATATAATGATGCATTATTGAAAGTCTTCAATGCTCTTGGAAAGCCTTCTGGAAAACTGAAAAAGAGATATTTGAATGATGAGGAACTAAAGGCTGCCCAGTTATATATATTACTCAACTGCGAGGAGGATGAAGTGGAAAAGCTAGAGTGGTAAGTGAAAATCTTCAACGTTCAAGTCATCTATTTGTTGATTACGTTATTATAATTTAACGAGTATATCCCGATATTTATTGGTTTTCAGCAAATTTAATGATGAGGTGAGGTCAAGTAGACCATACATTGCAGATGAAGAAGTAGAAGAAGAAATGAGACTTCATTTTCCGTCTTGGTTGACTGCATATGTACGTAAGAAGCTAGTTAGAATCTTCCTCCATTCACAACTGCATAAGAAATAACTTAACATTAAACTTAATTTTGTATCTTTTCGTGTTTAGATCGATCGTCCGGACGTCATCCTTGAGAATGAATCTATTAGAACTCTTGCCAATGGACCAATTTATGCCGTCAAAATATGGCCAAGTTATTGCGTGAATGGGTTTAAGTTCAAGTCAACAAATGCTCTCATCAGA
Source organism: Iris pallida (assembly GCA_029216955.1). Classification (NCBI taxonomy): domain Eukaryota; kingdom Viridiplantae; phylum Streptophyta; class Magnoliopsida; order Asparagales; family Iridaceae; genus Iris; species Iris pallida. The sequence continues at coordinate 14,072,774 of JANAVB010017596.1, read as the reverse complement.
GATAGCTTCCTGGATCTTGATTCCACAAAAAATAGTTGCTTGTGTATCAAATCTACAAACTACAAAGATGTCACTCCAGGCAATGATTTCTATGGCGTCTTACGGAAGATCGTGGAATTGACGTACAACTATGGCATAGAGCCTGCCAAGATCGTGTTGTTCAAAGTTGATTGGTTCGATCCCATACAAGATCAAGGATGGAAAATTGACAAGCATGGTCTTGTGGATATTAACTACCGTCGTCGATACCAAGGATACGAACCATTTATCCTAGCAAGTCAAGCTCAACTCGTATATTTTACAACATATCCTAGACGGAGAACAACGAGGTACGACTGGTGGGCAGTATGCAAGACTAAAGCCAGAAATACCTACGACGTCGATGAAGTGGCTTATCAGGAGGACGAGCTGCCTCTTGTACCAAATACAGTTGATGTCGACTCAGCAGAAGTTTTCCATTCAATATCTACTTGTGTAGAAGAGGTACAAGTATCCGAAGGGGAAGACGAAGGAGATGCTAGTGACGATGAGGATGAAGAGGATGAGGAGGAGGAGGAGGCAAACGAAGAAGATGAATTTTCAGAGGATGATTGAGAAACTGTGATTTTGATGTATTCATATTTCTGTAATATTAAATTATGAACTATGATCATTTTTAAAAACTTAAATTATGAATTCCAATGTATGCAGATATTTCTAAACTGTCATTGTATTTATTTATATTTTCAATCATAAACTGTGATTTTGATGTATTCATATTTCTATAGTCTTAAATTATGAACTCCAATGTTATTATCAGCATGGCAGGACGACGCGAAGGCACCTCAGGACGACACGGAGATAGGCCAGGATGAGCCGTATCCTTAGGTGGACAGAGAGCTCCGTTACCAGAGGATGGCTCCGGACCATCGTCTGACCCGAGCACTCCATTGTACCATACGGTCGCAGGTCCGGGTGGCAGTACACCTGCGACGAGCAGTTCCAGGCTTGCTGATCATACTCCTTCCTCTAGCTTTCCTACCGCTGATAGCAGCATGGCGGGTGGGGAGCAGGTGGAGGAGGTAGTCCCTACTCCCGCCCGGGCGGATCGATTCCAGAGCGACCCTCCACGCGCACCTCAGGACGAGAAGAGGATGGAGATTTGGGCCGACGGTCCTACGAAGTAAGTTAAATGAATATATATATATATTTTATGCATGTCTGTATATCTATATATATTCATTAATACGTCGGTTATCGTTGTATACAGATATCGTCCCTTGTTGGTACAGAGAGCGTTGGGCTCCTTTATAAGGTCCAACTATGGGGGTCCGTGGATCAACTACTCGGATGCCTCGGAAGAGAGGATGGCATTCTGGTTTGCCCACTTTAAGGCAACTAAAGATAGTTAATTTAGTATAATTAATATAATTTTAAGCATTTTTTAGAACTTATTATTTTAATTTGTAATTATTGTAGAGGACTTATTTTTATCCACCATACCGGGCCGAGCAGAATGAGAGGCAGTTTCCTGCCGTCGTCGCCAAGTTGATCCGTGATGCAATTGACGATCAGAAAGCTCGTCAGCGCTCCGGAAAGCCAATTACTGGTTGGATCACACCTGACCAGTGGACCACGATGAGGGCTCGATTTGAGGAGCCCCGGTACAGAGAGTGGTCGGAGAAGGCGAAGGCGGCTAGGACGAGGGCCGAAAAGTGGTGTGGTGGATCGATTCCTATGACGGAGCATTTCCGTCGTCTGGTATGTAATTTATTGCAGTATATAAGATTTTATTGATAGTAGGAGTATATAATTTTCTATTTTACTAAAGAATAAAATATAACAAACATACAGGTACAGAGGGGTGAGGACGCAAACATGGTGACCGTCTTCCTGGCCACCCATCGAAAGGACGGGAAGCTCATCGACGACCGGGCTACTCAGAGCTATGTAAGTACTAATTTAGATTTCGTTAATTTTTAACACAACTTGAAGAATATACAGATAACCATATACTTAATAATAATTAAATATTTTAGACGTTTATTAGGCTAATTTAGGTAAGTACTGATGTATAGAGATGCACAATGATTTCTAGGAAGAGTATGTTAGGCTACGTGATGAGCGTGCGAGTGCTAGTGCACCGGCAGAGGGAGGGGTTGGTACATCGTAGCCCTTTCTGCCTCAGTCGGAGGACGAGCTCTGGAAGACCGCTGTTGGTGGTCTTCAGAGGGGTACGTACTACGGTACGGGGTCCTACGGCACATTTGTTGCGACGCAGGCATCCAGGGCTCCCTCTTCTAGTGCGCATTCACAGCCGTCACAGGCCGAGTCGTCCCGAGTCGAGGAGACCATTGTCCGCCAGATTGCTGAGCTGTACGACGATATGCTGAGGAGGATTGCTGAGCAGCCAGGGTCTCAGGCGCAAGGGGACGCTGCATCGGTCACCGCACGCTTTGACGTGCTCGAGCGCACCGTACAACACGTACAGGGGACACAAGAGTCCATTCACGACACCGTTACTAGGATAGCGGCTTGCATGGAGCAATGCAGCGCCAGACTGCGAGCCCTAGAGGAGACGCAGACGCACCATCTCCAGCGGTTACACTGCCTCCTTCTCCAGCGGTTGCATTGCCTCCTCCTTCATCGTCGTCGGTGGTTCTTACACCGGAGCAGTATGCTTACCTTCTTTCTAGGAGCGGTGATGCTCCTCCTGATCAGCCGTAGTCGACATATATATTGTTGTGTGATGGCCCATTGTTGGGTCTTTTATGTGGTTATACATACATTATTCTTATGTGGACCATTATGTTTGACATTGTTGTTACAAATTTTCATATATCTGTGTTGATTGATGAGGTTGTGTTTCAAACGTGTTCGTGATTGTGTGTATATATGTTGTTTGATACTGTGTTCGTGATACACACCGTCGTTGTTGTAACAAATGGTGTAGGGGATGCTGCAAATGCTGCAAAAGCTGCAGGGGATGCTGCAAATGCTGTAATTTTTTTTATTTTTTTTCAAAATTAGCGACGTTTAGCGACTCTCAGCGACGTCCAGCGACGAAGGTAACGTCGCTAAGTAAGTATAAGGCACGTCGCTAACTGTGATGAATACCGTCGCTGATCGTCACTAAACGTCACTACGTAGGACGTCGCTAAACGTCGCTATATGTCGGTACTATAGCGACGTCGCAAAGTCGCAGAACATCGCCATTTGGCTCTCAAGCCAGGTCAGCATCGATGCATGTCAAGTCGCTCAACGTCGTTAGGTTGCGTCGGTAAATGATGACGTTTTACGGCGCTGGTAGTCGCTGAATTAGCGACGTGTCCGCGTCGCTGAGTGTCATCGCAATAGCGACGTATTGTGACGTTTTGTTGTTTAGCGACTAGGTTAATCGCGACTATGTGTAAATGTCGCTAAATACGTCGCTAATCGATATTAGCGACGTATTTACCCTATTTAGCGACGTCCTGTGGCATCGCTGATTTGACAGATTTTAGTAGTGTAGTCCAATACTGAGGGCACAACTACTCCTAAAATATTGTCAACATATCCAGTCAGGATGGAACGAGCACAAATCTTAAATAACGGTTCTAGTTAGACGATATTGAAAATGTAGCAGTAAATAGAGAGAATATACAAGAAATCACGAAATGTACATGTGAGTATCATGGCAAGGTAAGCTGTAAATCTAAAGCTAGAACAAGGCAAGTAAAACTGATCATGACATGTACAAGAATCAGGAATCACCTATCTAGGTGTGTGAGTACTAGCTACAATATGTGGCCGGCTTGGGACATTGCACAATAGTAACAGGCCTGGCTAACCATACGTGGGGTGTATGATCAACACTCACAATCAATAGGTGCACAAGGGGTGCACAATAGGCTTTGACCATATATCTACACTAATACTCCCCGTTTCCCCCGACTAGTATAGTGGATCCAACTATGACACATCATGACGTACGATTCTCTGAGAGGGTAGCTAGCCTTCGCAGGAATCGTGTCTATACAATGCACAAGGAACAATAAAGACTTGCACAAGATATACCAAGAAAAGCAAGGAATAACATCTCATGACGGGATCCAGAGAAATACCAATCCGTGTGAACAATGTGTCAAGAGAACAAGGATATCTACACTAAATACAAGAAACATAGACGATATTATAAAACAGAAACATTATCAGAGAATGTACTCGCCTGTGATGTGATGGATAAGTCGACTGAGTCCAAGAACAGTGCCTCGAGGACCTATAGATAGAATATTGTATCAATATAAGGGTTTGGAAGTAAAATCAAGTCATACTAAGTCAAACTAGGTCAAGACACGTCAAAGCAAGTCAAACTAGGTCAATCTAAGTCAATGGTTGACTTACAGTTGACTTTTGGTCAACTGGTCAACTCTGGTCAATCCTAGGTCAACTCTAGGTCAAACTTGACTAACGTTGACTAACAGTTGACTTTGGGTCAACTGGTCAACTTCGGTCCAGTTTTAGTCAATTTTAGGCTACGGTTGACTTTCGGTTGACTTTTGGTCAAAATAGTCAACTGTGGTCAAACAAGGTCAAAACTAGTCTAACCTAGGTCAATGTTGACTCTACTTCGATGTTCAGTCAAAGAAGTCAACCATGATCAAACAGGGTCAAGCCTAGTCTCTATAAACATCTACAGGGTCAACACATTCAATTTTTAGTGGTTGTAAAATCACTGGAATCGATGGATCTCAAAATACAAACAAAAAGGAGAAAGATTATAATAATAGGATGAAAACCTACAGATGTTGTCGGATGGTGAAACAACCATCACCAACGTGTCCAGAATGGTCGAAATAGCTAGAATAGCATGTCCATAAGTCCAATTTGGACACAGGAGCAAAAAGGTAATTTCGAGTCAAAACGGTATCCGTGTCAGACCCGCTTTGCACCGAAAAATATGCTAAAATAAAAGTGCACTAAACCTAACAAATTATATGTCCACGAATCCAGAATGACGATACGAACCCAACGGTATATCCAGAATTAGATTTCGTTGACCCGATCTCAAATTGGTCCGTTGACCAGGACATTAAAATTCTGATTTGCACAGAAAAGCGTGTCGGAGCCAATGTCCTCAAAACTCAACAAATTATATGTCAACGAGTCCAGAATGACGTTACGAACTCAACGGTATATCCAGAATTGGATTTCGATGAGCCGACGTCAAAAAATTTCGTTGACCCAGACTGTGGGGCCCGCTTTGCACCGAAATACGTGCCAGGGCCCACGTCTCCAAATCTAACAAACTTTATATAAAAACGTGCCAGAACGATGCCACGAGTCTACTGGTGGTGTCAGAATTAAAATTCGGAGTCCCGAGTTCAAAAATGGAATTTTACAACTTGGAAATTACGAATTCGGACGGCCAACTTTGGTGTCGAATTCAACCAATCAAACGTGCTCACATTGAAACAAAACTTAAAGGATAGGAAGAGAGTTATACCAGCTTCGCATAGGAACCAGTAGCACACTAGACGGAGCTGCGATGGAGGAGATACGAACCGAAGAAGTTGGCTCTGCAAAATTGTCCAAAAATTACACAATTTAAACGGTCAACTTGGTGGCCGGTTTTGATGTATCAAACGATAAAATTAACGGACGAAAATTGAGGGGAGTGAAAAGCTATATACCAAAATTGAGACAGAGTGAAAAAATCATTGATCTAATGGTCGGATTTCTCGAAAAATGTGCACGAAGTTGCTGCTTCGAGACACGATTCTGAGTTCGTTTTCGAGCTCGCGTCGACGGGATTCCGTGCCAAACGCACGAATCGGGTATGTGGCACGTCGGGGAAGGAGGCGCTAGCCCCCGAAGGGGTCGTCGGAGCTGCGCACGGCTGGAGGGGATCGTCGGCGGCGGCGGCGGTCGCGGCGGCGCACGGCTGCTGCTGTGGCAGCGGTTGCCGCACCAAACTGCTGCTGCTGCGCTGCTATGGCAGCTACTGCTGCTGCAGCCTTGGAGCTGCTGCTGCACAGCTAAGCCTGTTGGCCGTAGCCGGAGGGGCTCGCCGGAGGCCGTGTAGTCGCTAGGCGATGGCGGTGGTGGCTTCCCGGCGGGAAAGGAGATGGAGAAGGAGAAGAAGAGTGATGATGATGATGGTGGTGTAGTTGATGGTGGTGGTTGGTGATAATGGTGATGGTGGTGGTTGTTTGTTAAATGTAGAAAAAGAAGAACATGAAGAAGGGAAGAAGAAGAGAAATGAGGGGGGGAGGTCGGCTGATGAGTGGTGGAGTTGGTGTGTGCGTGTGTTAATAAGAGAGAGAGGGAGAGAGAGTTTATTTGTGTGTTTGTGTATATATTAAATATATAAGAGAGAGAATGGAAGATATTAATGAGAGAGAGAGAGAGAAAGTAGATAGAGAGAGGGGGGTGTAGGCCGGCTATACATGGGGGGCTTTGTGAGTGTGATGGGTGAGGGGGTGTTTGTAGGTTGAGAGAGAGTGAGAGATTTATATATTATATTATATATGTATATATATATATATATATATACATATATAAAAGAGAGAGAAATAGAGATATTTATACATAAAGAGAGATATTTTGAGTAGAAGAAAAATGAGAAAATATCAGTGGGGTGTATAGGTAGACATGGTAGGGTCATACCAATTTGGGTTGGGTGTTGGGTCAAGTTGGACAGGCTTGGGGCCAAGATTTAATTAAAATAACAAATTTAAACTATTTAAAATCATGGATGAAATGGGAGCAAAAGGGAGATCAATTCGGTGGCACGCAAGTGGCACGTACATAGTAGACTCAAAACAGGCCAGGGCCATATATTGGGTCGAGCAGATTGGACCGATGTCAGGCCCAAAAATTAAATTGGAAATTTAGTCACAAATTACGGCAAACGATAAATTGGTATAAATTGACCCGAAAGTTGCGCGAAGCAAATGGAGCACAAGAGAACAAGTTCGAGTGGGACACGATATATAAACATGAAGATAAACTCGTCTACTACAAACTTCAAGAAGGAAGTTTTCAGAGACTGGCATCCCTGACGCTCTAGAAATCCAAGTCACGGTAAAGAGCATTTAATGATCAAAATTAATTAAAACAAAATGAATTATCGAAAAATAATTCATTTAGAAAATTCAAAAATAATCCCGAAAATTCAGGGGGCTTACACTAATTCAAGGAAAAGCGTCAGGCAGCTGGAGTATGCAAGCGTAATCGAGAGTTTGATGTATGCTACTACTGCCACAAGGCCTGACATAGCTTTCGCTGTAGGAATGCTGAGTCGTTTCACGAGCAACCCAGGCATTGAGCACTGGAAAGCTGTGAAACGGGTTATGAGATATCTCAAGAAGACTCAGACATATGCACTGCTCTACAGCGGAGATCCGCCGGTAGTGGAAGGCTTCAGTGATGTCAGCTGGTGCTCAGAAGTGGAGAGCGAGAGGTCCACAGGTGGATACATTTTTACAATGGGTAGAGCTGCTATATCGAGGAAATCGAAGAAGCAGACTATGCTCTCGCGGTCATCCATGGAATCTGAGTTCTTTGCACTTGATACCGCAACGGAGGAAGCAGAATGGCTTCAGGAGCTCATGTATGATCTTCCAGTGGTTGGGGCGCAAATACCGGGGATACCGATATACTACGACAACCAAGCGACTGCGGTGGTGGCATCAAATGACCTCTTCAACGGAAAGAAGAGGACTGTACGGTTGAAGCACAGGGCAGTACACGATCTCATCAAGAGGGGTGTTATTGCAGTGATTGATGTTCGGAGTCAGGAGAACCTGGCGGATCCGTTCACCAAAGGCCTCAAGCGCCAGCTGGTCGATGACACAGCTTGTAAAATGGGCTTGAAGGCATTCTGATATTGTGTTATTACATTCCTACCATAAAGTTTTATACTATTAGTTCAAAGAGAAATCTACTAGTGTCACGACCCACGCCCGGAAGTTCGGACGCAAGTGCGTAGAAGTACGCCCAGCCTATGCCGCAGAGTCGACGGTAGTAAGCTGTCAAATCTATAATGTAACTAATCCCATCCAGAAATGACATCACATGATAATAGAATCTAACTCAATCACAAATACTAGTAGCAAGTTATGAAAAGGAAAGGAAATAATCTGCAGAGTACATCTCAAAAGGTTAGGTACAGTCATCCTCAAATTATTACAACTCAGCAAAATGTTTTGGAAAGAAAAGTCTAAATGACAGAAATAAAGTCTAAACTAAGCTATGCATCCTCCAGTGGCTCATCGGTAATGTCAACTCCTGCATCCTCAGCTAGACCATGATCCGCCTCAGGAGCGTCATAATAAGTGGTGCACCAGTTTTCTAAGTCCTCTCCTAAAAATGTGGTTATCCCAGTCAGGATTGGAGCAAGTACAACACGGGAACTACTACCCATAACATGTTAATTATTATAAGACAGAAAATAAAAGAGATAATACTGGTGTGAGTTTGTAACATGGTGAGAGTAGATAAAATAAACAGGAAATCATGGTAAGAGACATTACAATATGAAATGCAAGAGTTATAGCTACACTACGTGGGGTTGAAGTACTGTGTTCTATATGTGATCGGCTTGGGGTTCTACTTGGTCAGGCTCAATCATACGTGTAGTGTATAACTAGATAGCAGGCACGGAATCACGGATTATACAGGGTTTTGATCACATATACTAAATTACTTCACAACTAACTAGCATACATGGATCCAAATCATGGTATAGAAAACAGGAAATAAATAAACAGGGAACATGGTGAATAGGGTAAACATAAATATAATGACATGAATCCATAAATACTAATCTCGTGTGGACAACGTGACAGAATCATGGCATGCACATCTAATTCGTGAAATACAATAACTAAACATGAAATAAGAGTGTTCGCTGGAAGTACTTGCCTTGGGTATCTGAAGTCGACGTGTGCGACACGATCGTGTCGACACAGAATAAATCACAATCTATAGTCCATAATAAGTCCCAAATAAGTCGCAAAGCAATATGTCCCATAGAGTCCAGATCATATCCAAAGTCTAATATCCAATAATAGCCCAATGTCCCAATCCGATATCCGAATATCCCGATAAGTCCAATAATCCGATGAGAGATTAAACACAAGTCACAACATAGGAATATGATTAGTCTCTGACTACAACTAATAAAAGAAGAAGGCAACACTATCCTAATCTATATCCTATCTATAGAAATATTAACAATGATTGAAAATAATTTATAAGGATTTGATATTAAATTGTTTAGTCAAAATATTATATATATATATATATATATATATATATATACATTTTGAAAATACAATAATGTTATCTTAGATAAACCATACTAATGTAATATACATTTACCAAAGCTAACATGTGATCAGCATAATGTACCAATTCATGCAGCTACTTATTATTTAATAATATAAAAAAACATATATACCCATACTACTCCTACAGTACACTTGATACATATAGGTGTAGGAAAATACAACAAAACCTAATATACTATTAACCAATACACAAATATATATATATATATATATATATATATATATATATATATATATATATATATATATATATATATATATATATATATATATATATATATATATATATACAGTACATTTACTGTATACAAACTCAGTCCAACAGAGGTTGTTCTGTTGATGCTAGAAATATGGCAAGTGACCCCTTAATTTATGAAAGGTCATGTGACCCTTTCACTTTTTGAAAGGTCACATATCCAATTCAGACTTGGCTCTTCTATGAGCCAAAGGTCAAGTGACCCATGGCTCCAAAACCCGCCACATAGGTGGCCTTTCCACAACACAAGGTCAAATGACCTTACAGATTGCTCACGGCCACGTGGTGGCCTTAAAAAATCATGGGTCAAGTGACCCTCTATTTCCCGAGGGGTCAAGTGTATGGTGACCTTCCAATACTTGAAGGGTCAGGAGTCCAACACATGGCTCTTCAGTTTAAAGAGAGCACAGACTCAAAATGAGAGTAAGGGAGAAAGAAAATCATTATAGACATTTCTTCATTTCGAAAAGGAAGTCAGCAGTCTCTCTTCCCTGGAAGAGAGACAGAGGGAGAGAAGAAAAAGTAGAAGGGGTTCGAGTGGTGAGAGTCGAAAGCTCACCGCGAGGAGGTCGGGGACGACGGAGCTCGAGCGGACAACGGCGGATTTCCACGAGGTGGCTCACCGAAGAAGATAAAGACGAAGAGATCAGATCTCCTCGAGTCTGGCACGGCGAGGTCGAATCCCGAGCATATCTGGTTGATGGAGTTACGGCGCACGGTTCAGACGACGATGGTGGCTAGACGAGGTCCTGATGGTGGTGCTCGGTGGTGATGTCGAACTGCGGTGGAGTCGAAGTCGGCAGATTGAATGGAGGTACAGGAGTTGTAGTGATGGTGGTGGCTAGCGAAAACGGTAGGAAATGGTGGTGGTCCACCGGAGCACGACCGGAGTGCTCCGGCGGCGGATGGTGGCGGACTGCTCGGAAGAGAGAGAGAGAGAGTGTGAGGAGAGAGAGACTGTAGAGAGAGAATTGATGTGATGGCTGTAATAAAATAGTCTGAATATTTAAAAAATAAAGTTGAGTGGTCCCCAAGTAGGATGGCAGGATTGTAATAATTAATAGATCTGGGGGTAAATTAGTAGGCAGCCCCAACTAATCCTAACAGATTTTGGCATCTAGCTACTAATATAGTTTAGAAATAATTAACTGATATTTAGGCTAATCAACAATTAACTCTTCCTAACCCAAATAGGCCCATAATATTAGCTAACTTGGGCTGGCAGCCCAAGCCCGAGTATTCTAATACAACTGGTCTTGGAAGCCCAACCTATAATATTTATATTAACTATTCATGAATAATTAGAAATAATAATAATAATTACTAATAAAATATTTCTGAATTAAATAATTTAATTAAAGATAACTAATCAGAATTTGGCATTAAAATTATATTTCATTCAAAATAAATTTTGTGAAAAAATCAGAAATAATATTGATCTTCAAAATTAGGGAATTTCAAATTGGGGTAGTTACAAGTAGGCATCTAGCTTTGGGTTCAAGGGAGGACTATTAACCAGAAGAATATCAGGAACGGTTGGTACTTGTCCTCTGTGGCATGGAGAGGTTACGGACCTACAACCACTATTGTCTATTGTTGTTTTCTGCGAAAAACGGATCCTGTGGAAAGGTTGGCTTAAATGCCTTAATGAGTTCTCAGGCAAAGTGAATGCCTGGAGTGCTTTACAGGAAGCACGATAGCGCAGCACTACAAGGAGTGTAACTCCATGCTATAGTGGGGTGACTCCACCATGAGGTTCCCGGTTAGGGGTAATGCCTCGGCTTTGTGAGCCAAGTCACAGCAGAGTAGCATCGCAAATAGGCAGGTAGCCTAATGCTGTATGATAGTCGTAATAAAGAGAGGTAGACAGCACTACAAAGAGGATGATGTCCTCATGTTACAGTGGCATGACACCACGAAGAGGTACCAGGTAGGGTAAAGCCTCGGCTTCGCAAGCCATGTCATAGCGGCGTAACACCGTACGGAAGCGCAAGGCTTCATGCTGGGTAGTTTGGCACTACAAAGAGGCTTGTGACCTCATGCTACAGTAGTATGACACTACGATGAGGTACCCAGGTGGGGTAAAGCCTCGGCTTTAAGCCATGTCATAGCGACGTAGCACCGCAAAGAAGCGCAATGCTTCATTCCATGACTCTTTATAAAGAACTCACATATAGTGTATGGACAGAGATATCAGGCCGTCTCTTGAGGGTAAACTTGTAGACGCCTAAAAATTATACACTGAAACCAGGCTGGCACAAGGCCTTTAATGTGCAGCCAGAAGCACAGTTGATGTTATTATGTGAGTAGGAAGAATTGCAGTTATGGTACAAAATTCAAGGCTTAGTCCATTCTTATATCATGCTGTTATTTAACCTATGCGGAAAGATTCAAGTCGTAGCGACATCTCTCCTAATGTATGATAGGCAGTCACTGTGGGGAACGCTCAACCCATATATTGAGATATGTGGGAGATTGTTGGTGTTTTTGCCTTTGGACTATGAAAGATAGTCCCACATCGGCTACACCAAATGGTGAGTATCTCAATATAATGTATTGCTTGTGTTAAGGTGTGCACATGAGGTGTAGTGGGGCACAAGTGTGTGCCATGTGGGAGTATTTTTCTAGAAGGAAAAAGGATTAATTCCAAAAGTAAGTTGATTTTTGTTGTGCGGACTCGGACGCGGACTCCAGGATGTCTCGTGCATGCACGAGAGTGTTCGGGGGGTAGGCATGGACTGTCAAACTTCTATGCTGATTGTGGGATGATCTAAAATATCAAACTCTATTTTTGAGTATTGGTATTTTAGTCCCACATCGGATAGGAGAAGAGGTGAAGTCTCAACTCTACTCTATAAATAGAGCCCCTTAGCCTCCTTTGAAAGATGCACCAAGAAGAGAGTTAAGGGAGTCCGTAAAGTCCAGGAAGCTCGTTCAAGTCTTAAATTTTGACTTACGAGCGTTCCAGAAGTTCTTCGTGAACTTGCTGGTTCCTGGAAGCAGATCGTGGTGGGGCGAATCTTGCTTTGAGCAATGGTGATCTTAATCACCCCAGCAAGAACCTTTCCTCTTCTTCTTTCTTCTCCTTCATCTTAGTTGTAACTCAGTTATGTTCGTATGCAACTGCGATTGCAAGAAAGAACGTGAGATTTATTTTCTGAACTCAGTTCTGTCCGTCAGCAACTGCGATTGCGAGGAAGAACGTGAGATTTACTTTCTGATTATTGTTGCTTTTGTAATCAGATTCATTTTATAGTGTTCCTCTTGGATCTCGAGAATAATCAGAAGGTGAACGTTTGTTGAATCTCTGATCTCGACATCGAGTCTACCATCATTGATCAAGCCCCGGGACTAACAGAGATGAGGGTGATCTCACAGGAGGAGGCGGAGAGGGTGAGCAGTCCTAACAAATTTTGTACTAGCCTGAGTAAAAGTTCCTTCAAACTATGCTAGTACTAATACTTTGACTATCCTGAGCAAAATATGTAGTGCCTTTAGTAATTGTCGATGGATAAATATACAGAGATAGTTCCTATAATACTCATGAAATATAGAAAATTGATGAACTTATTTATGAATGGACATTTTATGTTAACTATTCCTATGTTTTATATTTATTACATTAACCATTCATATTTTGAAACTAATTATACGCACCATCCCTATCTTTTATAGTTTCTATAGAAAATTATAATAATGACTATCCATATGATTATTATTTTTTTTATAAAAGAGGGATAGCCTGTGTAATTAGTTTTAAAATAGGAATAGTCTATGTAATACTCATGAAACATAGGAATATTAATGTATTTATTTATGAAAGTAATCCTAAAATGGTTATATTATTGGCCTTTACATAAAATGACAAATTGGTTACAACAGATAGACCTAGCTCCATTGTTTATACGGCGCGCGGATCTGGTTGGCTCGCTTTTCAAAATTGGGCTAATTCGGTAATCAGGTACAAATTTTTTTTTTGAAAGCATAATCAGGTATAAACATGGTTAGTTTAGATTGTAGTTTGGGTCCTTCATCCGGGGCTTAAATGAAAATTTTGGTCTATTTATGAAACTATTTTTTGAGGAAAAGAAAATTACTCAAATGCCTAAGCTTAAAAAAAATATATCGAACATTTCAACTAATAAATAGTATATGTTTCTTTTATTTTTGTGGAAGGACACAAATTATCTCAACTTAGAATTTAAAGACGTCTTGCACTGGAGTTAAAAAATACTCAAAAAATTAATATAATTTTTTTGAGTTGCATCTCATTTGTTTTACCATAACGAGGTGCATTATATTTTTTAAATTTTTTTTTGAGTTGCATCCTATTTGTTTTACCATAATGCATAAAATTTTCAACTTCTAACAAAAATTGTCAGTCAAATACTCCCCCCCCCCCCACACACACATGGACACTATTGAAACAAAAATACCCTCACGTGGACACTTTTGAGACCAAAACTCCTTTGGTCTCAGTAACATTCAGATGTGAGTAGATTTGGTCTCAGGTAACTTCACACTCAGATGTACATAGATAGATGCCAAGTGGGAACAACCTATTGAGAATATTTTGGTCTCAAAAGTGTTCACGTGGATGGTTAAATGAGTTGACTATTAGCCATTGACGCATTTAGTTAAAAGTGAGGGGTTTCACGCATTATGGTAAAATAAGTGCCTTTCAAATGGGATGCACCTTGAATTATAGTAAAATAAGTGTCTTTCAAATGTGATGCACCTTGAATTATTGTAAAATAGGTGTGTTGTAACTCAAAAATTTTCTCTAAAGTTAATGCCATCATTTTACCATCTAAACCGCCATTTTATATTTAAGGTTTAAAAAAATAATTATGTAAACAATTGGGGAAATAAATTTTATATACAATAATGATAACTTTACTACCAAACTTTTACAACCTACTATACTCCTGCTAATATGGTCCCACCCGGCCCTACCTCTTCCCTCTCCCCTCTCCCCTCCAATAGTTCAATGGATGTCGGACACGTGACAAGTTATAAAAGGATTGTAATACTTTGGTTGTAGTCAGCAATACTCATTTATGGCAAATGTTAAGGGCCACCCCCAAATTACTAAGGGCAGCCTACGCCGCAGTGTCCGTTTAAAAAAAAAAAAAAAAACGGGTGCGGGTCGTGACAACCACCCTACTAAGGGCAACCACCATCCTCTCCCATTTTTACTAAGGGCAACCACCACCCTCTCCAAATTACTAAGGGCAACCCTCCTCCTCCTTCGCGCAGCCCTCCTCCTCCTTCGTGCAGCCCTCCGCAGCCCCCCCTCCGCCCGCCCCCTCCCCCGTCGCAGCCCTCCCCCGCCGCAGCATGCGAGGAGCTGCTGCTGCTGCTAGGAGCTGCTGCTGCTGCTGCTAGGAGCTGCTGCTGCCGGAGCGGAGGGAGAGCTTGGTGAGGGCGGTGAGGGAGGAGAGGGAGGGGGGATGGGGCCGGAGAGGCGGAGGCGGGAGAGGCGGAGAGAGACGACGCGAAGGGGAGTGGTGGCGTTGGTGGCGGAGCAGGTGACTCCGCGCCAGGAGCACGGGGAGTTGGGAAGGGAGGGGTCCCAGGAAGAGAGAGAGGAGAGGGGATCATGGAGGGAGGACTTGAAGGAGAGGAGGGCGGAGATCTCGGAGTCCGGCGGGCGGGGGGAGGCGGCGGAGGATGAGGAGGAGGCTATGGAGACGGACTGCAGGCCTTGCCTGCAGTCCTGTCTTCAATTTGGACTGCAGGCGAGGCCTGCAGTCACTGCAAGTTTAAAATAAAATAAAAAATTCGTCATTCGGGGACTGCAGGCAAGCACTGCAGTCATATATTCACTTTGGACTGCAGGCAAGGCCTGCAGTCCGTCTTTGACATAAGTGGGTGGCCCTTAGTGTTTTCAAAATGTCAAACTTGTAATTTATTTGAAGTTTTAAGTTGGTTGCCCTTAGTAATTTGGGGGTGCCCTTAACTGTCACGCCCCAGAACCAGAATACTGGAGAACGGGGACGTGCACAGCCAGCTACGTATAACGGAACGGCAACCATCCCGCTATACGGTCACGGCTGTCTAGCTATGTGAGGGTACGCTACAAACCATCAGTCTCTTAGGGTCAAATCAAGCTATTGTCTCAATCTCAACAAGTAATGATAGTAACAAGATATCAGACCACCAAATATACAATTGTGAGGCGTCCCAAACATTACATATCCAGATGATCATGAAGCTAGTCATACAAAATGTAAGGACTAGCAAGAGTTAAGTCATACATGATCAACCTCGAGTTGCCAATCATGATTACAGCCCGTAGGCAGACAGAAAGTAAAGTGCATCGAGCTAACAAGTGCTCGTCGGCTAAACGCCTCAAAAGAATATCAGTTAACAATACAGTGGGAGAAACAAAAAGAGAAAACCCACTCGTTGCCCGGGTTCCGTCTAGTGTTCACCATCGGACTGGAAAGCAGGTAGATCCTTTGCTGCTGCTCCGGTATCTGGCCATACAAAACCAGCTGGATCAGACCCCAGAAAGAGCAAGTGCCACAAAGGAGGCCACGAAATAAGAACAAAAGCCAGCAATCAGCACAATAATATAATTATATAACAAGAGACAGTAATTTAAGAAAAGGCATGATAGTTAGATATAAAAGACAAATCTTGTACAGAATTGATAAAAGACAGAACATATGGAAAGGCGTGACAGGATGATATACGATAAGATGACCATGGGACTATTCAGATAGCCAGGTTACAACCCGTAAACCAAACAAGGACCGGGGTTGTAACCCTTCGTCTGAACGGAACTTGGTTTCTCCCACCATTTATCGGCAAGATAAAAATACGCGAATTCAAGACTTGCAATTAATCATGATTAAGGTAAAGCACGAGTAATCATGTCATGTCATGACCTTGTACAGGATCAGGACAGGACAAGAGGGACTAGACTCCATCCAATCAATCACGGCCAAGCAAGTACTACGGCTTACTACTTTAACTAACTAGGGTTATCACAGACCTGATTACTAACAAGATGCAATGAGAATTCCAATTCCGATTACCTGTTTGTTACTACCTGAATGCTCCCAGCAAGAAAAGGAAAAGATAGCATGATATAGCAGACACACTGTAGTAAGATACATGTGTCCTAAGGTACCACGCTCGACGGCGGGCTGGAAGTGCGCTCATCTCGACGGATAGCAACAAATCCCATGTATATATATATAAGGTCGGGACCAAAGGGGCAACAGGTAACTGAGAAATTTTTCATGAACTAATTGATCAATCTAGTCATTAACCTAGCCAGATTCAGTATGAATCCCTGACCGTGGGAACCAGGGAGTCACGTCCTAGACATGATGCAAGACAATACGAGTGGATTGCACAAGCAAGCAGGAACACCCACGGTGTCAAGACAAGTCAAGCTAAGTTATCAAGTCATGTCAAGTCAGGAGTGCGCCGCCACGAGCCACTATCAAGTTATTAAGATAATTCATGTCAGGGTACTTGTCAGGAGTGCGCCACGATGGGCCACTATCAAGTCAGGTTGGTCATGTCAGGAGTGCACCATTACGGGTCACTGTCATGTTATGCTAGTTCCTTGTCATACCGTGCCATGTACAATAGTCATTCCAACATATTAAGTAAAATCAAGTTCATGACAAAAGGCGTAAGGATATAAAATGGGCGTAAAATATCTAATAAAATATCAATATACAGGGCTATAGAAGAGCCAAGCTCAAGAAATAAACAAATTCATCATAGACAAGTGGGTTGTGCAAGAGGGTCAGGGGTTGGGTTGAGCAGGGTATGCACTGCGCATGGAAGAGCTGCGCAAGAGTTGCCTTGCGCAAGGGTAGACTGCGCATGGGATCAAAGGGCACAGGGTTAAAGGGCACAGGGGATGTACTGCACAATGGGTCATTGCGCATGGACCAAGGGTACAGGGGCTGTCTTGTGCATTGATTGGATTGCGCAAGGGAGGATTGCGCAAGGGTAGACTGCGCAGAGTATGGACTGCGCAAGATCAGGTTGCACATGAATGGATGGCGCAGGGTCAGATTGCGCATGAGATGGATTGCGCAGAAGCAGATTGCGCATGAGCTGATTGCGCATAGGCAGACTGCACATGAATCCATGCGCAGTCGGGTTGAGCGCAGTTTGCCAAGGGGCAAGCTGCGCGGTCGGCGCTGTGCTAAAGAGCGCTGGCCGAGGGGGATGCGCAATCCAGCACTGCGCTAAAGAGCGCAGGCTGCAGGCTGCTACTCCAGGCCGAAAAGAACACCAAGAACACCAAAAATTCAAATTTTCATATCTTTGTCAAATCAAAGCCAAATCTAGATTTTCAAGGTTCTAACTTGAGTAAAATTGAATTCTCTTCCACATGGAAGCATCAAAACCCACAAAAATCCAACCAAAATAGATCAAAACTATGTAAATCCAAAAATAGTTAAAACCTAGATCTAGAACAATGGGAACTCCAAATCACAAAATGTCAAGTTCTAATGTTGATCTCCATGGCCTAATCTAGCTAATGGACAAATAAAAAGTGGTTCTCATGTGGTGGCAAGGTGCACTTGCCTAATGGGTTGGAGAGTTGTGTGGAGGAAGAAGAAGAAGAATTATTGGAGGAAAATAATGAGGAGAGAGAGTGTTAGGTGGGGATTTTAATGGGGGAGGATAAGTTGTGTTGAGGGTGGAGGTTAGCTAAGATGGTCCAATGCATAATAAACCAAACCAAACCAATTCCTTCTCCTATCCAAATAAAACCAAGCTCCATTAATCAGAATTAATCCAGGAATGATAAATGACAATTAAACTACAATGCTAAGTATGAAATATACCACAACTTAACTGGTCAAGAAAAAAATAAAAAATACTGGTCAGAAATACGATCACGTATAAAATACGTATCACGAATTTTGGGGCACTACATCCTACCCACCTTAAAATAATTCCGTCCTCGGAATTTAATCAAGAGGCTAGAGATGTCGGGACAGCTATACTATCGCAAGCAGTCTATGCTACCAATCAACCATACAATCATACATGCAAGCGAGGAATCGAAGTGCAAGGCATAAGGAAGACATTACACCTCACGAGCCAGACCGATTGGGATAACGTGATCGGATATCATCCTCACACTCTCACGTTTGACTCTCCAAGGAGCGACGAACTCAAGGAACATGGACTTAACTGATAGTCTTGCGCTTGAGGTCTCTCTCTTTGGTCAAACAGGGACACGGGCCTCTCCTCATACGAAAAAGGTTGGTACCAATAACCGTTTTCGAATGATCTAGGACATGGCTCGGGTCCGGGATATACCGTTTGTAGTTAGGACACATGGAACATGACATGTGCCCTCATAACGACGGTAGAAAGCAAGATGAGAGGACACATATACCTCTCGGCCGATTCTGGATCTGGGCTTGGGCCAGGGCGAACTGCTGAGGCCTCTGCTGCTGGAAGGCCTGGGCCTGAGTCGGCAATGGACCCGGGAATGGGAGCTGCTGTGGTTGGTGAACTGGAGCTGGTTCTGGTGCTGGTGCTGGTCCCATAACCGAGGGACTAGTTACTGTCGACGATGATCTGTTTCTGAACGGGCAAGATCCTATCATGTGGTCCGGTGCTCCACAAGCCAAGCACAACCCCTGTGCTCTATGACATTCAGAAACAACGTGCCCTGGCTTCCCGCAATGAGTGCAGCCCATTGCGGAAGACTGCTTCTGCTTCCGTTGCTGGAGATAGATCGGGGCAGAATGCTGTAAAGAGGTGACCGAATCTGTCCTCGTAGCTCCAATGGTCAAGGCCCTAGCTGCTGGGGCCGGTGCTGACGATTGGTTCATCTGGTCGTGAGACCGCTTCCGATCTCCGGTCCGGTCCGTTATCCTTCGGGAAGTGTACTCATGCCTCCTCGCTGCTCGCAAGACGGCATCAAAAGTTGTGTGCTCGAACTGCTCGACTGCCAATATAATTTCCAAATGGAGCCCCTGCTGGAATCGCTGTGCTCTGTCTAGCTCGGTTGCCACCAAGGTGGGAGCAAACCGACTCAACCTTAAAAACTCGGCCGCATATCCGTCGACTGTCCTGCTCATCTGCCTGAGATTACTAAACCTGGTCTGCAGGTCATATCTAGCCACTGCGTCGAAGTACTTGGTCTGGAACATATCACTGAATACCGCCCACATGACAGGCGTACCCAAACTCGCTGCTTGCATAGCCCACCAACTGCGGGCTAGATCCAGTAACTGCAGGCGCACCACCGCCACCTTCTCTGCTTCAGGGGTCCTGGCTGCCTCTAAGATCACTTCAATGTCCTGTAGCCAGGCATCTGCAGTAATAGCATCCTCGCTGCCATCGAAGAAGGGAGGGTTCAGGCGCTTGAAATTGTTGACCGCACTGTTCCCTCGAGGACCACTTCTGTTCAGAGCTTCTTGTACTGCTTGCTGCAAGGCATCACCTCGACGATCCTGAGACGCAATCAACTCACGGATGAGCCCTATCAAGGCCCCATCCTCTGATCCTGCTGGCTGAACTGGCTAGACTGGGGGCACTGGTTCTCCAGGAGGTATGGCTCGGGAGGCGGCTGCCGAGGACTGATCTTGATCTTCTTGCTGTTGCTGGGCTGCTGGCTGAGCTCCTTCTGGCTGATCAACAGGAATGATGCCACTGAAGCAAATGACATCAGGGATATTAAGGAAGGACCAGGATGGAACAATGATGCAAGCATGTTATCAAGTCAGGAATCCAAGGAGATAAGAATTACGAGTGGAGATCAAAGACGAGTACAGATTGAGACATCTATTCGGTAAACCCTCATATTTCTTGAATGCCAAGACCTGCATGGGCCACCACTTAAACCATGTCACGCCCCAGAACCAGAATACTGGAGAACGGGGACATGCACAGCCAGCTACGTATAACGGAACGGCAACCATCCCGCTATACGGTCATGGCTGTCTAGCTATGTGAGGGTACGCTACAAACCATCAGTCTCTTAGGGTCAAATCAAGCTATTGTCTCAATCTCAACAAGTAATGATAGTAACAAGATATCAGACCACCAAATATACAATTGTAAGGCGTCCCAAACATTACATATCCAGATGATCATGAAACTAGTCGTACAAAATGTAAGGACTAGCAAGAGTTAAGTCATACATGATCAACCTCGAGTTGCCAATCATGATTACAGCCCGTAGGCAGACAGAAAGTAAAGTACATCGAGCTAACAAGTGCTCGTCGGCTAAACGCCTCAAAAGAATATCAGTTAACAATACAGTGGGAGAAACAAAAAGAGAAAACCCACTCGTTGCCTGGGTTCCATCTAGTGTTCACCATCGGGCTGGAAAGCAGGTAGATCCTTTGCTGCTGCTCCGGTATCTGGCCATACAAAACCAGTTGGATCAGACCCCAGAAAGAGCAAGTGACACAAAGGAGGCCACGAAATAAGAACAAAAGCCAGCAATCAGCACAATAATATAATTATATAACAAGAGACAGTAATTTAAGAAAAGACATGATAGTTAGATATAAAAGACAAATCTTGTACAGAATCAATAAAAGACAGAACATATGGAAAGGCATGACAGGATGATATACGATGAGATGACCATGGGACTATTCAGATAGCCAGGTTACAACCCGTAAACCAAACAAGGACCGGGGTTGTAACCCTTCGTCTGAACGGAACTTGGTTTCTCCCACCATTTATCGGTAAGATAAAAATATGCGAATTCAAGACTTGCAATTAATCATGATTAAGGTAAAGCACGAGTAATCATGTCATGTCATGACCTTGCACAGGATCAGGACAGGACAAGAGGGACTAGACTCCATCCAATCAATCACGGCCAAGCAAGTACTACGGCTTACTACTTTAACTAACTAGGGTTATCACAGACCTGATTACTAACAAGATGCAATGAGAATTCCAAGTCCGGTTACTTGTTTGTTACTACCTGAATGCTCCCAGCAAGAAAAGGAAAAGATAGCATGATATAGCAGACACACTGTAGTAAGATACATGTGTCCTAAGGTACCACGCTCGACGGCGGGCTGGAAGTGCGCTCATCTCGACGGATAGCAACAAATCCCATGTATATATATATAAGGCCAGGACCAAAAGGGCAACAGGTAACTGGGAAATTTTCCATGAACTAATTGATCAATCTAGTCATTAACCTAGCCAGATTCAGTATGAATCCCTGACCGTGGGAACCAGGGAGTCACGTCCTAGATATGATGCAAGACAATACGAGTGGATTGCACAAGCAAGCAGGAACACCCATGGTGTCAAGACAAGTCAAGCTAAGTTATCAAGTCATGTCAAGTCAGGAGTGCGCCGCCACGAGCCACTATCAAGTTATCAAGATAATTCATGTCAGGGTACTTGTCAGGAGTGCGCCACGACGGGCCACTATCAAGTCAGGTTGGTCATGTCAGGAGTGCACCATTACGGGTCACTGTCATGTTATGCTAGTTCCTTGTCATACCGTGCCATGTACAATAGTCATTCCAACATATTAAGTAAAATCAAGTTCATGACAAAAGGCGTAAGGATATAAAATGGGCGTAAAATATCTAATAAAATATCAATATACAGGGCTATAGAAGAGCCAAGCTCAAGAAATAAACAAATTCATCATAGACAAGTAGGTTATGCAAGAGGGTCAGGGGTTGGGCTGCGCAGGGTATGCACTGCGCATGGAAGAGCTGCGCAAGAGTTGCCTTGCGCAAGGGTTACCTTGCGCAAGGGTAGACTGCGCATGGGGTCAAAGGGCACAGGGTTAAAGGGCACAGGGGATGTACTGCACAATGGGTCATTGCGCATGGACCAAGGGTACAGGGGCTGCCTTGTGCATTGATTGGATTGTGCAAGGGAGGATTGCGCAAGGGTAGACTGCGCAGAGTATGGACTGCGCAAGATCAGGTTGCACAGGAATGGATGGCGCATGGTCAGATTGCGCATGAGATGGATTGCGCAGAAGCAGATTGCGCATGAGCAGATTGCGCATGGGCAGACTGCGCATGAATCCATGGGCAGTCGGGTTGAGCGCAGTTTGCCAAGGGGCAAGCTGCACGGTCGGCGCTGCGCTAAAGAGCGCTGGCCGAGGGGGATGCGCAATCCAGCACTGCGCTAAAGAGCGCAGGCTGCAGGCTGCTACTCCAGGCCGAGAAGAACACCAAGAACACCAAAAATTCAAATTTTTATATCTTTGTCAAATCAAAGCCAAATCTAGATTTTCAAGGTTCTAACTTGAGTAAAATTGAATTCTCTTCCACATGGAAGCATCAAAACCCACAAAAATCCAACCAAAATAGATCAAAACTATGTAAATCCGAAAATAGTTAAAACCTAGATCTAGAACAATGGGAACTCCAAATCATAAAATGTCAAGTTCTAATGTTGATCTCCATGGCCTAATCTAGCTAATGGACAAATAAAAAGTGGTTCTCATGTGGTGGCAAGGTGCACTTGCCTAATGGGTTGGAGAGTTGTGTGGAGGAAGAAGAAGAAGAATTAATGGAGGAAAATAATGAGGAGAGAGAGAGTTAGGTGGGGATTTTAATGGGGGAGGATAAGTTGTGTTGAGGGTGGAGGTTAGCTAAGATGGTCCAATGCATAATAAACCAAACCAAACCAATTCCTTCTCCTATCCAAATAAAACCAAGCTCCATTAATCAGAATTAATCCAGGAATGATAAATGACAATTAAACTACAATGCTAAGTATGAAATATACCACAACTTAACTGGTCAAGAAAAAATGAAAAATACTGGTCAGAAATACGATCACGTATAAAATACGTATCACGAATTTCGGGGCACTACATTAACATTTGCCCTCAATTATATAGGCATTCCTAGAAATCTTATATAACCTTACCTTGAAGTTAATAAGGCCGGATTTAAATGTTGTTACTTTAAAAAGATCCGATAACCCGACACGTTATAAGTATTGCTTCCCTCCCTCTCCCCCACTCCCTCTTCTAAACCCTAAAATCCCAACTGCAGCAACGGATCAGTGGCGACTCAGCAAAACCAGCGGCACATCGGAAACTACGTCAGCGATCCAGTGACAACCTCCCTTCGGTGAGTTCTTTATAAATTTTCTGTCTCTTTCCATCATTTCTACAAATAAAAATGTGATCTTTTTTATTTCTTCCTTCCTATAGTTATTGTTCAATTTAACATTGTAATTGCATTGGTGTCCTAAAATTTCCCGTACTTGAATCAAAATTGCTTCAAAAATTTGTAATTTATTATATATATATGTTAAGATTTTGGCAGATTGGGATGTAAGGGATGGCAAAGAACACTGATAATGTTGCATTCACTGATGTAGGAAGTTTTAAGTTGCAAAAAGAAACAATTTTTGAGACATGGACGATGATGACCCATGTAAAGTTGTAGAATAAAGCAGGTCATAGAGATTGCTTGCTTGATGAGAACTTGGAAGATCAAGAAAGCCTTTTAAGAATGAGAAGATTTTCGGTATAAATTCATTGGAATGGAATAAAGGTGATTGATAATGTTCACGGTGCACCATCTTGAACTCAAATTTGATTGATAAATTACAGGAAACTCATATAATGTTTTACCATTTGGGCAGGTTACTGCCAATCGAATAGTTCCTTGGCATTATACTTTCGGAAAACATCCTCAATCTAAATACTTTGATTGTGGGAAGTTTTTTAGTTTCCATACCGTAAGTATAGGGTACCATATGACAAAAATATCCTCAGTTTAATTTTTTCGATTAAAAGTATGATGTTAATACTATGTAGCTAAAGGAGTCGACAACCCAGAGCATAAGTTACGAAAATTATTGAAATATTGGGAAGTCAGGTCATTTTAAATAATAGAATACAATTTCATTGGTTAGACATTTGGAAACACGAAGAATCTGTATATGTTTTTGTTGAAGTACCAAGATAGGTAATTTAGTTGGTTACTATATTAAAATGTGCGTGCCAAGGTTTTATTGGACTTATGAACCAAACGATGGTAGATAATAATTAGCACAGAAAGCAGTTCTGGTGAGTCGTTCACAATGGAACTACGTAACTACGCATACCCATTGAGTAGCTCAATGTCTTCTTATACCAATAATTGATGTGCAATATTCCCAAAACTCTAGTGGCTAACTATAATGGGTCGAATTCAAATGTTGGTTCTTAGAAAAGATTCGGTAACCCGACCGCGACTAACTCTTCCTTGATACCTCTCTCCCTCCCACTCCCTCTTCTAAACCCTAGTCCTAAGCATCAATAACTGATCGACTACGATGATCAGTAGGATGGCAAAATTTACTTGTGATTTTCCATCTATTGGAATAAGATTGTGAGATGGTTCCTAAGGAGAGTATGTGGTAGGGTTGAGAAATAAATGAGCCTATAGTGCTTATATGGAGGTGATTAAAGACATGTATTTGTATTGGTGAGAGTACATACTGATCTCATACCTTTAATTATAGGCTTACATCAAAGTTCAGAACTCGTTCCTCTTCACATTAAGTTATAGATGGGTTCAATAGGGGCATGCTTAAGATGAAATTGTGCATATGTTGTTTGCCGATTAAATTGTGTTGGTTGATGACACTGTAGAAGGGCTAATTTGAAGAGTGAAATGTGGAGAGAAGCTTTGCGATCTAAAGCACTTAAAAGTTGGGACAATAACACTATATGGAATGTAGCAAAACTATAAAAGGAGATGAGGGGATTCGTATTGATGCAAAAAGATACCGAAGAATATATCAACTTTTTGCTACTTGGAAACACTCATTCTACATGATTATGAAAGGTGGATGCAAGTGCATAGAGAAAATCAGGATGGCTGAAGTGGAGAAATGTCAAGTGACTGTACAATACCCTTGAAACTGGAAGGAAAAAGTTTATAAGATGGCTTCAACATTGTTGTGCAATCAGGTAAATCTCCTAAAATTGAGCATAATTGACAGTACACTAGTTCATTATTATTGAAGCATCGAGTACCTACAAGCTGCAGCAGCATAAAGAGGTGTTGATTTTTTCTTCTTCTATGGTTCTGTCTAAAACTAATAGGCTATTATCTTGGTATGTAGCAAGGCCATGTTCATCAACCTCTCTTATGCAGGAAAAAAAAAAAATCTTGCTTTCAGCTCGTTGGCCCGTCAAGTCGCTTTATGATTAATGAAATAACCTGCGTGCTAGCATGTCGTCTACCAGCTGACTTGTTGCCATTTTCAAGTAACCAATTAATAATAAGTCCAACTTTACAGATTAATGAATTTGTGGAAGCAAGCTGATTTTTTTCATGCATCACCTTGGGCTGACTTTATATACATGATATGCAGGCATGAAGCTTTTTGTGTCTGTAAAAAGCTCAGTTAGAAGCAGCCAAGTATGAATTTAATGAGTCTAGCTCTTAGAGTGAACCAGTGCAGAGACAAATATCTCTTGACAGTACATAGGGAGCATTCATAATTTTCAGCGATTGAAAATCTTAAACTTTCACAATATAGTCTTTCCAGGTGTTTAATATTCTTTTTCTCCTTTATGTATTACTGAAGTTTGGAAATAAGTCTGTTTATTGAAACATGTGCTTCATTGCGTATCACAACAATCACACAGCAAATATTACATTGTTGGATTACAAATTAACCTTTATTTATGCAGGCCTACATTCAGATGATTGTTTCACTGATTCAAAAGGCTAACTGAAGCATATAGGTTGTGTGCTTAGAAGAGCTAAGAAGGATTTTTACAGCAGTAGATAAAGCCTGTTCACAGATCTGATGTCAAATAACAGTAAAAATAAGCAGACAAATGGCCAATCTACTCGCCTTCCAAGGAAGCGCTTCTACAGAGCGAGGGCTCACAGCAATCCCCTCAGTGACTCTCACTTCCCCATTCCCATCAGCCCAGCTGATGTGGACTATTCCCATCATTTTCCCCACTTCTTCCCCGCTGAGAAATGTGGCGATGACAACAACACTACGCCAACACCCAAAATCCGATTCGCTGATATTGGTTGTGGGTTCGGTGGATTACTCGTCAGTCTTTCCACTCTCTTCCCTGACACACTGATGATCGGAATGGAGCTCAGGGATAAGGTAAAAAAATCAGGTTTCTGTGAGAATTATGTCTTCTTTTGGTTAAATTATAATTTCTGTAGAACCTACCCAGGTGACGGAATATGTGAAGGAGCGAATCTTGGCATTGAGAGCCTCAAATCCAGGCCAGTACGAGAACATATCTGTTGTCCGCACCAATTCCATGAAATACCTTCCCAACTACTTTGGGAAGGCACAGCTGTCGAAGATGTTCTTTCTGTTTCCTGATCCCCACTTCAAGGAGAAGAACCATCGGCGCCGTGTGATCAGCCTTCAGCTACTTGACGAGTATGCATATGCTCTTGAAGTTGGCGGCATCATATACACCGTTACTGATGTGGAAGAGCTCGGAGACTGGATGAGGTCCTGCTTGGAGGATCACCCTCTGTTTACAGCCGTCCCGGAGGAGGAATTGGAAGCCGACCCAGTCGTGAAACTGTTGACATCTGCTACAGAAGAGGGTCAGAAGGTTGCCAGAAATGGTGGGCAGACCTTCATGGCTATTTTCAGGCGTATTGCATTAGAGGGACTGATCTGCTGCTGATATGATGTCAAAACTTTGCTTAGGCATGGCAACTCCATTTGATATGATGTCAAAACTTTGCAGCTCAAAAGAACCAGTGTTTATCTATTCAATTTATGAAGAACCTAGGGAGGGATAATTTCAAGTTTTCGATTCTTACAAAGTTCATCTGGTGTTCTTTGTAAAAATCTGACGCATGTCAATTGCCTATGTAAACTAATTGTGGATGATATGTTATCTTCAATTTTGGCAGTAGAGTGATACTGAACTGGTTATAACCACTTATTGTATCTTGATGAGATGTATAACTGGACCCGTTTGGTTTACTGTAATGTAATTGTAATCGCAATGTAATCAAATGAAAATATATATATATATATATTTTTTCATTTGATTACATTACGTTTACATTACAGTGTATCAAATGAGGCCCTGGTTACCTGCTGAATAGGGGTGAGCATTATTGGGATTTGGACCGAGAACCAAACTGAATAAGAGATTTGGTTCGGTTTGAAAAAATTCTGATTTAGTTTTGGTTTTGAAAATACTAAAATTCTTTGTGCCGTTTTGGATTTCGGTTTCAGTCCAAAACCGAAACCGAATAAGATCTAAAGAATTATATAATTATACTCAATTATATGCATATTTTATTATTAGAAATGTATATATTTTGAAAATAATAATGCTATATATGTATGTGTTTTAAAGCCTAACTTTGATAATTTAATAACTAGTCAAACTTTGGACCCAACTTTAAAATACAACAAATGTATGTATAACAATTATATATTTTAAATATAATTTAATCACAATTTTAATTTTGGATCCGGTGCATTAAATAATAGAAATAGTCCAATCGAATATACCAAATTGTTTATCGATTATGTTATGGCTAATTTCGGTTCGATTTCGATTTTGGATTTATAGAGGTTCGGTTTATTCGATTTTAACTATTTCAATTTAGTTGAAGCCGAATAAACCGAATGTTTACCTCTAGGACTTCTAAACTAATCTGTATACTTGGTGGTTTATAAGGCCCCTAATCCTTCTTGAATGTGAACCTCGAGGCTTCGAATATTATCAGATATTAATCTGATTAGAAAATGCATTATGCAAATGCAATTGTCTAATTAGTAATGTTTATTTTAATTAATATAATCTATACTACTAATATAACGAAAAAGTAGGCTAATTTAATATGAATAGCTATGTAATTACGTATAGAAAAAAAATTAAGACTGTTATTTGTTCTTTTCAAGTATTATAAAATACGTGGCACGTGCATATATACTAGTGTATATTTAATATGTCAAATCATAATAGCATGATAGTGCTGACCCTTGTTAGCAATTCGGCAAACGAAAAAAATTCGTGACGACAAAAGTACGTATAAATCTGCTCAGTGCAAATAAAATACATTCAAATATTCGATCAAATATTCAAAAAATAAAAATATCGAGATTAGAAAATTCACATTCTTAAATATGTTGTGAAATTTGGTTAATTAAACATGTTCCCACCACGTTGTTGTGCCAATTTTTTTAATAATTTATACGAAACACGTTAAAACTTTACATGCTTAAAATTTACGTACTAATTCGAATCTTTCAAAAGTACACAAGTATTATACGTTTCTAAAAGATTGGAAAAATTTGCGTATAATAAGAGTTTTATTCGGGTGATTGCTAATAAGGGTACTAACTAGTGCAAACATGAATTTCGTAATCCAAATGAGCTGAGTTGGGCTGGGCTGGTGATGGGGACCAGATTCGACTAAGACGCGGAACGAGACAGAGACGAGCCCGGGCCTTGGACTAGCTAGCTTGAAATCTAAAAAAAGATATTTTTGTTGAGAAGTTTGGATTTCATTTATCTTTATTGCTATTTGTTTGTTTTGGGAGGTTAATTTGGATAATACTTTAGTTGAAGAGTTAGTTTCTTTTATCTTTTGGGAGGTTAGTTTAGATAAGAAGTTTATCTTCTTTACAATTATTTTGTGTTATCTTTTGGTTGAGTGAATGGCTATAAATAGAGCCAAAAAATTGTAGAAGAAACAGAGAATGAGTGAGAATAAAATCCACTTTTAAACTTTGGTGAAAAGTCTAAGAGTAAGTGAGTTTTCTTCTATTCTAAATACATTCTCGCCGACGTCTTCGCCGAAGGATCCGTTGTCCTGTTTGGAGGAACATTCAAAGACTCTTCGAAGACGACGACGGCAACGTCCACGATTCAACTTCCACGAACCCAAGTCAAATTCGGATCGAGTATGCTGTTCGCGAGTGGCGCGTACGGTCTTCTTCCTCGACACGGAGTTGCACACCATATTCAAGGAGGTCCAAGTACGTGCTGAAGACCTACCCCTCATAGAATGAAGTTTGCGCCTATCTCGAAGGCTTGCGACATAATCGCACTCTTCCAGGTAAGTTGTGTAATTTACTTTCAAAACTAATAGCAATAACTACGTCTCCTTTCACCATTTTCTGTTTAATCAATTACAAATAAATTGTTCATAGTTAAATCTACTACGAACCCTAATTTTGGAATTGGATTAGTTGAACTTAAGTCCCCGTCCCACGTCAAATTGGTATTAGAGCCAGGTTAGGATTGTTTATGAATTTACGCAGCGGGAGAATTTTAAGTTCGAATATGGAAAATAGTGAGATGCTTGATAAATTGCCTTCATTGATTTTAGACTCTAAAAAGGAAATACTAGCTGAACTTACTCCTAGATTTAATGCACTTGAAGCTAGGATATAGACTTTAAATGCTAGAGTCAACCAAATGGAAGCAATATATGCCCTTGAACAATTCCATCAAACTATTGTGCGAGATCCATCTCACTCGGGAGTGACAACAACCGTCCGTGGACCAAATTCATATACAACACAACATGCTAGAGAGGGTCCTAAAAATGTCATACATCCCCCCGAAAGGCAAAATTCTGCTAATCCTGCACCACCTAGAAGAAAGGAACTTAGAGCTAGGATTCCACATAATATCCATGACGATTTCGACGAGAAATATCGTCCAAGAGACCATACCTATAGATTTCGAGGTGATGACATCACTAAGAAAGTAAAGGTAGAGGCCCCATCCTTTGATGGTCGCCATGATCCTAAGATTTTTAACGATTGGTTGTCTAGCATGGACAATTATTTTGAGTGGTATGATATGTATGACGAGAGATGCATTCGATTTGCCAAAATAAAACTGACTGCTTCCGCTAGGATATATTGGTCTCCAATTGAAAAGGACAAAGAGCGTTTAGGTAGAGTCCCTATAGGCACGCGGATCGAGATGAAAGAGATCCTTCGCAAAAAATACCTCCCACGATCCTATAGAAACCATCTAATGGACCAAATGGCCACATTTCGTCAGGAGAACCTGTCAATATATGACTATATGACTAGGTTCGATGTCACGACCCGCACCCACTGTTAGGGTACAAGAACGTAACAACGCCCAGCCTACGCCGCAGTGTCGGCGGTAGAACGCTGTCCTAGGTCAATCATCTAACAATATAAAGGTACCTGTACAGTTTATACTCTCCGAATGGAGGTAACATCACAACATGCTGTCTCAATCACATCTAAGGTAGAAGAATGAAGAACAGATAGATAGATAGTAACTCAAAGAGAACCATAGCATAGATGAAATAAGTCTAAGAGTCTAGGATACATAACATCCAGAATGTCAACTCATAATACAATAAGTCTAAGAGTCTATATATCTCAACATCTCAAAATACAACTCAGATGTGAGACAAAAAGATAATACAGAAAAGACTGTCTAGATAAACTAGCCTAGACTACTGGGACAACATCCTCAGCTGCAGGTGGATCCTGCTGAGGGTCCACAACATAAGTATCATCTAGTCCTGCTCCATAATAGGTAGACACCAGGGCCTCATCCTCATCCTCTGTAATATTTTCAACAGGTCCAGTCAGGACAGGAACGAGCACAATATATCTCACGCAGTTCATATCAGGTTAGAAAATACGATACAGGCAATAGAGTAAGATACATCAACTGCTGAAAGGAAATATACGCTGTAAAAGAGATAGCTGTAATGAAATATCTACTGTATATAGAGAACTGTAAGTGACTAGTGATGTAGAGCACAAGATAGGCATGTGAATGGCTAGAATTTATACATGATTACACTACTGAGTTTGCACATGATTACACTACTTTGGAATTATTCACATGTCCACTTCTACTCCTCCGTTTCCCCAATCAATACACAAGGATCTATACAAGTTACGTTATTATACATGATATCACATGGGGCCCATGAAAGGGTGCACATGATAGTATACATGAGGGCTCAGTAAACATGAGAGTACATGATCACATGAGTATACATGCATGATGGAAGCACAGGAGTACATGATGAAAGTGAAACACACGTAACATGAAGTACCCGATGCTCCCGAGGGGGATAACATCTCATGTAAAGATCCATATAGTACCAATCCGTGTTACCAACGTGACAGCATCAAGTAAAGTAATCTAGAGCGAGAAGTAAAGCCTGAACAAGTATGAAACGGTCAGAGAATGTACTCGCCTGATAACTGAATGTCTGAAGAGGATATACTGTCTGAGGAGAGGTGTATGGCTCCTAATCAGAGCAATACAAGTCACAATGTATCCACAATGGTAAAAATAAAGTATACAATGCATACTACATGATTCTAGGTCAATCTGGTCAGAAGTCAACTCTTGGTCAACTCTAATAGTCAACTAGGTCAC
The DNA here is from genome assembly GCA_029216955.1 of Iris pallida. Taxonomy (NCBI): domain Eukaryota; kingdom Viridiplantae; phylum Streptophyta; class Magnoliopsida; order Asparagales; family Iridaceae; genus Iris; species Iris pallida. Next base: position 14,040,850 of record JANAVB010017596.1, on the reverse strand, counting down.
AGGAAGTCATACTAGATCACAGAAAATCAAACTAAGTCAAATAAAGTCAAACAAGGTCAAACAAGTCAAGATTAGTTAAATCTAGGTTAAAGTCAACTCCTGGTCAACACTCTAATCAAACTAGTCAAATACTAGTCAACATGATCAATCTGGGTCAAGTCTAAGTCAAACTTAGACCAACTAAGGTATTGGTCAAACAAAGACTAGTCAGTCAGGTAATTAGGTCAACAAAGACTAGTCAATAAGGTGATTAAGTCAATATGGTCAGACTAGTTGAACTAGTCATTTTAGGTCAATTAGGTCATGGTTTGACCAATAGTTGACTTTAGTCAACCATGGTCAACAATGGTCAACTTTAAGTCAACTAGTCAAACACTAGTTAGGGTTTTAGTCAAACTAGTCAACTAGTTATTTTAGGTCATTCCTAGTCAATTCTAGGTGAACTAGGTCAACTTTGACCTAAGATTGGCTTTGGTCAACCCTTGGTCAACAAGGGTCATCAAGTTGGGTTTTGGGCCATTAGGGTTAGCCCCAAGCCATAGGCTAATACTCTTGGCCATAGGCTAGTCATAGGGTTTCCATATAACCTATAACTAGAAGTCATACATATAAACATATATCTACATATATGGATATACCCAAGTATCCACTACCTATATACCAATATATGAATACTAAATATACTACAAACCCCCCACTCACATATATCTATATATTGACATAAAGAGACCTAATACAAATGTATATATATCATTTATATATATATATATATATATATATATATATATATATATATATATATATATATATATATATATATATATATATTTTTTTTATTTTATATCATTTATATATATATATATATATATATATATATATATATATATATATATATATATATATATATATATATATATATATCAACCTATCAACCTATATATATCACCTATATATAGAGATAAGAGAGAGAGAGAGAGAATGAGAGAGAGAGTGAAAGAGAAGTGCAGGACAGTGAGAGAGGGCTGGACAGGGGGAAAGGGTTCCAGAATTTCTGGAACCAAGTTGGCTCCCCAACACTCACATACAATAACATATATACATACATATGTATATATATACATAACTCCACCTATACACTACCATTTATTCCCAAATCTCACCCACACTCACATATACATATATACTACGTATATACATACTAAAATATACTCATACAATGCATTAAACATATCAAATTTGGTTTTGAAATCCACTTTTGAAAACTGGGAAAATCCTAAAAACAGGAACTGTGGACTGTTTATCTCGAAACAGGGTAACTCGAAATACACACTCTAAAACGAGCTAAGACTCGAATCAATTGGTTGGTAACTGACACCCCACAGATACCCTAGTATCCTAGGTACCTGACACGACACCACGACACAGTTTCACGTGTCCAAACACTAGAAAACAGCACACGGGTAAACTCTGATACGCGTACACAACCACAGTGTCGTGCACGCGTTCCACGCACTCGTGGACACACCACGAGACACGACACGTCTCGTGGTCGTGCATACATGTAGCCCACACGTAGGGCTACATGTTCCACACCCTGACACGTGTCCACGACACTCGTGGACACAGAACAAACACCGTATCAGTCGTGAAAACACGACTGATACACGCGTGTTACGACAGCGTCGTGCACGCGGTTACACGCGTCGTGCTCGCGACACAGGACATGACACATCTCGTGTTCGTGTCTCGTGTATGCCACGAATAGGGCTACATGCCCTTGTCATCACAAGACACCCAAGTGTCGTGTCCATGCGACACGACACGCTCAAAGTCGCCCCCGCGCGCGTGTGCGCTGACAGCCCGTGTCCAGTGCGAGTGAGATTTCTCACTCGACACGACATGAGGCGACACCAAATTTTGGAGGCATGTGCGCAGACACTGCCCCCTCGTGTCCACCAATTTTGGTGTGTCCTAGTGGTCTGTGCAGTACGCACGAAGGGGGGGTAGCAGGGCATACACGAGGGTCTCGTGCAGTGGGTTCGTGTCCAATTTGGACACGGACACAGCACGAAAACGTGCTCAGTCTAGGTGTTTTGTGATCAGCAAGTCTAGGGCTACTAGGTTATGTAATTTGTTTTACATTTTAACAAAATCCATTTCTCAGTGGCATTTCATCAAACATGGTTTCCTAGTTTAGGATACGTGTCCGATACGGACACCAAACCAACTCAAACTTTCACCAAATTTGTCCTACAGTACCCTAGTACCTAGATGCATGCAAATATGAAGAGAAAACACAAAATTAACAAAGTTTATGGGCATTTACCTATTTGTGCAAATCCAATGAAAATCAAAGAAGAGGGGGGGTGTGTATCCTTCAACTTTGTGATGCCAAAAGCTTCCAAATCCTCAATAGCAGGCCCTAACTAGTATCCTCTAGTGTAGGGGAGTCCAATGCAAGAAACTAGAGGTGATTTGGATCAAAATTGATCAAGTTGTGGTCTTGTGAAGAAAATAGGATTTTCTAGGATTTAAATTCATCTAATATTTTCATGAATGAAAGAAATGGGATTAAATAGAAATGTGGGCTGCTAGAGGGATGCCCTTGGCTGCCATGGGGGTAGGGGAGGTGTCCTTGGCTTTCTTCTAGGCTAAGGCAAGACTTTGTGTAAAGGGGTTGGGATATTTTGAGTAATTCATAGAAAATATCCATAAAGTAAATATCAAGATATTTACTCTACTTTAACCATTGGAAATATCTATCCCCTTAGCATTCTAGGTTAGTAACTAGTCTCTAGATTAGGCTAAACTTGGTTAGGGGCTCTCATGACACTAACCAATAATAAAAACACATAAATACAAATAATTCCAAATAATTTCTAGAAAATTACCAAAATACCCTTTAGGCTAAAAATCACTAATTTGGTGTTCTAAGCCTATGGCTAAGCTTTCATGGTCATGGCAACTTCTAGGTTAAGAAAAACTAGGGTTTACACTAAGTTATACTAACAAGTCACAAAGTTATAAGTCATGACTTAGCATGACTTAGAAATGGTTCTAATCACACTAATAATCACCAAAAATCATATCATGCCCTAAACACCATTAATAAATAATAAAAATAATAAATTTTCAAAAATCCCCAATTTCAAAAAACAGGGTGTTACATTCGACGAATTGATCATGTCTCATTGTGAGATCGTTGAGGACCCCTAGTCACACTCTCACGATTTCGATCTGACTTGAGATATGAATTTAGACGTAAAATTGGACCTTTGAAGGTGACTACTGTAGAAGATGCCTACCAAATAGCACTCGAATTTGAGCAACATCAAAAGGCCTTCAACTACAATAAGTTTTACCAACAAAAGGACCAACCTAAACGGCAGTACGAACAGCCCACTAAGCCACGTATGAATGTCGATAAAGAAAAGGGGAAAACCTCTATGGTTGAGGGTAAGGGACCCAAGTGCTACAATTGTCAAGGTATTGGACACTTTGCTCACCAGTGCCCCTCTAGGAACTTGCACTTGGGTAGGGAATCAAATGACTCGGGGGATGACTCAAAGTCTGAACTTGAAGAAGACCCCCATAGAGTTGAGGAAGGAGCTAGTGACTGTGAACTTGATTTAACCTCCTCAACTGCACCCTTACATGTGGTTAGACACATGCTTGCTACACCTGTAAGCGGGGTAGACTGGAAACGCAATCATATTTTCCACACCTTCATCAAAATTAACAATAAACTTTGTAAGCTGATGATTGATGGAGGAAGTTGCGTTGACGGTATTGCCAAGGCGGCTTTAGAGAAGATAGGACTCAAGGCCGAGAAACACCCCGAGCCCTACAACGTTACTTGGGTTGACAAGACTGCACACTTTATCACTCAAAGATGCCTGGTTCCCATAAACTTTTTTTCGTCTTATGAAGATAGCATATGGTGTGATGTCCTTCCTATGGACGTTGCGCACATTTTATTGGGAAGACTGTGGCTTTATGACCTAGATGTTACTAACTTTGGGAAGAGCAACACATATATGTTCACCCACAAGAATAAAAAGTTGTGTTGTATCCATCTAAGCCCAAGGAGTTTCCAATTGGGCCTAAGCCCGAACCAGAAACGTTTAAAGCGAGCAAGAGAGCGGTCCACCTAGTGAACAAGAGAGAGTTTATCCATGAGAGCAAGGAGGAGGGACTTGTATACGCTATTTTCGCCACTAGTCTAGCACCTACTAGTGATATTGTAGACCACCCTCCCGAGATTCGTCAGGTCTTAGTCGATTATAGTAATGTTATGCCAGAAGACCTACCTGACGAACTTCCTCCTTTGAGAGATATCCAACATGCCATAGACTTAGTGCCGGGTTCCACCTTACCCAACTTACCTCATTATAGAATGAATCCCACAGAATACGCAGAGCTTAGACGCCAAGTGGACGAGTTGTTACGGAAGGGCTTTATTCGTGAAAGTTTGAGTCTTGTGCCGTTCTTGCACTACTTACTCCAAAAAAAGATGGCAGTTGGAGGATGTGCGTAGATAGTCGTGCCATCAATAAGATAACCGTCAAGTATAGGTTCGTCATTCTTCGACTTGATGACCTTTTTGACATGATGGCAGGCGTTAGTATTTTTTTCTAGCTAAGATAGATCTACGTAGTGGTTATCACCAAATTCGCCTTCGCGAAGGTGACGAGTGGAAGACCGCGTTTAAGATCAAGGCTGGGTTATATGAGTAGATGGTCATGCCATTTGGGGTGTCCAATGCCCCTAACACGTTTATGAGAGTTATGACCCAAATTTTGCGCCCATTCTTAAGACACTTCGTGGTCGTCTACTTTGACGATATTCTCGTGTTTAGTCAAACCCAAGAGGAACATTTCTTTCATTTGACCCAAGTTTTAGATGTGCTCCGAAAGGAGAAGTTATTTGTCAATTTAAAGAAATGTTCCTTTATGACCTAATATGTCCAATTCTTAGGGTTTATCGTGTCCAGTGAAGGTGTCCCAGCGGGCCCTGACAAGGTTAAGGCCATTAGGGATTGGCCTGCTCCTACGACTATATTTGAGGCCAGAAGCTTTCATGGACTGGCCACATTTTATAGGAGATTTGTTAAGGGATTTAGTACCATTATGGCTCCCATTACCAATTGCCTTAAGAAAGAAGAGTTTGTATGGACTAAAGCTGCTGAGAAAGCGTTCATAGAAATCAAAGAAAAGTTGACCTCTGCCCCGGTCCTTTGTCTCCCTGATTTCTCGAAAGTCTTTGAATTAGCTTGTGATGCTTCGGGCAAAGGAATAGGTGGCATGTTGAGCCAAGAGGGCCATCCAATCACTTATTTTAGCAAAAAGTTGAATGAGGCTAAACAACATTACTCAAACTATGACCGAGAGTTTTATGCTGTTATACAGAGTTTACGATATTGGCGTCACTACCTGCTCCCAAAAGACTTTATTTTATTTTTAGACCATTAGGCCCTACGCTATTTGAGCTCTCAAAAGAAGCTTGGGCCTCGATATGCTAAGTGGGTGGAATTCATTCAAGAGTACACCTTTGTCCTCAAGCACTATGTAGGTGCTGAGAACAAACCCGCTGATGCATTGAGTAGGAAATTGTATACATTGCAGTCAATGAGTACTCAATGATGAGTACTACTTGTCGATACTTTAGTGAAATCTATGCTAAATTGTGTAGAGATCCCTCTACTTCCCTTGATGGTTTCACTATAATTGATGGTTTCTTGTTTAGGGGCAACCGGCTATGCATTTCCTCTACTTTCCTTAGAGACTTCTTGACTTGAAAAATGCATGCTGGTGGCGCTGCAGGACATTTCAGATGAAATAAGACCATCCTTTTGGTTGAGGATAGGTTTTATTGGCCGAGTCTTAAGCGCGATGTCGCTAGAGTAGTTGCACACTGCCGTACTTGTCAGATGGTGAAGGGTAGAAAGAACAACACGGGCTTGTATACTCCTTTACCTATTCCTTTCACCCCATGGCAGGACATTAGCATGGACTTTGTATTAGGTTTGTCACGTACCTTACGGAAGCATGACTGTATTTTTGTTGTAGTGGACCGTTTTTCTAAAATGGCATATTTTATTTCCAGCAGTAAAACGAGTGATGCATCACATATAGCGAGCCTATTCTTTAGGGATGTTTGGAGATTACATGGGTTGCATAAGACTATCGTGTCTGATAGTGACGTTAGATGCATGAGTTATTTCTGGAAGACACTTTAGAAAAAGCTCAATACGATACTTCCGTTCTCAACTGCTTATCACCCACAGACGGATGGTCAGACTGAAGTGGTCAATAGGAGTCTAGAAAATTTGTTGAGGTGTTTAGTTGGTGACCACCTAGCTACTTGGAACCTTATATTACCTATGACGGAGTTTGCATATAATAGTTCGGTCAATAGGTCTACTGGATTGAGTCCATTTGAGGCTGTCAATGGAGTCAAACCTAGAAAACCTATAGATCTTCTACCCGGACCTTTAAGATCCTAATCTAGCGCGTCTGTCGAGACTTTTGCACAACATATCCATAATCTACATATTGAGATTCGTAGAAGATTAGCTGTGAGCAATAATTTGTATAAATTGACAGTTGATGGTCACAGGAGATTGCAGGAATTTCCTATTGGTGATGAAGTACTTATGCGAGTGAGACCAGAGAGGTTCCTTCGTGGAACTGTAAAAAATTGTATGCCAAACGGACATGTCCTTATCGAGTTTTGCGAAGGATCGGTTCGAACGCATATGAGTTGGACATTCCGTAAGATATGGGAATCAGCCCTGTGTTCAATGTGGAGGACCTAACGTTGTTTCATGAACCTATGACATATTCTTTCTATGATTCTGATTTTGCAGGTTCTCCAGGTTTACCATTGACAAGTGGGCAGCCTGATACCGTGTCTAAACTAGTAACACCGCCTCCACCGCCGTCACCACATTGGAGGCACACGAGACTTGAGATTGAGGATGTTATTGATGACAAGATAGTTTCCACTATAGACGGAGGCTACCCGCGCTTCTTAGTACATTGGCACGGACGACCAGAGTCTGATTGCTCGTGGTTGACTATGGATGAGTTCCGGAAGCTAGACCCAGATGTATTGACAGAGTATCTTCAACGTCATTCACCAGGTGGTGAATCTTCTAAGTCGGAGAGAGTTGATGGGGACCAGATTCGACTAAGACGCGGAACGAGACAGAGACAAGCCCGAGTCTTGGACTAGCTAGCTTGAAATCTAAAAAAGATATTTTTGTTGAAAAGTTTGGATTTCATTTATCTTTATTGTTATTTGTTTGTTTTGGGAGGTTAATTTGGATAATACTTTAGTTGAGGAGTTAGATTATTTTATTTGTTGGGATGTTAGTTTAGATAAGAAGTTTATCTTCTTTACAATTATTTTATGTTATCTTTTGGTTGAGTGCATGGCTATAAATAGAGCCAAAAAGTTATAGAAGAAACAGAGAATGAATGAGAATAAAATCCACTTTTAAACTTTGGTGAGAAGCCTAAAAGTAAGTGAGTTTTTTTCTATTCAAAATACATTCTCGCTGACGTCTTCGCCGAAGGATCCGCTGTCCTATTTGGAGGAACATTCAAAGACTCTCCGAAGACGACGACATCAACGTCCACGATTCAACTTCCACGAACCCAAGTCAAATCCGGATCGAGTATGCTGTTCGTGAGTGGCGCGTTCGGTCTTCTTGCTCGACACGGAGTTGCGCACCATATTCAAGGAGGTCCAAGTACGTGATGAAGACCTACCTCTCGTAGAACGAAGTTTGTGCCTATCTCGAAGGCTTGCGACATAATCGCACTCTTCCGAGTAAGTCGTGCAATTTACTTTCAAAACTAATAGCAATAATTAGGTCTCCTTTCACCATTTTCTGTTTAATCAATTACAAAATAGTTGTTCATAGTTAAATCTACTACGAATCCTAATTTTGGAATTGGATTAGTTGAACTTAAGTCCCCGTCCCTCGTCAGTTGGGCTGGCAAATCAACTGCTCATCAAACCCTAGCTTATTGACCAATTGAAGTTAGGGTCTAATGCTCATTGAGGCATCTAAAGCAATTGCTTTCAAAGCCCTAATTAAAAAATATAATGTTTGGAAGCAAGAATAATTGTTCTTCCTTTAAGCCTTGCAACACTATTATTTTAATATGGAGCTAATAGCACTTCAAGGACCACTTGTTCCATAGGAGAAAACGATGAAGGTGCATTCTTCCGGCAAGAAGAAAAGACACATGTGCCTAATTCTTTGAGAGAAAAGAACGATAAGATGCATGATTTCGTGAGAGAAGAAGGACACAGATATTAGAGCCCTCTAGTAAGACTGGCTATCTGAACTGGGACGTCGTAATACAATAAATAGTTCAAAATGGTGCATCACTAGTTATTGTCATATAGGCTGTATACTAGTGATAATTGGTACGCATGCCTAATCAATCAAATGCAGGAACGGACTTGTGCTGTGATATATAATTTTTGTTTTGTAGGGACGAACAAGTCGGATATGAGTAAGATATCACTGTACAAGTGATAAGTTTTATATTATATTTACAATATTGATTATGAATTATTAATAAACCTAGCCCCAACTAGAAAGATCACAATTATAAAACTGTATGCTTCACATGAATAATGTGTTGGTTTAGGTGAATTGGGTTGATACCGCTCACCAGTGAAATTGCTACAACTGCAGGGAGTCGCTTGGACGTTCTGAGATGTTTGGAGCTCGTTTGACAACTTGAACCTTTTTCTTCTTCTAGAAGATGTCATCTTTTGTAATAGATGACATAATATATGTAACAATGTATATTGAATTAGTTTCAAGAGTTGTAAGTCAAATTGGCATATTTCAGTTGGCTGTTGGGAGCCTGATATTTCATTGCAATTATCAATAAAGAGATTATTTTCATATAATATGTTATTTTTCAATTATCTGCTTATTCTTGTTGCAATAACATTATTAAGTTATCAATTGTGCACATTCATGTCTTATATAAGTGCAATTTATATTTGTACAACTTCATGTCCAGTTATGACTTTTCAGTTCTACGAAATCCGGACGTTACAAATTTTTTGAATGGGGATGGGAAGCCGTAGCTTGGACGAAGGGGATGAGAGGAGGATTAGGTTTTTTTGGTGGTGGGTGGAGGAGGAAATTGGGAGAAGATAGCAACAATACTGTTGTTTCCGCCAAGATTTTTCTGTTTTTTTTTCTTGCTTAGTGGTGTACTTCAAAAGAAACAAAGTGATTTCTATTGGTAACTTATAAGGGCACTTCATATTTTTATCAGGGCTAGCCCGGATTGGGGCTAGCCCAATTATTTTTGGGTTTTACTCAGGACAGCCCATTTATTTGATTGAGGCTGTCCCAAAGTAATCCCGCCCCCCCCCCCCCCCCCCCCCAAACACAAATTTTGTCTTATTGTATAAACCCTAACTTCTCTTCTTCTTCTTCCTAAGCCCTACGTACAGACTAACTCCATTCTCCACCACTAGCCGAGCATCTTCATCATCTACCTCTTCTTCTCCACGTCCTCTTCTCTCTTTGAAGGAGAACGATGGCCCCCAAACGTTCCTCGCAAACAAGGTACGAATTCTTTGTTAATCTTTCTCCACTACTTTCGAAAACCGTAGAAATTCTCTGAAAAATTTGAAGGATGAATTACATTATTTATTTCAATTGCAATTAGTGTAATGTGAATGAAACTGTATTCGGAGGAGGGAAGTAAACCGTAGCATACGTGATTGGCAGAAATTGGCGTCGTCCAGGACTGCCCATTCTTCTGGCAGTCCTGACTGTATGTGAGACTGCCATAAAATGAGCAGTCCATTGGCATAACATGTGTAGCAAAGGACTGCCCATTCTTCTGGCAGTCCTGAATGTATGTTGGACTGTCAGAAAAATGAGCAGTCCATTGGCATAACATGTGTAACAATGGACTGCCCAAATATCTGGCAGTCAAACATAAAGTTTGGACTGCCAGAAAAGTGGACAGTCCTTTCTTACACATGATGTGAGTTAGGACTGCCCTCTTTTCTGGCAGTCCTAACAGTATGTTGGACTGCCAGATATTTGGGTAGTCCATTAATTGTTACAAATGTCCTGAGCCAGGGCTGTCCATTCAAACTGGCAGTCCATTATACAGTCAGGACTGCTAGAATATCTGCACTAGTGGAACAGCAACATTTGTGGGCATGCCATACATTTTAATATGTAATTAATATTCAATAATAGTCATGAAAAGAAGAGAAAAGAGAAGGATGTTGAGGCCAGGCCCGAAAGAAAACGTCCTACCGCATCGGATCGCAAGGCGCGTGAAGCTGGTAGAGTTCTCGAGAAAGGGCTGGCAATCAGAGAACCCGAACCAGCCTCACAAATAAGAACCCGTGGAACGAAACATGTTGCACGGCGTTCGAAGAAAGCAGCGACTCGTCGTGATGATTCCTCCGATGATGATGATGTACCCATTGCTCGAATGAGAGATGACGCTGGATCGGGTCCTTCTCAAGTAGCCGAGGAAGAGGAAGAGGAAGATGCTGGCCCAATGGGTTGCTCTATTCTGACGTCAATCGAGAACCACATTTGTTATGAAATATGGAAGGATCCGGTTAGTTACTTACCTTGAATATAGATTAACTATTCGAAATAATCGTTACATGTAATATTGAATCTGTGTTTTTTTTATTTGCAGAAAAGCTCGCGCCTTTTGAGGGTAATAAACCATGCGAAGATGTGTAGTACGTGGGGATTTGATGAGTTGAAAGAGAGTGTAAAGGAAAAAATCACCCCCACCGGATTGCAGTATTTGGCAAAATACTCGTATCAGATATTGGACCACGCACTGATTTTTGCATTTGTGGAGCGCTGGCATCCAGAAACTAACAGCTTCCATCTCGCTGACGGAGAGTTGACAATCACCCTTGATGATGTCCACCACATATTAGGGCTTAGAGTTGATGGTCGTCAAATGTCGATGGATTATTCCGAGGGCGACTTCGACCTGTATGATGAGATGGTGGATTTGGTTGCCAATTGTCTCGGTGTTGAGTCCCAGACTTTTGTCACAATCCCAGAATTTAAGAAGTCTTATGGAGTTCCTTTAAGCTTTTTGAGGAATACATTCAATGATGACGACGCCGACGCCGACGACAACAATGCTAATGACGACCCCGTGGCCCGTGGATACATGCAGTTCATCCTAGGGGCCGTCGGCATTACAGACAAGTCCGGACCGCCATACATGCAAAATATCTAAACAATTTTAGGGACTTGGACGATGTGGATCAAATATCATTCGGAAGTGGTATACTAGCACACCTCTACCGCGAACTTGGTGCTGCATCTCCAGTCGAGTCGAAGACAATAGCTGGTTGTCAAACACGCTCCATGTAAGCAAATACTAGCATACTGTGTCTATAGAACCCGATAAAATTATGTCGATAACGATAACATTATTATATTTTTAAATTTCAGGCGTGGATATATGAGCATTTTCCGACGCTCAATAGGGCTACTCTTAATCGAAATTATGATGAGCAGATGCCCAGGATGTGTAGGTGGAGGCCGGCAAAGATAGATACCAGACATCCATATACGTTGGCTACCCTACGTGTTGCTCTAGAAGATCTGAGGGCAAAGGAGGTGAAACAATAGTAACTTGAACTAGCATTTACTTACCACTCTAGTATTCCACACTAATTAGTAACTCCTTAAGTAATGAATGCATGTTGTAGATTATTTGGCATCCATATCAGGATCTGCGAAATAGCACTCGTCCTGTGCAACCAGTTGCACTATTTCGAGGTCCGATTTTGTCATGAAACTGAGGAGCCTCACATCCCAGATAGAGTGCTTCGTCAGTTTGGTTACGTACAGACTATCCCGAGTACGTTGAAATTGAGGACCGCTGCAAAAGGGAAGAAACCGTCGACCTACGTCCCGCCGTACTACCCTTGGGGGTCGTACTTATTCACTGAGTGGCAACAACATGTTGTCGGTGTCGTAGTGTTTCACCATATTCGTCCATGCCAAGACAAAATTTTCTTTATGTTCATCAAGCCACGTGTCTTTGATATAAGATATACACGCCGAGTAACTTCATCACTTGTTGCATCGCCATTCTTTCTATGGTATTCCACATAATGATTTTCGGCGAGTAACTTCATCACTTGTTGCATCGCCATTCTTCCTTTTAGAGTACTCGTTCTAGACCTCGCTAGTGCATTGTAAATTGTCCTATAGTGGACTTGTTCCTATCATTCTTCTGAAGCAGTGCAGAATAAATTTCTTTGGGACCAACTCCGGAAGCTGACAATTCTGTAACTAACTTTTTCTCATCATCTTTCAATCTTCCGGCGTAGGCATGACCAGTTAGCGTCTCCGGAAGAGTATGTGCATCCCATTACGTACCACAACTCTCCACTTATCGCCAGTCTTGCACCCAACACTAACTTGAATGGACAACCACGTTTCCTTGAGCCTGACTCTTTGTTCCCAGATATTATTGGCAGCACTTCACTTTTTTTATGATGCACCCTAAACGTCCCACCTCTTTCACAGCCAATCTCTGCAGTTTGACGCTTCGGCCGACACCGTAGCGACCTTGAAATTACAAGGCTTGTGTTGGTTTGCCTTCCAACTTCTCTGCACCATTCTAATGCTTCGGCGTAATTTCAAAGACAATATCTGTCGAGAATTTATTGCTCAAATCTGTGCACATAGGAGATGGGTACTAAGATCAAAGACAACCAAATACAAATCCAATTCAGGCTGTTAATATAGACTGCCACAAATTCTGGCAGTCCTGAGTACTACATGGACTGCCAGAAAGTGTGGCAGTCCAGTTGAAACGACTATCAACTTCAGGACTGCCACACTTCTGTGCAGTCCTTGAAGTATCTAGGACTGCCAGAAAGTTAGGCAGTCCTTAAGTTCATACGCATTTTACTGACTGCCATACTTTCTGGCAGTCCTAAGTACTTCATGGACTGCCAGAAAGTGTGCAGTCCAGTTGAAACGACTATCAACTTCATGACTGTCACACTTCTGTGCAGTCTTGAAGTATCTAGGACTGCCAGAAAGTTAGGCAGTCCTTAAGTTCATACGCATTTTAATCGACTGTCATACTTTCTGGCAGTCCTAAGTACTTTGGACTGCCATGAGATGTGGCAGTCCAGTTGAAGAGTATATGAATTTGTAGACTGCCTTACTATAGGGCAGTCCATCAAGTACTTTGGACTGCCTGAGTGTGTTGCAGTCCTATTATCGACTACGAAAAAATGAAAGTACGTCGGGAACGAACCACGGGTTCTTCGAATGTCAGCGTGTGTTGTGCGGAAGGACCGGACTGATCGATTGCTACATTTGATGTCCCAATTTCATCCATATTTTCTACATTATGACAAAACATTCAAAAATTAGGAATGAACCGATTATTTAACAAACTTTGCAATATAGTAGTCGAAAACATATCGACTACTACGAATATTCGTTGACAATTACTCTAGGGTTACAAAACAAGAAATTTTCTTAGGTGTAGAGTGGGGGGGGGGGGGGGGGGGATAAGAGGAATCTCCAACTAGGGTTTGGACAAAAATTAGAGAGGAAGAAGACAAAAGAAAAAAAAAAACATAACAAGTGACTTTTATACCACCAATTGGGATAGCTCTAATAAATTTTTTCAATGGCAAACTTATAAATAATACGAAGTTATAAATGGGCTAGCCCTGATAAAAATGTGAAGTGCCTTTATAATAAACCTTTCTATTGACCAGCGTTATTGTCACCGTAATTTTTGATTAAGGCATTACATGTAAAGTACTGTCAAAATTTTTACAGTCTTTGACAAGTGTTATGTTGCATAGGAAAACTGTCAAATTTTTAGTAGTTCTGAAGACAGTTGCAATTCTAAACAGATTATTCTGTCTTCAGAACTACTAAAAATTTGACAATTTTCCTATGCAACATAACACTTGTCAAAATTGTTGTGCCCCAAGAGGATTTTGACTGGTCTTTCCACATATCACATATACTTGATTAGCTAGACAGAGAAAATATATTTCCAACCGGATTGAGTTTGAACTGTTATTGGATTTGTACTAATTATTTTGCTTTTTAATAACTTTTTTCTAATAATAATTTTTACTGAGTATGTATTGGATGATATTTATTTTAATCGGTATTGAGGTGGGATACAAGTTACCGAACAATGGATATTGTAACAAAACAAGTCCTTACTGCACTAATTTTGCATTACTAGGATTATTACGTTAGTCTTAATATATCTCGAGTAGATGCATACACTTTGACATAATACATCACAATTCCGAATTCAAGTGACTCTTGTGCTTACCGAAAAGTGGCAGCAAAAAATCAGTGGATCGAGTCACATAAACGTATTATTCCTTCTATTTATAAGAAAGATAGATGACTTACAAACCCATGGCTTAACATACTAAACATTCTTAATCCGTCCATGAAAATATTTGAAAATGTTGTACAATTCTTTTACTATCAACAAATGGTAATAGCTTGAACAATTGATAAGATTACTTAAACTAGCCTACAAATTTATTTTTAACCAGTACCCGGAAAGTGAAGATTAGCATAATGATTACACAAAAGATCAATAGCCCTGCAGTAAAATTTCTAACCTTCCTTCCAAGTGCGTACGAAATCTTACAAAAATAATCCTCTTACATTAGTGATGACTGATTCCTGATGATTCAGCTGGTTTATCACATCATCTTTGGACAATTTTCGCGATTACAGGAAAAAAAAAAAAACCATAGCAAGAGAAACTAGTCCCCAATGGACGTCAATATTACTCGTACAGCAAAAGAACAACTCCAGATTCTCATTACATAATCAGTCAAAAAGAAAAAGAAGTCATAACTAATGTTCTTCTCTAAATAGAGGACTATTTAAGACGAGTACCACCTTCTCTGATAGATACAAACCATATAAAATCGTTAAATTGTCCTTCCCCTCCCTAAACACATTGCAAATTGTTATTCTGGTTCATTATCATGATCACTGCCACCTTCTCCAGATGTCCATGCATTCCAGTCCTTGTCAACATGTTTTTGAGCCCACACGACTGCTGCCCGTGCAGCTTGAGGCCCTCCAGGAAGTCCCCTTTCATTCAGGGTATCAGCCATGTCGATGAATGGGATGACCAAGAGAGTCCCTGGACCGCCATACTCAGTGTGCAAAAAATTGTTCAAGATCTGTCATAGTAGGAAAATCCATCAGCAGAGGAAATTAACCATCGCAAGAACTTCTGACAGTAACGAACATCAGACTTTCGATGCTGAACATAGCCTTTAAACTGAAACACGAGAAAAATTGCCACCATATCAAGGGAGAGACTTTTGCACAAAATTGCACGCCTAGCGCCTAGTTGGGGCTAGGTTTACTAACAATTCATTCAAAACCTATCACTTGCACCAAGTCAAGGGTGAGACATTTAAGGAGTGTTCTAAATTCGCTATGCGGATTCGGTGTGACGGAGGGCCGCCTAGCGCCTAGGCCACCTAGGCATCGAACTGATTTTTTTTTTTTTTTAAATTTTAAATTCAAAATTTGAAATCCAAACATGTTCTAAATCCATAATATAATTCATTTTTTTTTTGAAACTTGAAATCCATATTACAAATTTGAAATTTCAATGTTCTAAATCCAAATTCAATTTTAGAAATCCAAACAACATATATCCATACTACAACTAAGCATCAAAAAAAAAAAAAAAAATTAAATTCGAACAGCCACACAGGTCATGTCCTCCTAGGCGCCGAATAGGCGCAGAAACCCGCCGAACAAAAATTTTCGGTTCGGCCGGCGGCCCGATTTTTAGAAAACTGCTAAAGTTCATAAATAGATAATGAACGACAAACCACTAGGGTGCCATTTGTGATATAAAAGTAACGAGCCTGTACCTGTGAAATCCAAAGACTAAAAGTAACCAAAGACTATAAGTATCAAATGATACCTGATACAGTAACATCATGGCTTTTTCAGCTGCTCAGCACTACAACACTAAAACCATCATCCATGTTAATTACTATCCATTCAAGACAAAAATGTTGGAGTTAGTCTGGATATATTTGTGGAGTCCAAATTTGGTTAAATATTTGATTTGATTAGATTTGGACGTCCATAATTGGTGTTGGACTATTTAGGTGTAATAAGATTCTTTTTTTGGGTTTCTTATTTAGGAAATCCTATTATGATCTAAAATAGGCTGTTGGGGGCTATTTTAGGTGTAATAGGATTCTTATTTTATAGTTTCCTATTTAGGAAATCCTATTGACCTACAATAAGTTTTCTCATCCTATATATATATACTAGTCATAATCCGTGCCCATAGGGCATGGTTCATTTAAGGTATTCTCCCTCAAAATCTTGGACCCCCAATTTTAAACGAACAATAATAATTATGAGGCCCCCATCAAAATATTAAATTCCAACCACTGCTGGATGTGAATTTTCTTTGGATTCCCCATAAAACCCCACTCTCAATAATGCTCATCCACAACCATTATGAGTGCAAACCCCACTCTTTGGATTCCCCATAAAACCCCACTCTCAATAATGCTCATTTCCCATAAAACCCCACTCTCAATAATGCTCATCCACAACCATTATGAGTGCAAACCCCACTCTTTGGATTCCCCATAAAACTCCACAACCGTTGATTCACCAAGATTAAATCCCAACCACTCTTTATCTTGGCACAGTCAGCCCTAGGATTCAAAAACCTTTGTTTTTGTATAAGATATATATATATATATATATATATTATATATTATAATATATATATATATGGGTTGAGGGTGGAGGCACAAAGAAGAGCACAAGATGGAGATTCAGAATGCTTGTCCACAGGAAATCTAAGAGAAAGTCCGTAATTTTGAGATCGATACGGATAGGGTGAGAGATTTCAAGTTGTAATCTCTGTCTTTTCTTCTTAAGTATGGTGAGGGGTTGAATCTATTGGACAAAGGGTTCAACAGTAGTTTTGTTGATATTGTAATTTCACCTGAGCTATATAGATTGAGATTTTTCCATGTGACGTAATCACTGACCATATACGTTGTCTTTATCAGTGCTTGGAGTTCGTCAGACGAAGGTTGGTTATCTCAGGTGGGTTGACCTAAGTTTCCGCTGCGGTCAGTTCCAGACACGATATCGGAGCGCTTGTGGGACGTGTCCGATCCCAACAAAAAATCCTTTATCCACATGATTAAACCCTGGAATAGTTTATATACATTGCACGCCTAATCATCAAAACCACAATGACTTTTCATCCTTGAAAAGCCAACTCCATCGCGATCCACAACTAGACGAACTCAACAACGGGCCATTAAAGCTGTTAAGAGATGGTAAATCAGCCTTAAGTGTCACATGCACTAAAACATGCACATCTAGGTTGCATAGACACAAATACAGGCACAATACAGATTCGGAATACGGCTTTTTCAGAACTATTTCAGAATACAGGTACGTCATATGTGCGGCTCTATATACACATGAAAACATATTTAAACACGTATATACACAAGATATTAATAATATCTTTTAAAATATGTTTTGGTTAGTAACTATGTTCCAAAAGTTTTAAAAAGGATCCATAGCAAACAATGTTACTTTTATATCTTAATTATACTTGGCACAATCACAAACATGCCAAATCAATTTCAACTATCTTTTGGGTCCCTTTGGAGCATGGCTGGTCCTGAGGTGGAGTAGCACGTGCGACCGCACAAGCCCCCCAAAATTTCAAAGTTCTATATATATATATATATATATATATATATGCCAATGACTGCTAGCCCAGGTAGGTAGTGTGGAGGCATGTGGCCCTTATGGGCGGAGTTCGACTCCCAGTGGGAAGGATTCCGGAAACTAATTACCATTTCCTATATATATATATATATATAATATTTGCAGGATGCTATCTTCCTTCATGCTAGAGGTAACACTAGCTCCAAGTCTTTCTTGTGAAGAGACTTCATCTCTTCATCCATCGTCGCAACACAATGACCGGATTCTGCGTCTGAAATAGCATCCCGATATGTAGAGGGATCAGGAGACTCGACCTCTTCCATTACAGTGAGTATACATGCTATTATGTCTTCATAACCATATATTTGACGAGCACAAATTTGTCGGTAGATGTTGTATGGTGACTGTTACGCGTGTTGTTGCGGTTGCAGTGGATGTGGATTTGTCATGTGGCTCTACCTGAATCGCTCGTAACATAACCATGTGAAACACCACCTGCTTGTTAGTGTCCTTTCCAGACACTACAGACTCATGTCCCGAATGAAACATAAATTTCTCATAAAATGTCCTATTCCCTACCGAGTACCACTTCAAAATTTGAAACCCAAATCTTATAGTCTTTTGAACCTTTTCGTAACCCAAAAATATTTCCTCCACCCCTGCTTAAAATTTTTGCAATCAATAGTTGTTGCTGGAGAGCAATTCACTAAGTAATAAGTCATGCCGATACCCTTAGCCTAGTAGTCTTCTAACAAACTAGCATCAGAGAGCATGCATCGAGCCATCTCCAATAAAGTACGGCTCATACGCTTTGCAATGTCATTCTTAAGGGAGTCTCTTTTATAGTACAATAACGTATATGCTTTCATCCTTGCACAACTCGTTGATTACGTTAGAACATAATTTCGTACCATTGGCGGTACAAAAGCTCTTGATCTTCTTTCAGGTCTGATTCTCTACCGTTCCTTCCATTGCTTGAAGGTATTGAACACGTTGCTCGTTTGCTTGAAGATGAAAATCCAAACCATTCATGAGTAGTCATTGATCAATTAGAAAAACTATATTGCACTGCCCTTGATGTTCGATGGAATAGACGAAGGACCTCAGAAATTAGAGTAGATATAATCAAGTGTCGACTTGGTCCAATGCCCGACTTAGTAAACTGTGTTCGATGCTACTTGTTAAATATAGAGTGCTTACAAAGGTCGATTGTCGTCATCTTACTGCTGTCGAGCAAGCCTTGCTTGCTAATTATAGTCACGTTTTCCTGACACATTACCAATTCTCATATGCCACAACTTGGTTATTCCGTGTTAAATTTATCAGTAGATGATACCGTTGTCGAGCCCATGACCATCTTGCCTCACATCACAATGTCTTCTCTGACTCCCTTCATCACCACTAAAGCGCCTTTGGAGACGTATGATTTAGAACGCATCAGTAACCTCAGGAATCTAGAACACCCAAGGAGATAAGAAAATCAGGTAGGGACGTGTCGGACGTCGGTATATGTATTGACAATGCCATTATGTATCTTGATACGAACTGTGCCAATCCAGATCGTTTTGCATGGCAATATTATTGTCCATCAAAATGTTTTCGACATTCATCTTATCATAAGTGGTAAATCAATCACGGACCGGGCACATATGATAAGAGCACCCTGAATCCAGTACTATTCATCCGATACTCTCATGATCTACATTTGATAGGAGCAGATTGGCCTCGTCGGAAGACTCGGCATTTGCCACATACGTAATAGATGAACTTCTTACCCCCTTGCTTTATTCTCTTTCTTCGGGCAGATATATTCATGTCCTTTCTCTTTGCAATAACGACATTAGATCTTGTTGTCATTGTCTTTGAATTTTGATTCAAACTTTCGCTTTTAGTTTTGATTGCTACCCTTCTCTTTGCGGCCTCACCACTAATCTCTTGCCACCAAAACCCTCGCCTTGACTATCAGCATTAGTTTCAGACACCATATGATAGAGTTTCCTAGTATATATGGATGATCATACATTTTCTAGATATATAGTATTTCTCCCAAAAATGAATAAAATTACGAAGTGTTAGAAGATGGTGCTAAAAAACATGATAAAATTAGGGCAACATAATTTTCAACAATTATCTCGATGGCATTGAGTTCCATCAGGATAGTGATCAAATCATCCAAATGCTCCTTAAGAGACATATCTTCTTCATCCGTAAAGAGAATAGACGTTGCTTCAGATAGAGCTTGTTGGTTAAATGCTTTGTACTATACAAATTATCCAACTTCAACCAGAGATCCGATATCGTTTCCTCGTTGGCCACTTCACAGAGTATCTCATCCAAGGTTGTCAAACTCGAGATACTACCAAGGATCGTTCGAAGGGTGAACGATCGTAACTCGTGGGATCGTAACACGGATCGTAAGATCCCACCAGAAAGACAAAATTATTTATATATATATATTTATATAACATAAATAAGAAAAAGTAACCTTAAAAACCAAAATAACCTTAATATAAAAATGTCATACATGAATCATAAGTCACAAACTCGTGGGATCGTAACACGGATCGTAAGATCACACGCGTTTCCTCGCCGCGCCGGCCACCAATCTGCCTCGAAGCTCCGTATAAAACGCGTAGGATCGTACGATCCCACGATCTATCGCGCGAGTTTAACAACATTGATCTCATCTGCCAGAGACAAACTGAATAGTTGGATAAACCTTTACCTCTCGTTCGTCGAAATCTTCCTGAGACATTGCCGTCAGAGGCATTCAGAGTCCTTATTACTTCAATAGAGCGCACATCTTGATACGCCATAGACTGAAGGTATTCTTTTCCGTGAACTTCTTGATCTTCAAAATTGTGCGACATCATTTCCGAATTAGAACAAAATCTGATGCTTTGATACCAATTTGTTATGGATAGATCAAATAACAAATAGCCCTCATGCCGTACACCAATAAAATCAATCAATCGCAAACACGAGATTTAAGTTGGAAACCTAAATGGGAGAAAATCATCGACACAACAGAAAGAAGTCAATAATATGGAGAAGTATAGAAGTAATAATGATTGCCCTCTACATATGATATGAGGGCTATTTATAACCTCTCACTCAAGGTTTGCAGTTCGGTATCGGAATCAGTATCGAACCATTCCCATGAGTATCGGCATCGGCGATATCGGTAGTATTGGCGATTTCCGATCGGAGTATCGGACTTTTTGGTATCGGAAAACAAATAATTATTAATAAATTATTAACATTTAAAATATATATTTTATACAGTTAGGCGTAATTTTAATATTTTCAGTGTTATTTCTTAGTAGTTTTGAAATTAAATGAAAAAGTAGTCACCCTTACGGCCTTACCGATTGTTTTACATGCAATAGATCAATTTTATTCTTTTATATGCTTTTACAACCTTATTATGCTTCAAACTCTCGTTGATTTGTCTTATTCGTTCAATTTTCTTTGCCAAATTGATCAGAAAGAGACCCCCAATGTTGGTATCGGTCAGTATGGGTATCGGTCGGTATTGAATCGGAACATGCCAAACCGTATCGGTATCGGCCATATCGGATCGGTATCGGCCGATACTTTAAACTATGCTCTCAATTACATAGAATAATGAAACAAGGTTTCATAATCTTAATAAGGGAACTATGTTTCCTAATCCTAATACCCCAAAGAGTCCGTCAAACCGACTTAGACCGAACGAGATTCAAGACATCTCAAACACTTTGGATGTTTCCTTCGATCCGAAATTTCTCGTACTTCTGAGCCCTAATGTACTTAGATTTTCTTCCGGAATTTCTCGTTTTGAACCATGACACTTTCGGTCTTGTTAGTTAACATTGTTCATAAAAGCTCGAGCTGATAGAAACCAGCCAACGATACATATTAAAGTGCATATCACCCCCGTCACGTGCAAGACAGTATTGCACATGAATAAACCTAGAGCGTGCACTTGGGATAAAGTCCACTGGAATGATAATCACACGTGAAAAGTTAGACAATATAAAGCAATTTAATTGGTGGAAGAAAATTTGAACCAGTGACCTTTTGCTGTGATACTTAGTTAACCAGCATTCTAAAAAAACTCGAGTTTTGGGAACATTCGTTAACTAACAACACTGGTTACCTAACAAACTTTTTCTTTTGATATTTCTTCCTTTTTGGAGCCCCAATTTCCTTTGAGTATTTTCTTCCAAGAATTCTCGTCCTGTAGAGCCCATCCTACTTTGAATATTTTCTTCCGAAGTTTCTCATTTCTCGGAGTCCCAAGCCACTTTACATATTTCTTTCACGATTTCTTCAGTTATGAAGCTAATTGTGAAGCTGGCTCATTTTTGACTTCTTTCGATATTTCTTGCGAAGCCTACCTTTCTTTGCATAATTCCTAAGATTTTTTCAATTTCAGAGCCACAACTTTCTTGAGATAGTTTCTTCAGCTTTCTTCCATGTGTCGAAATCTCAAGTTCTATTTTCAGATGATCACCACTTTCTATATTTCTCACTCTCCAAGCTAGACTTGATTTCATCAAGTTCCAGCTTATGGGGATGTGTTGAAGAGTAGATTAGTTATTTCAATTTTGTGTAATATTGATTTATGTATTTTCCATTTCTATTCTAGGTATATTGATGTCAATTGTGATGTCACATGCATTGCATTCCTATAAATTTTGGCCACGAGCCCTAATAGACGTTTATCCCATTCTAGTCAAAATGTAGCCTTGACTTTCTACACATTTCTTGTAAACTTCTACGTACAATTAGAAGTTAGAAGCCCAGAGCTATTGTAGTAAGGCATCGACAAGGAAAGAGGTAGCTGCAATACAGAATCATGTCAAGGTGCATAACTTGGAGTCTCTTGATTCTTAAAGATAAAATGTTGTTTATAGACTTCTGTAGAGATACTTATAGACTATGAATAAAATATTATTCCATTAGCTTTGGTGTGGAAAGGGAAGTCCTCGGATCAAAATCCATGGTGGAGGGGGCAGCTCTGAGCGGCTGTACCATAGAATATCTTAAAACAACAGTAATGAGATTCAAGGTTCAGAATCACACATAAAGAGCCGTTTGTATCATTTGACTAAAAAACTATGTTGTTTGCCTGCTCAGGAATGAGGCACGGGAATCCTTGTTCTGGTTGAGTTTTTGATTTCTTTGCTTTGTAGCATGCTAGTATTGTTAATAACTTGATGTTAAGAGCCTTCAAGGCCAGATGCTAAAGGTCACCACACCTACACTCATTGAAGCTAATTTTCAGTAAAGTATCAACTGATGCGGACAGTCCACAAACTCTAACAAAAACTTGGCTGCATAACGCATCCAAGGATTTCAGAAATCTTACATGACGGTAATAACTTAAGAACCATAAAACAACACAAGGAAAATGCTAAACTGAAGTTATCAATTATGAGTAATTAAAACTTTTCTTTTGTAATTCTTGTGCAACCCTTCCCATATTTTCCGCCTTATTTTTTCTTCTTCACTTCTCCTTCCCTCGTATCACCCTCAAACTTTCCCATGTAAGATGTCCAAGTAGATCATATGCAAACATAGTGCTCATGTTTTGGTAGCCACTTCCAAGATGCTTTGGGTTCAATTTGAACTTGCAAATCAGGTTTGTGCAACAACCCATACGAAAGCTAGCAAGAACCAAAATTCATACTAAATAATATATTCATGTCCCCATAGCTATTTCTTCATCACACTTCTTACTCTTGATTAGTATCATGGCACCAGACATCTATTTTGGTGTGCCCTACTGCATTTTGGAGGGTCACTGTCGGAGCTTGTGCTTCCTTAGACACGACCGTTCTAACATGTGCAAGTTGTGCAAGGGAAGCCATTGGTGGACTAGGGTGAGCCCCACCATATTATATATATATATTATATATATAATATATATATATATATAGAGAGAGAGAGAGAGAGAGAGAGAGAGAGGGTGTGTGTGTGTGTGTGGTGTGTGTGTGTGCGCGCGCACGCGGTCCACATCCAGTTTCCCATCCCAAATTTCAGCCCATGTCAGTCCACACTCCAACACCCTTTTTTTAAAAATTTCTAGCTCCCATCTCTCTCTCTCACTAGCTTCACTTTCAACTGAGAACCCATATCATAACTGAGACTACGCCATCGTCCTCGGACTGCAACGAAAGATGAAGAGGAGCTACAACAACAGCGTCAAGCCCCGCCGCCAACACTTCCCTCGCCATTCGAACCTCCGCACCCTCGACGAGTTCTGCCAATCGTAGACCCTCAAAGAGGATACCAAAAGGCTCTTAGTGTTCGAATTTAGCCTAAAATAGTCTATCTGGTAAAATAAATATATTTTGTCAGGTTCCCATTTTTTATTATGTTGGACACGATTCTACATTGGCCATACACAATACGGTATGGACACGATGAGATATGGACATGACGATACTGACACAACATTCATTTTGTTTTAAAAAAATCATGACGTTTTAAGTTCAGCTAGGGGTAAACTAAAATCCTCGATCCGCCCTTAAAGTTGTGCGATCGCATAGGGCCCTAAAAATCGGAAGGCCCCAAATATTTTAACTTTCGTATATATTACTAATGTGAAATCTCCATTTTTAGATTTAGGTCTTCCTACTTTTTAGAAACTGCACTAACATGGCCCTTAGAATATAAGAAAAGTGTCCTTTTTTATAGTGGTTAAATAAATAGGCTCATTTTTTAAGTATTTGTGCATGGCTCTTATAATATCAGAAACAATCCTCCTTAGAGTGTCTTTCGCTAAATTGTGGACACGGATACCACGACAAAAAGGTAAAGGAAACGGCGACACGGGCACGGCACCTAGTTTGGTGTGTCCTGGCATATTTTCCAGCGTCCGGCTGGGACCAGTACGTGTCCGACACGACACGCATTTTTTTTTGGGGGGGGGGGGGGGGGGGGGGGGGGGGGGGAGTGTCCTGTCCTAAGTAAACAACTGACCTCGGTACAAACTCGGACCACCTCCTCCAAGGAATCTCCGAAGATGTCCTTCTTCTTCTTGGACAGCTTCTCGAGGAGATACCTCCTAAACTTGTCCGCTCCTAATTACAAAACCAAAACAAAAAAAAAAACACCAAAAGAATATTAACAGTAAATAGTAGTAGTTTCCAAGAAGCTCCTCGGAAATGAGAGATGAACTCACGGATTCGGCGAACTCGGGAATGGGGTCGGGGAAGACGTACTCCGCGGTTTACATAGAAGATGGGTGGTGGTTTCCAAGAGAGGGAGCGAAGCTTCGAGGACGAGGAAGTGGAAGTGAGGGAAAGAAAAGGAAGTGATGGGAAGTGGAACTGAAGTGAGTGATGCTGAGAAAAAATAGGGTTTGGATGGAGGGGAGGGGAGGAGGAGGAGGAGGTAGAAGAAGTAGACACGAGTGATTGTTCAGGCAAGCCATTCTCTACAGTCGCTGCCGCCCTCCACTGTGACTACGAAAAGGGATAAGTAGTGGGGAGCGGGCGACAAGACAACCCGACCCGGATCCGGACCGTCTAATTATTCTTGGGCCAGATACGGATAGAGTAGCCGGCACAGCCCAGTCCGGTACAATATCATTGATGGTGGATGACTTGTTGGTTGTGAAGAATGGGCGTTTGCCAACCTTTTGTCACATAGAGAGGAGAATTATTAGGTGCTCTTGGCTCACTAGGGGTGAGCATCGGTTCGGTTCGGTTCAAACCGAACCGAATGTGAAAACGAAATAACCGTAAACCGTATTTCTCAAAACCGAAAACCGAACGTTTTTATGAAAACCGAACAAAACCGAACCGAATTAATTCGGTTCGGTTTTCGGTCGGTTCGGTTTAGGACCAATGTGCATGGCCTTCAAGTTTTTGCAAAATGAGCCTATTTAAATAATTTTTTTTAAAAATATATGACATTATTGTATTTATGAATTGTTATATTACATAGAGTGAAAGATTAGTATATATAGATTGGAGGGTAGATAGAGAGAATGCTCAAAGAAGCACCGACATAGAATAAGAGAAGAGAGTGCGCTCAGTTAGGGATTAATAACATTAGTATATATATTGTGGGTAGTTTGAAATTAATAAATCTAAATCGGTTTTCGGTTTCGGTTCGGTTTTTCGGATTAAGAACCGAAAACCGAACCGTTATTTCAAATTTTAAAATTTTAAACCGTAAACCGAACCGATAACCGAAAAAACCGAACCGTTTGTCATATTTCGGTTCGGTTCGTTCGGTTTTCGGTTTTCAACCGTTATATGCTCACCCTATGGCTCACCACTGGACGTACTGAGTAATGAGTCCGGTCCAATTAACAATTAACACTTGAAATAATCAATTAATTCCATATTTCCACATCATAACCGAACAATTCATAAGTTAGCTTAATATTAATATTAATTTTGATATTAATATTAATCTTAGTATTAATGTTAATATAAATAATATTAATGTTAATTTTAATATCAATGTTAACACTAATATTAACATTAATACTAAGATTAACATTAACATTATATATTATTTAATGAATATTAATATTAATATTAATTTTACTGTTAATATAATGTTAATCTTAATATTAATTTAATGAAATATATTATGATTTTGTTAGTATTTTTTGTTATCTTAATATTAATGTTAATATTAATATTAATATTTTCAATGAATATTAATTTTAATTTAATTTTAATGTAATATTAATATTAATTTAATTTTAATGTTAATATAATATTATATTATTGTTAATATTAATTTTACTGTTAATATTAATGTTAATCTTAATATTAATTTTAATGTTAATATTAATATTATTGATTTTGTTAGCATTTTTCGTTATCTTTCATATCTGGTTATGATGTGAAAATATGGGGTTAATTGGTTATTCCAAGTGTCAATTGTTTATTGGACGGGCTCACTATCAGCATATCCAGTGGTGAGCCGGGAGCACCTAATAATTTCTCCATAGAGAGGACGTCTTTGAGAAAATCGAACAAAATTGACCTATTTTAAGATAGATTGCACTGGACCGACTTTCATACAAATCGGACCGAACCAAATCATATTAAATTTGGTTCGTTTATTTTGCTTAGGCTCGACTTTTCTTGATGACTTTGACTTTTTCAAAACCAACCAAAAGAAAACGAAGTACATTGAAAGATTATCTTTCTTTGTAATTTAGCAAACAAAAACTTAAAAATTTAAAATATGAAAATATATTATAGAATGATTGTGACTAGTTTAGCTAAAATTGGATTGAAATTAGAAGGAATAGAGGGAGAAAAACGATCATCTTTGAAGGTTTTGAAACAAAGCTGTTATCTTCACCTGAAAAATAATTGAAGAGAAAGTTGGGATGGATGTGAGAACAAGTCATAAATTTTAACAAGGGCTAATTAAAGTTTAGATCTGAATTTTATACTAGTTTAGAGTTAAGCCCTCACCTGTCCAGTTGGAAAGTTTAGACCCTGGATTTTATTTGAAAATTTTGAGTGGCACCCCACTTGGATGGTCTATTTATGCGGTGCATCCCACATTGTTTGTAATATGTATAAGTTATCCTACTTTGGATTTGCTATATGTATAAGTCATCCCACTTTGGACGTTTTCCGTCAGTCTGACGGATGGACTCTTCATTAAAAAAATTGGACCAAAATAACCCTCCTCCATTGTCTTCTTTCCTGACATCACAGCCCCCCTCCCCCTTCCCCGACGTTCGGCCCCCCCCCCCCCCGACCTCGGCCCGCCCCTCCCGACCTCGCCCCCCTTCGCCCCTCCCCGACCTCGCCCCCCTCCGCCCCCCTCCCGACCTCGCCCCTCCCCCTCCCCGACTCGCCCGCCCCCGCTCCCCCCACTGTCGCCCCTCCCGTCCAGCAGCAGCAGCGACGGGGGCAGCGGGGGTGAGGAGGGGGGGGGGGGGAGGAAGAGGGACATTTTCATCTTTTTCGTCTTTTTAAGGGTCAAACACGGCTGACCGTCAAAACTGACAGAAAACGTTCAAAGTGGGACTACTTATACATATAGCAAACAAGGCTGACCGTCAAAACTGACAGAAAACGTTCAAAGTGGGACTACTTATACATATAGCAAACAATGTAGGATGCATCGCACAAATAGGCCATCCAAGTGGGTGCTGCACTCAAATTTTTCTTTATCTTTTGTTTTTTTTTTCCATTATACCCTCCCTAACCTATATATGAAAAATTCATTCTCAAACTTGAAGGAAGGGTATAATAGAAAAAAAAAAAAAATAAAAAAATAAAAATTCAGGGTCTAAACTTTCCAATTGGACATGTTATAGTTTAAACTCTAAACTGGTTTAAAATTCAGGATCAAACATAATTAGCCCATTAATAAAATAGGAATAGAAAAAGATCATAAAAACAAAAAACTTAAAAAATTGTAGAGTAATTTAAAAATTCATAATGCTTTCGGTTTGGGTGCCAAATTCCAAACCACAACTCCGAACAGGTAAAACCAAAATTTTAGAAACTAAAACCAAAAGCCAAACCGTACTATAGAAAATCGATATAATCACTATTCGATTCGGTGTGGATCGATTTTCGATCTAAACGAGAGAAATGCTCACCCCAATATATAGCACCGAATTACATTTTTTTTTAAAGTCAATAAAAATTTCACACAAACATATCAGCACACATAAAATACAGTTAAAATACCCCTATTTCTCAACACAACAAATAACACCAAATAAAATTTCAAACTAAACCTTAATCCCAATTCTCAGCATACAATCAACCAATTTCAGTAAAAAATCGTCTCTTAACACAACCCTAAATTGAAATAACATTTTTCCTTTAAAAAAAATTAGGACATTAAAAAAAGACAATAAAAGATGATGAAAAAAAATGTAAAGAACTTAACAGAGAACTATCTGTTTTGTTTGTGTTTTACTATTAGATAATAGAAAATAAGGGGAGATGGGATTGGATTATTTGGGTTTAGCTTATAAGGACTTGAGGTAAACTAGTTGGATTTGTGTTAATGGAGTTGGGTATTTGGTAGTACAATAGTGTACACAACTCCTTTTTATTTATTTTTGCTTTGGGCCAACCGGGTCCGGCCCCGGTATGGCCCAAGTGAACCTCCGCCCTTGTTGGTGGCAATTGCTCTACTCAATATGTCATGCTATTTAGTCAATAAACTTAGAGATTCTAGAAAATGCTGGAT
The DNA here is from genome assembly GCA_029216955.1 of Iris pallida. NCBI lineage: Eukaryota > Viridiplantae > Streptophyta > Magnoliopsida > Asparagales > Iridaceae > Iris > Iris pallida. Next base: position 14,011,854 of record JANAVB010017596.1, on the reverse strand, counting down.
AGGAAAAATTCCGTTTGGTTCGTACAATCAAATAAAAATAAAATTTTCGTATTTGATTATTACAATTACGATTACATTACAATGAATCAAACAGGGTCTAAGTCAGTTATTGCTTGTGCGATTGACAACCATCAATAGATTCTTTAGGACCATGTTATTGGCACCGTATAAAACAATCAAGATACCATACAATAAGATACCAAAATTTTGACGGCATTCACACAAATAGGACTTTTAAAATTTTAGCAATCCTGAAACATAAAAAATCTATTTATTGGTAGTTTCTCTATGCAAAAGAATGTCGATTTTGACAAGCATTTACATAAAGAGGACACACTAAACTTTGGAATACTGGCCATTTTTAATCATAAAACGAGATTAAATAAGAAATGGGTTTGCCAATTTTTTGGGGTGTTTTATGTTCTCTTGTATCGGTTTGTAAAATTATAACAATCTTGAATTGTAACTCTTGTTCGTAGTAATCTCACTCTCATGTGGATATTTTCTACTAGGGTTTACTAATTTATTCCTTGTGCAC
>JANAVB010017596.1:13714254-14011303 GCA_029216955.1 Iris pallida | reverse complement strand
AAATTTGATAAAATAACAAAAACATAAATAAAGCAAGAACCAGCTCATCAGTACTACTGTCTCTTCTCTACTAAATAAAAACAACACACAAAACATAAAATATAATTAATAATAATAATAAAACAGGATAATAATAATGATAAACAGGATAATAATAATGATAAAAATAATAATAATAATAATAATAAACAATAATAATAATTATACTGTAATGATAATGCTAAAATAATAATAATAATATTGATAATAATAATAAAGATAATAATTATAATAATAATGGTAATAAAACTTTACAAATAATGAACAATAACTTAACCAAACAAAAGCAAAACAAAAAAAAACGTAAAAACAAACAAAGGCACGAAACCCAAGTGCTGTTGTTCTTCAAAATCAAGCAACAGAGACAAGAGGGAGAGAGAGAGTTGTGAAAAAAATCGAGAGGGGGAAAGTCGGAGAGAAGTTGCGAGTGGGGGTTAAGGCGGTGAGAGGGGAACGAGGGCGGCGGAGCGGCGGTCCGCGGAGGAGGTCGGGCGGAGTGCGGGAGAGCGGGTGCGGCAGTGGCCGGAGGCTAGGGCGCTCGGAGGAAGGAAGAGACGGACGGTCGGTCGGGAACTGGGTCGCGCGGGGAGATCCGGAGGTAGATCTAGCCGGAGAAGGCGGAGAGAGGGGTTTCGTGGAGGCGCTCGCCGAAGTTCGGCAGCGCGGTGGCGGCGGCCGTAGGAAGTTGGGGGTTTTCTCGGTGGGGCGGACGCGAATGGAAGACGCAGCGGCGGTGGCGCTCGCAGTTCAGAGCGGTCACCGCTGGCCAGGCGGTGGCGACGGCGAGGAGTATTGGTGGAGGCGCGGTGGACCTCAGAGGTACTCGCGACGGTGGGTCGGCTGGTGCTGCGGCGGTCGTGCACGTCGGATCGACTGTGCGAGCACGCGACGACGGTTCCGAAGGTCACGGCGGGGGACGGTTCGAGAAGGTGAGTTAGGTCTCCTTGGGTTTTATTTTCCGTTACATTTTTTTTGTGATGGTGGTGGCGGATATGGGTGCGACTTGGGACTGGGCCGATGGTGCGGTCGACGGAAGTGGCAGGGTGGTTCTGGTGTTGGCGTTTGGTCGGGTGAGGTTGTGATGGAGGCCGGAGTTTGGCTGGGCTTGGTCGGTTGGCCTTGGGGAAAGGGATTGGCGGTGGCAGGTGGACGGAGATGTCGACGGCAGTGGTGGTGAAGGCTGGGCGTAGACGGAAAAGAGGTCAGGGCACTGGACTAGGAAAGGGATAGGTTTAGGGGTTTTTAGAGAGAGGATAGTATCGGCATGTGTCCTACGAGACACGGGATGGGTTGACGTCCGGGGTTGTCGGACGCGGATAGAAAAAACCATGTATTTGTATTAGAAATAAAATAGTGGATGGAAAAGGCATGTACACGGACACGATGCACGGCATTGTTGTAGTGGTGGAGAATTTTGTTTAGTAAATAATGAATTGGAGGAGTACCTGCCTATTTATAGGACGTGAGAATTTCCAATTGGATAAGAATTAGGAGTATTTAAAACCCAATTTAGATAACTCAATCTATAATTTAATTTAATTCAATAAATCAATCCGAATCAAAATCCAATTCCAAATACAAATCAAATTTAAATCTAATTAAATTTTAGCTCAAAATCAAATGGGATAAATCAAATTTCGAATGTTTAACTATTTAAATAAATACATAAATTCAAATCAAGATTTAAATGGCCACAATAACTTCCAAATATTTTTCAAAATACCAATAATAATAATTTGAAAATAATAAATATTTTTAAATATCTTTTTGAACAATAAAATATTAATATTCATAAATCTCAAAATTATACTTTTATTTAAAATAGACCAATAAATAAATAGGAAATATATGTATGCAAAAATATTCTTTACATAATTAGGCTTTTCTAGTATACAAAAAATATTATTTATTTAATAACTTTTAGAAACAAAGGCTTTTTATGGCAAAAATATTTATATATTTTGAAAGTGTATAATGAATTAGAGAAAAATGTTTTTCTAAAATATGTACGCTCGTGCATATTCGCACTCGTCGAGCAAATTCGAAAAAAAGAAATAAAAGGTCATGCGCGATGTATAATACGACTACGCGATGTATATTACAAAATTTTAAATCAGTACTAAATTTAATAAAATAAAAAATAGTAGAAATTTAGGGTTTTACACAGCCGCAACCTGGAGATCAAGCCCAGCATTCCGGAGTAGCCTCTAGAGTCGTGCCTTTGAAGGGGAACCACCAGTCCAGCCAGTTCAGCCTGCCGAGCTTGATGATGGCACTTTGGTAGATCTCATCAGGACCCTGATAGATTCTCAAGATCGTAGAGGAGACGCCTTGCACCAGGCAGTGACAGATGCTTTGACCAGAGGCGGTCATCCAGGGAACAGCGTGGCCAACAGCTTCAAGCGTTTGAACCCTCCATTCTTCGACGGTAGTGAAGATGCTATCACTACAGATGCTTGGCTTCAGGACATCGAGGTGATTCTAGAAGCAGCCAGGACCCCAGAGAATGAGAAGGTGGCCGTAGTGCGCCTGCAGTTGCTAGATCATATCCGCAGCTGGTGGGCTCTCAGGCCGTTGGATTAGCAGCACCCATTGCTGGGCAGTATTCAGAGAGAGATTCCAGACCAAGTATTTTGATGCTGTAGCTCGGTACGACCTACAGACGAGGTTCACCAATCTGAAGCAGATGGGCAGAACGGTCGACGGATATGCGATCGAGTTTTCGAGGCTCAGTCGGTTTGCTCCCACCTTGGTGGCAACCGAGTATAATAGGGCCCAGCGATTCCAGCAAAGGCTTCACCTGGAGATTTTGTTAGCAGTTGAGCAATTTGAGCATCAGACTTTTGATGCAGTCTTGAGAGCAGCTAGGAGACATGAGTACACCTCCCAGAGGATCGTGGATAGGGCCGGAGGTCGGAAGAGATCCCACGGCCAGATGAATCCGTCATCAGCACTAGCCCCGGCAGCCAGGGCTTTGACCATTGGAGCTCCGAGGCGAGTGGCCTCAGTAACGTCGGTTCAGCATTCAACCCCGACGTACCCTCAGCAGCAGCAGAAGCAGAAGCAGTCTTCCGCAGTAGGATGTTCTCATTGTGGGAAGCCAGTGCTGCAAAGTTCATGGAGTTGCTGGAGAATGCAAGGACTCCTTTATATCCTGGTTGTGATGACCATTCACCGTTGGAGGTGATTACAAGATTGTTGAGCATAAAATCAAATTTTAACATGTCTCAAGAATGCTACAACCAAATCCTGGAGTTAATTAAAGATATATTGCCGGAGGGTGGCAAGTTACCTAAAGACTTCTACCGATCCAAGAGAATGGTGAGATCGCTCTGGATGGGGTATGAAAAATTGATGCATGTCGCAACGGATGCATGTTGTACTATAAGGACGACAAGGATGAAGACGCCTGCAGATTTTGTGGTGCCGATCGCTTCAAGGCAACTAGTACAACAAGGACTTCTGGTGCACGTAAACCAACAGATTCGATGTACTATTTGTCTTTGACGCCGCGGTTGCAGAGGTTGTTTATGGCAAAGGAGACAACTGATAATATGAGTTGGCACAAGCGGAACAAATAGATGGAGTACTGGATCATCCATCCGACGGGGAAGCATGAAAGCACTTTGATCGAATGTATCCCGATTTTGCTTCAGAGCCGCGTAATGTCAGATTGGGGCTTTCCTCCGACGGTTTTACCCCATTTGGACTTTCGGGCTCACAATATTCTTGTTGGCCTGTGATTGTTACTCCGTACAACTTGCCGCCTTGGATGTGTATGAAGACTCCTTACATGTTCCTAACTGTTATTATTCCAGGTCCGAAGAACCCGAAGAGGAACATCGATGTGTACTTACAGCCCTTGGTAGATGATCTGAATCAGTTGTGGGAAGTAGGTGCAACCACATATGATGTTTCCAGAAAGCAGAACTTTCAGATAAGGGCCGCACTAATGTGGACCATCAATGATTTCCCGGCCTATAGAATGTTATCGGGTTGGAGCACCCATGGTCGTCTCGCATGTCCGTATTGCATGGATCACACTAAGGCTTTCCGTTTGAAACACGGAGGAAAATCGTGCTTCTTTGATTGTCATCGACAGTTCCTGCCAAAGGATCATCCGTACCGGAGGAACAGAAATGCTTTTTATGCTGGCGTGGTAGAGAAGTCCAGTCCACCGCCACGGTAGTCGGGGACATGATATGGTAAGAAGTTAAAGAATTGTCAAGTGCTATTGAAGAGCCTACAGCGGGGTACAAGTGTGATGGATTTGGCCGCGCTCACAACTGGACGAAGAGGAGTATATTCTGGGACCTACCATATTGGAGTGACCATCTGCTCAGACATAACCTGGATGTCATGTATATCGAGAAGAATGTATTTGACAATATAATAAATACTGTGATGGACGTAAAGGGGAAGACGAAAGACAATCCCAAGGCCAGGTTGGACTTAGAAAAAATATGCAGACGTCCAGAGTTGCATTTGATAAAGGAAGGCAGTGGAAAGTATAAGCAGCCAAGGGCCATTTTATCACTGGACAAGGAGGACAAAGGTAAACTTTGTAGGTGGATCCAGGACCTAAAATTTCCAGACGGGTACGTATCAATTTGAGAAGATGTGTTGACCCGAAGGAGAACAAACTACAGGGTATGAAGAGCCACGACTGTCACGTTTTTGGAGAGGTTAATCCCGATTGCATTTCGGGAATTCTTACCTCATGTCGTTTGGGATCCACTGACAGAGCTTAGCATATTCTTCAGAGATCTTTGTTCTACTAAGTTGCTCGTCGATCGGCTTGAAAAGCAGGAGAAGGACATTGCAGTAACATTGTGTAAGCTTGAGAGGGTGTTCCCTCCTGGATTCTTCGACTCTATGGAGCATTTGCCAATTCATCTTTCATATGAGGCACGTGTTGGTGGGCCCGTCGGTTATCGGTGGATGTACCCGTTCGAACGCCATCTAAACCACCTGAAGAGAAAGGTGAAAAATAAGGCATGGGTCGAGGGTTCTATTTGTGAAGCCTATGTCCTTGAGGAGATTACAAACTTTTGTTCAATGTATTTCAAGCCTCATATTGCTACAAATAGAACAAGAGCTCCGAGGAAACGACGATGGAGATATAGAATATAATGATGCATTATTGAAAGTCTTCAATGCTCTTGGAAAGCCTTCTGGAAAACTGAAAAAGAGATATTTGAATGATGAACTAAAGGCTGCCCAGTTATATATTACTCAACTGCGAGGAGGATGAAGTGGAAAAGCTAGAGTGGTAAGTGAAAATCTTCAACGTTCAAGTCATCTATTTGTTGATTACGTTATTATAATTTAACGAGTATATCCCGATATTTATTGGTTTTCAGCAAATTTAATGATGAGGTGAGGTCAAGTAGACCATACATTGCAGATGAAGAAGTAGAAGAAGAAATGAGACTTCATTTTCCGTCTTGGTTGACTGCATATGTACGTAAGAAGCTAGTTAGAATCTTCCTCCATTCACAACTGCATAAGAAATAACTTAACATTAAACTTAATTTTGTATCTTTTCGTGTTTAGATCGATCGTCCGGACGTCATCCTTGAGAATGAATCTATTAGAACTCTTGCCAATGGACCAATTTATGCCGTCAAAATATGGCCAAGTTATTGCGTGAATGGGTTTAAGTTCAAGTCAACAAATGCTCTCATCAGAGATAGCTTCCTGGATCTTGATTCCACAAAAAATAGTTGCTTGTGTATCAAATCTACAAACTACAAAGATGTCACTCCAGGCAATGATTTCTATGGCGTCTTACGGAAGATCGTGGAATTGACGTACAACTATGGCATAGAGCCTGCCAAGATCGTGTTGTTCAAAGTTGATTGGTTCGATCCCATACAAGATCAAGGATGGAAAATTGACAAGCATGGTCTTGTGGATATTAACTACCGTCGTCGATACCAAGGATACGAACCATTTATCCTAGCAAGTCAAGCTCAACTCGTATATTTTACAACATATCCTAGACGGAGAACAACGAGGTACGACTGGTGGGCAGTATGCAAGACTAAAGCCAGAAATACCTACGACGTCGATGAAGTGGCTTATCAGGAGGACGAGCTGCCTCTTGTACCAAATACAGTTGATGTCGACTCAGCAGAAGTTTTCCATTCAATATCTACTTGTGTAGAAGAGGTACAAGTATCGAAGGGGAAGACGAAGGAGATGCTAGTGACGATGAGGATGAAGAGAGAGAGGAGGAGGAGGCAAACGAAGAAGATGAATTTTCAGAGGATGATTGAGAAACTGTGATTTTGATGTATTCATATTTCTGTAATATTAAATTATGAACTATGATCATTTTTAAAAACTTAAATTATGAATTCCAATGTATGCAGATATTTCTAAACTGTCATTGTATTTATTTATATTTTCAATCATAAACTGTGATTTTGATGTATTCATATTTCTATAGTCTTAAATTATGAACTCCAATGTTATTATCAGCATGGCAGGACGACGCGAAGGCACCTCAGGACGACACGGAGATAGGCCAGGATGAGCCGTATCCTTAGGTGGACAGAGAGCTCCGTTACCAGAGGATGGCTCCGGACCATCGTCTGACCCGAGCACTCCATTGTACCATACGGTCGCAGGTCCGGGTGGCAGTACACCTGCGACGAGCAGTTCCAGGCTTGCTGATCATACTCCTTCCTCTAGCTTTCCTACCGCTGATAGCAGCATGGCGGGTGGGGAGCAGGAGGAGGTAGTCCCTACTCCCGCCCGGGCGGATCGATTCCAGAGCGACCCTCCACGCGCACCTCAGGACGAGAAGAGGATGGAGATTTGGGCCGACGGTCCTACGAAGTAAGTTAAATGAATATATATATATATTTTATGCATGTCTGTATATCTATATATTCATTAATACGTCGGTTATCGTTGTATACAGATATCGTCCCTTGTTGGTACAGAGAGCGTTGGGCTCCTTTATAAGGTCCAACTATGGGGGTCCGTGGATCAACTACTCGGATGCCTCGGAAGAGAGGATGGCATTCTGGTTTGCCCACTTTAAGGCAACTAAAGATAGTTAATTTAGTATAATTAATATAATTTTAAGCATTTTTTAGAACTTATTATTTTAATTTGTAATTATTGTAGAGGACTTATTTTTATCCACCATACCGGGCCGAGCAGAATGAGAGGCAGTTTCCTGCCGTCGTCGCCAAGTTGATCCGTGATGCAATTGACGATCAGAAAGCTCGTCAGCGCTCCGGAAAGCCAATTACTGGTTGGATCACACCTGACCAGTGGACCACGATGAGGGCTCGATTTGAGGAGCCCCGGTACAGAGAGTGGTCGGAGAAGGCGAAGGCGGCTAGGACGAGGGCCGAAAAGTGGTGTGGTGGATCGATTCCTATGACGGAGCATTTCCGTCGTCTGGTATGTAATTTATTGCAGTATATAAGATTTTATTGATAGTAGGAGTATATAATTTCTATTTTACTAAAGAATAAAATATAACAAACATACAGGTACAGAGGGGTGAGGACGCAAACATGGTGACCGTCTTCCTGGCCACCCATCGAAAGGACGGGAAGCTCATCGACGACCGGGCTACTCAGAGCTATGTAAGTACTAATTTAGATTTCGTTAATTTTTAACACAACTTGAAGAATATACAGATAACCATATACTTAATAATAATTAAATATTTTAGACGTTTATTAGGCTAATTTAGGTAAGTACTGATGTATAGAGATGCACAATGATTTCTAGGAAGAGTATGTTAGGCTACGTGATGAGCGTGCGAGTGCTAGTGCACCGGCAGAGGGAGGGGTTGGTACATCGTAGCCCTTTCGCCTCAGTCGGAGGACGAGCTCTGGAAGACCGCTGTTGGTGGTCTTCAGAGGGGTACGTACTACGGTACGGGGTCCTACGGCACATTTGTTGCGACGCAGGCATCCAGGGCTCCCTCTTCTAGTGCGCATTCACAGCCGTCACAGGCCGAGTCGTCCCGAGTCGAGGAGACCATTGTCCGCCAGATTGCTGAGCTGTACGACGATATGCTGAGGAGGATTGCTGAGCAGCCAGGGTCTCAGGCGCAAGGGGACGCTGCATCGGTCACCGCACGCTTTGACGTGCTCGAGCGCACCGTACAACACGTACAGGGGACACAAGAGTCCATTCACGACACCGTTACTAGGATAGCGGCTTGCATGGAGCAATGCAGCGCCAGACTGCGAGCCCTAGAGGACGCACGACGCACCATCTCCAGCGGTTACACTGCCTCCTTCTCCAGCGGTTGCATTGCCTCCTCCTTCATCGTCGTCGGTGGTTCTTACACCGGAGCAGTATGCTTACCTTCTTTCTAGGAGCGGTGATGCTCCTCCTGATCAGCCGTAGTCGACATATATATTGTTGTGTGATGGCCCATTGTTGGGTCTTTTATGTGGTTATACATACATTATTCTTATGTGGACCATTATGTTTGACATTGTTGTTACAAATTTTCATATATCTGTGATTGATGAGGTTGTGTTTCAAACGTGTTCGTGATTGTGTGTATATATGTTGTTTGATACTGTGTTCGTGATACACACCGTCGTTGTTGTAACAAATGGTGTAGGGGATGCTGCAAATGCTGCAAAAGCTGCAGGGGATGCTGCAAATGCTGTAATTTTTTTATTTTTTTTCAAAATTAGCGACGTTTAGCGACTCTCAGCGACGTCCAGCGACGAAGGTAACGTCGCTAAGTAAGTATAAGGCACGTCGCTAACTGTGATGAATACCGTCGCTGATCGTCACTAAACGTCACTACGTAGGACGTCGCTAAACGTCGCTATATGTCGGTACTATAGCGACGTCGCAAAGTCGCAGAACATCGCCATTTGGCTCTCAAGCCAGGTCAGCATCGATGCATGTCAAGTCGCTCAACGTCGTTAGGTTGCGTCGGTAAATGATGACGTTTTACGGCGCTGGTAGTCGCTGAATTAGCGACGTGTCCGCGTCGCTGAGTGTCATCGCAATAGCGACGTATTGTGACGTTTTGTTGTTTAGCGACTAGGTTAATCGCGACTATGTGTAAATGTCGCTAAATACGTCGCTAATCGATATTAGCGACGTATTTACCCTATTTAGCGACGTCCTGTGGCATCGCTGATTTGACAGATTTTAGTAGTGTAGTCCAATACTGAGGGCACAACTACTCCTAAAATATTGTCAACATATCCAGTCAGGATGGAACGAGCACAAATCTTAAATAACGGTTCTAGTTAGACGATATTGAAAATGTAGCAGTAAATAGAGAGAATATACAAGAAATCACGAAATGTACATGTGAGTATCATGGCAAGGTAAGCTGTAAATCTAAAGCTAGAACAAGGCAAGTAAAACTGATCATGACATGTACAAGAATCAGGAATCACCTATCTAGGTGTGTGAGTACTAGCTACAATATGTGGCCGGCTTGGGACATTGCACAATAGTAACAGGCCTGGCTAACCATACGTGGGGTGTATGATCAACACTCACAATCAATAGGTGCACAAGGGGTGCACAATAGGCTTTGACCATATATCTACACTAATACTCCCCGTTTCCCCCGACTAGTATAGTGGATCCAACTATGACACATCATGACGTACGATTCTCTGAGAGGGTAGCTAGCCTTCGCAGGAATCGTGTCTATACAATGCACAAGGAACAATAAAGACTTGCACAAGATATACCAAGAAAAGCAAGGAATAACATCTCATGACGGGATCCAGAGAAATACCAATCCGTGTGAACAATGTGTCAAGAGAACAAGGATATCTACACTAAATACAAGAAACATAGACGATATTATAAAACAGAAACATTATCAGAGAATGTACTCGCCTGTGATGTGATGGATAAGTCGACTGAGTCCAAGAACAGTGCCTCGAGGACCTATAGATAGAATATTGTATCAATATAAGGGTTTGGAAGTAAAATCAAGTCATACTAAGTCAAACTAGGTCAAGACACGTCAAAGCAAGTCAAACTAGGTCAATCTAAGTCAATGGTTGACTTACAGTTGACTTTTGGTCAACTGGTCAACTCTGGTCAATCCTAGGTCAACTCTAGGTCAAACTTGACTAACGTTGACTAACAGTTGACTTTGGGTCAACTGGTCAACTTCGGTCCAGTTTTAGTCAATTTTAGGCTACGGTTGACTTTCGGTTGACTTTTGGTCAAAATAGTCAACTGTGGTCAAACAAGGTCAAAACTAGTCTAACCTAGGTCAATGTTGACTCTACTTCGATGTTCAGTCAAAGAAGTCAACCATGATCAAACAGGGTCAAGCCTAGTCTCTATAAACATCTACAGGGTCAACACATTCAATTTTTAGTGGTTGTAAATCACTGGAATCGATGGATCTCAAAATACAAACAAAAAGGAGAAAGATTATAATAATAGGATGAAAACCTACAGATGTTGTCGGATGGTGAAACAACCATCACCAACGTGTCCAGAATGGTCGAAATAGCTAGAATAGCATGTCCATAAGTCCAATTTGGACACAGGAGCAAAAAGGTAATTTCGAGTCAAAACGGTATCCGTGTCAGACCCGCTTTGCACCGAAAAATATGCTAAATAAAAGTGCACTAAACCTAACAAATTATATGTCCACGAATCCAGAATGACGATACGAACCCAACGGTATATCCAGAATTAGATTTCGTTGACCCGATCTCAAATTGGTCCGTTGACCAGGACATTAAAATTCTGATTTGCACAGAAAAGCGTGTCGGAGCCAATGTCCTCAAAACTCAACAAATTATATGTCAACGAGTCCAGAATGACGTTACGAACTCAACGGTATATCCAGAATTGGATTTCGATGAGCCGACGTCAAAAAATTTCGTTGACCCAGACTGTGGGGCCCGCTTTGCACCGAAATACGTGCCAGGGCCCACGTCTCCAAATCTAACAAACTTTATATAAAACGTGCCAGAACGATGCCACGAGTCTACTGGTGGTGTCAGAATTAAAATTCGGAGTCCCGAGTTCAAAAATGGAATTTTACAACTTGGAAATTACGAATTCGGACGGCCAACTTTGGTGTCGAATTCAACCAATCAAACGTGCTCACATTGAAACAAAACTTAAGGATAGGAAGAGAGTTATACCAGCTTCGCATAGGAACCATAGCACACTAGACGGAGCTGCGATGGAGGAGATACGAACCGAAGAAGTTGGCTCTGCAAAATTGTCCAAAAATTACACAATTTAAACGGTCAACTTGGTGGCCGGTTTTGATGTATCAAACGATAAAATTAACGGACGAAAATTGAGGGGAGTGAAAAGCTATATACCAAAATTGAGACAGAGTGAAAAAATCATTGATCTAATGGTCGGATTTCTCGAAAAATGTGCACGAAGTTGCTGCTTCGAGACACGATTCTGAGTTCGTTTTCGAGCTCGCGTCGACGGGATTCCGTGCCAAACGCACGAATCGGGTATGTGGCACGTCGGGGAAGGAGGCGCTAGCCCCCGAAGGGGTCGTCGGAGCTGCGCACGGCTGGAGGGGATCGTCCGGCGGCGGCGGTCGCGGCGGCGCACGGCTGCTGGTGGCAGCGGTTGCCGCACCAAACTGCTGCTGCTGCGCTGCTATGGCAGCTACTGCTGCTGCAGCCTTGGAGCTGCTGCTGCACAGCTAAGCCTGTTGGCCGTAGCCGGAGGGGCTCGCCGGAGGCCGTGTAGTCGCTAGGCGATGGCGGTGGTGGCTTCCCGGCGGGAAAGGAGATGGAGAAGGAGAAGAAGAGTGATGATGATGGTGTAGTTGATGGTGGTGGTTGGTGATAATGGTGATGGTGGTGGTTGTTTGTTAAATGTAGAAAAAGAAGAACATGAAGAAGGGAAGAAGAAGAGAAATGAGGGGGGGAGGTCGGCTGATGAGTGGTGGAGTTGGTGTGTGCGTGTGTTAATAAGAGAGGAGGGAGAGAGTTTATTTGTGTGTTTGTGTATATATTAAATATATAGAGAGAGAATGGAATATTAATGAGAGAGAGAGAAAGTAGATAGAGAGAGGGGGGTGTAGGCCGGCTATACATGGGGGGCTTTGTGAGTGTGGGTGAGGGGGTGTTTGTAGGTTGAGAGAGAGTGAGAGATTTATATTATATTATATATGTATATATATATATATATACATATAAAGAGAGAGAAATAGAGATATTTATACATAAAGAGAGATATTTTGAGTAGAAGAAAAATGAGAAAATATCAGTGGGGTGTATAGGTAGACATGGTAGGGTCATACCAATTTGGGTTGGGTGTTGGGTCAAGTTGGACAGGCTTGGGGCCAAGATTTAATTAAAATAACAAATTTAAACTATTTAAACATGGATGAAATGGGAGCAAAAGGAGATCAATTCGGTGGCACGCAAGTGGCACGTACATAGTAGACTCAAAACAGGCCAGGGCCATATATTGGGTCGAGCAGATTGGACCGATGTCAGGCCCAAAAATTAAATTGGAAATTTAGTCACAAATTACGGCAAACGATAAATTGGATAAATTGACCCGAAAGTTGCGCGAAGCAAATGGAGCACAAGAGAACAAGTTCGAGTGGGACACGATATATAAACATGAAGATAAACTCGTCTACTACAAACTTCAAGAAGGAAGTTTTCAGAGACTGGCATCCCTGACGCTCTAGAAATCCAAGTCACGGTAAAGAGCATTTAATGATCAAAATTAATTAAAACAAAATGAATTATCGAAAAATAATTCATTTAGAAAATTCAAAAAATCCCGAAAATTCAGGGGGCTTACACTAATTCAAGGAAAAGCGTCAGGCAGCTGGAGTATGCAAGCGTAATCGAGTTTGATGTATGCTACTACTGCCACAAGGCCTGACATAGCTTTCGCTGTAGGAATGCTGAGTCGTTTCACGAGCAACCCAGGCATTGAGCACTGGAAAGCTGTGAAACGGGTTATGAGATATCTCAAGAAGACTCAGACATATGCACTGCTCTACAGCGGAGATCCGCCGGTAGTGGAAGGCTTCAGTGATGTCAGCTGGTGCTCAGAAGTGGAGAGCGAGAGGTCCACAGGTGGATACATTTTTACAATGGGTAGAGCTGCTATATCGAGGAAATCGAAGAAGCAGACTATGCTCTCGCGGTCATCCATGAATCTGAGTTCTTTGCACTTGATACCGCAACGGAGGAAGCAGAATGGCTTCAGGAGCTCATGTATGATCTTCCAGTGGTTGGGGCGCAAATACCGGGGATACCGATATACTACGACAACCAAGCGACTGCGGTGGTGGCATCAAATGACCTCTTCAACGGAAAGAAGAGGACTGTACGGTTGAAGCACAGGGCAGTACACGATCTCATCAAGAGGGGTGTTATTGCAGTGATTGATGTTCGGAGTCAGGAGAACCTGGCGATCCGTTCACCAAAGGCCTCAAGCGCCAGCTGGTCGATGACACAGCTTGTAAAATGGGCTTGAAGCATTCTGATATTGTGTTATTACATTCCTACCATAAAGTTTTATACTATTAGTTCAAAGAGAAATCTACTAGTGTCACGACCCACGCCCGGAAGTTCGGACGCAAGTGCGTAGAAGTACGCCCAGCCTATGCCGCAGAGTCGACGGTAGTAAGCTGTCAAATCTATAATGTAACTAATCCCATCCAGAAATGACATCACATGATAATAATCTAACTCAATCACAAATACTAGTAGCAAGTTATGAAAAGGAAAGGAAATAATCTGCAGAGTACATCTCAAAAGGTTAGGTACAGTCATCCTCAAATTATTACAACTCAGCAAAATGTTTTGGAAAGAAAAGTCTAAATGACAGAAATAAGTCTAAACTAAGCTATGCATCCTCCAGTGGCTCATCGGTAATGTCAACTCCTGCATCCTCAGCTAGACCATGATCCGCCTCAGGAGCGTCATAATAAGTGGTGCACCAGTTTTCTAAGTCCTCTCCTAAAAATGTGGTTATCCCAGTCAGGATTGGAGCAAGTACAACACGGGAACTACTACCCATAACATGTTAATTATTATAAGACAGAAAATAAAGAGATAATACTGGTGTGAGTTTGTAACATGGTGAGAGTAGATAAATAAACAGGAAATCATGGTAAGAGACATTACAATGAAATGCAAGAGTTATAGCTACACTACGTGGGGTTGAAGTACTGTGTTCTATATGTGATCGGCTTGGGGTTCTACTTGGTCAGGCTCAATCATACGTGTAGTGTATAACTAGATAGCAGGCACGGAATCACGGATTATACAGGGTTTTGATCACATATATACTAAATACTTCACAACTAACTAGCATACATGGATCCAAATCATGGTATAGAAAACAGGAAATAAATAAACAGGGAACATGGTGAATAGGGTAAACATAAATATAATGACATGAATCCATAAATACTAATCTCGTGTGGACAACGTGACAGAATCATGGCATGCACATCTAATTCGTGAAATACAATAACTAAACATGAAATAAGAGTGTTCGCTGGAAGTACTTGCCTTGGGTATCTGAAGTCGACGTGTGCGACACGATCGTGTCGACACAGAATAAATCACAATCTATAGTCCATAATAAGTCCCAAATAAGTCGCAAAGCAATATGTCCCATAGAGTCCAGATCATATCCAAAGTCTAATATCCAATAATAGCCCAATGTCCCAATCCGATATCCGAATATCCCGATAAGTCCAATAATCCGATGAGAGATTAAACACAAGTCACAACATAGGAATATGATTAGTCTCTGACTACAACTAATAAAAGAAGAAGGCAACACTATCCTAATCTATATCCTATCTATAGAAATATTAACAATGATTGAAAATAATTTATAAGGATTTGATATTAAATTGTTTAGTCAAAATATTATATATATATATATATATATATTATACATTTTGAAAATACAATAATGTTATCTTAGATAACCATACTAATGTAATATACATTTACCAAAGCTAACATGTGATCAGCATAATGTACCAATTCATGCAGCTACTTATTATTTAATAAATAAAAAAACATATATACCCATACTACTCCTACAGTACACTTGATACATATAGGTGTAGGAAAATACAACAAAACCTAATACTATTAACCAATACACAATATATATATATATATATATATATATTATATATATATATATATATATATATATATATATATATATATATATATATATATATATATACAGTACATTTACTGTATACAAACTCAGTCCAACAGAGGTTGTTCTGTTGATGCTAGAAATATGGCAAGTGACCCCTTAATTTATGAAAGGTCAGTGACCCTTTCACTTTTGAAAGGTCACATATCCAATTCAGACTTGGCTCTTCTATGAGCCAAAGGTCAAGTGACCCATGGCTCCAAAACCCGCCACATAGGTGGCCTTTCCACAACACAAGGTCAAATGACCTTACAGATTGCTCACGGCCACGTGGTGGCCTTAAAAAATCATGGGTCAAGTGACCCTCTATTTCCCGAGGGGTCAAGTGTATGGTGACCTTCCAATACTTGAAGGGTCAGGAGTCCAACACATGGCTCTTCAGTTTAAGAGAGCACAGACTCAAAATGAGAGTAAGGGAGAAAGAAAATCATTATAGACATTTCTTCATTTCGAAAAGGAAGTCAGCAGTCTCTCTTCCCTGGAAGAGAGACAGAGGGAGAGAAGAAAAAGTAGAAGGGGTTCGAGTGGTGAGAGTCGAAAGCTCACCGCGAGGAGGTCGGGGACGACGGAGCTCGAGCGGACAACGGCGGATTTCCACGAGGTGGCTCACCGAAGAAGATAAAGACGAAGAGATCAGATCTCCTCGAGTCTGGCACGGCGAGGTCGAATCCCGAGCATATCTGGTTGATGGAGTTACGGCGCACGGTTCAGACGACGATGGTGGCTAGACGAGGTCCTGATGGTGGTGCTCGGTGGTGATGTCGAACTGCGGTGGAGTCGAAGTCGGCAGATTGAATGGAGGTACAGGAGTTGTAGTGATGGTGGTGGCTAGCGAAAACGGTAGGAAATGGTGGTGGTCCACCGGAGCACGACCGGAGTGCTCCGGCGGCGGATGGTGGCGGACTGCTCGAAGAGAGAGAGAGAGAGTGTGAGGAGAGAGAGACTGTAGAGAGAGAATTGATGTGATGGCTGTAATAAATAGTCTGAATATTTAAAAAATAAAGTTGAGTGGTCCCCAAGTAGGATGGCAGGATTGTAATAATTAATAGATCTGGGGTAAATTAGTAGGCAGCCCCACTAATCCTAACAGATTTTGGCATCTAGCTACTAATATAGTTTAGAAATAATTAACTGATATTTAGGCTAATCAACAATTAACTCTTCCTAACCCAAATAGGCCCATAATATTAGCTAACTTGGGCTGGCAGCCCAAGCCCGAGTATTCTAATACAACTGGTCTTGGAAGCCCAACCTATAATATTTATATTAACTATTCATGAATAATTAGAAATAATAATAATAATTACTAATAAAATTTCTGAATTAAATAATTTAATTAAATAACTAATCAGAATTTGGCATTAAAATTATATTTCATTCAAAATAAATTTTGTGAAAAAATCAGAAATAATATTGATCTTCAAAATTAGGGAATTTCAAATTGGGGTAGTTACAAGTAGGCATCTAGCTTTGGGTTCAAGGGAGGACTATTAACCAGAAGAATATCAGGAACGGTTGGTACTTGTCCTCTGTGGCATGGAGAGGTTACGGACCTACAACCACTATTGTCTATTGTTGTTTTCTGCGAAAAACGGATCCTGTGGAAGGTTGGCTTAAATGCCTTAATGAGTTCTCAGGCAAAGTGAATGCCTGGAGTGCTTTACAGGAAGCACGATAGCGCAGCACTACAAGGAGTGTAACTCCATGCTATAGTGGGGTGACTCCACCATGAGGTTCCCGGTTAGGGGTAATGCCTCGGCTTTGTGAGCCAAGTCACAGCAGAGTAGCATCGCAAATAGGCAGGTAGCCTAATGCTGTATGATAGTCGTAATAAAGAGAGGTAGACAGCACTACAAAAGGATGATGTCCTCATGTTACAGTGGCATGACACCACGAAGAGGTACCAGGTAGGGTAAAGCCTCGGCTTCGCAAGCCATGTCATAGCGGCGTAACACCGTACGGAAGCGCAAGGCTTCATGCTGGGTAGTTTGGCACTACAAAGAGGCTTGTGACCTCATGCTACAGTAGTATGACACTACGATGAGGTACCCAGGTGGGGTAAAGCCTCGGCTTTAAGCCATGTCATAGCGACGTAGCACCGCAAAGAAGCGCAATGCTTCATTCCATGACTCTTTATAAAGAACTCATATAGTGTATGGACAGAGATATCAGGCCGTCTCTTGAGGGTAAACTTGTAGACGCCTAAAAATTATACACTGAAACCAGGCTGGCACAAGGCCTTTAATGTGCAGCCAGAAGCACAGTTGATGTTATTATGTGAGTAGGAAGAATTGCAGTTATGGTACAAAATTCAAGGCTTAGTCCATTCTTATATCATGCTGTTATTTAACCTATGCGGAAAGATTCAAGTCGTAGCGACATCTCTCCTAATGTATGATAGGCAGTCACTGTGGGGAACGCTCAACCCATATATTGAGATATGTGGGAGATTGTTGGTGTTTTTGCCTTTGGACTATGAAAGATAGTCCCACATCGGCTACACCAAATGGTGAGTATCTCAATATAATGTATTGCTTGTGTTAAGGTGTGCACATGAGGTGTAGTGGGGCACAAGTGTGTGCCATGTGGGAGTATTTTTCTAGAAGGAAAAAGGATTAATTCCAAAAGTAAGTTGATTTTTGTTGTGCGGACTCGGACGCGGACTCCAGGATGTCTCGTGCATGCACGAGAGTGTTCGGGGGGTAGGCATGGACTGTCAAACTTCTATGCTGATTGTGGGATGATCTAAAATATCAAACTCTATTTTTGAGTATTGGTATTTTAGTCCCACATCGGATAGGAGAAGAGGTGAAGTCTCAACTCTACTCTATAAATAGAGCCCCTTAGCCTCCTTTGAAAGATGCACCAAGAAGAGAGTTAAGGGAGTCCGTAAAGTCCAGGAAGCTCGTTCAAGTCTTAAATTTTGACTTACGAGCGTTCCAGAAGTTCTTCGTGAACTTGCTGGTTCCTGGAAGCAGATCGTGGTGGGGCGAATCTTGCTTTGAGCAATGGTGATCTTAATCACCCCAGCAAGAACCTTTCCTCTTCTTCTTTCTTCTCCTTCATCTTAGTTGTAACTCAGTTATGTTCGTATGCAACTGCGATTGCAAGAAAGAACGTGAGATTTATTTTCTGAACTCAGTTCTGTCCGTCAGCAACTGCGATTGCGAGGAAGAACGTGAGATTTACTTTCTGATTATTGTTGCTTTTGTAATCAGATTCATTTTATAGTGTTCCTCTTGGATCTCGAGAATAATCAGAAGGTGAACGTTTGTTGAATCTCTGATCTCGACATCGAGTCTACCATCATTGATCAAGCCCCGGGACTAACAGAGATGAGGGTGATCTCACAGGAGGAGGCGGAGGGTGAGCAGTCCTAACAAATTTTGTACTAGCCTGAGTAAAAGTTCCTTCAAACTATGCTAGTACTAATACTTTGACTATCCTGAGCAAAATATGTAGTGCCTTTAGTAATTGTCGATGGATAAATATACAGAGATAGTTCCTATAATACTCATGAAATATAGAAAATTGATGAACTTATTTATGAATGGACATTTTATGTTAACTATTCCTATGTTTTATATTATTACATTAACCATTCATATTTTGAAACTAATTATACGCACCATCCCTATCTTTTATAGTTTCTATAGAAAATTATAATAATGACTATCCATATGATTATTATTTTTTTTAAAAGAGGGATAGCCTGTGTAATTAGTTTTAAAATAGGAATAGTCTATGTAATACTCATGAAACATAGGAATATTAATGTATTTATTTATGAAAGTAATCCTAAAATGGTTATATTATTGGCCTTTACATAAAATGACAAATTGGTTACAACAGATAGACCTAGCTCCATTGTTTATACGGCGCGCGGATCTGGTTGGCTCGCTTTTCAAAATTGGGCTAATTCGGTAATCAGGTACAAATTTTTTTTTGAAAGCATAATCAGGTATAAACATGGTTAGTTTAGATTGTAGTTTGGGTCCTTCATCCGGGGCTTAAATGAAAATTTTGGTCTATTTATGAACTATTTTTTGAGGAAAAGAAAATTACTCAAATGCCTAAGCTTAAAAAAATATATCGAACATTTCAACTAATAAATAGTATATGTTTCTTTATTTTTGTGGAAGGACACAAATTATCTCAACTTAGAATTTAAAGACGTCTTGCACTGGAGTTAAAAAATACTCAAAAAATTAATATAATTTTTTTGAGTTGCATCTCATTTGTTTTACCATAACGAGGTGCATTATATTTTTTAAATTTTTTTTGAGTTGCATCCTATTTGTTTTACCATAATGCATAAAATTTTCAACTTCTAACAAAAATTGTCAGTCAAATACTCCCCCCCCCCCCACACACACATGGACACTATTGAAACAAAAATACCCTCACGTGGACACTTTTGAGACCAAAACTCCTTTGGTCTCAGTAACATTCAGATGTGAGTAGATTTGGTCTCAGGTAACTTCACACTCAGATGTACATAGATAGATGCCAAGTGGGAACAACCTATTGAGAATATTTTGGTCTCAAAAGTGTTCACGTGGATGGTTAAATGAGTTGACTATTAGCCATTGACGCATTTAGTTAAAAGTGAGGGGTTTCACGCATTATGGTAAAATAAGTGCCTTTCAAATGGGATGCACCTTGAATTATAGTAAAATAAGTGTCTTTCAAATGTGATGCACCTTGAATTATTGTAAAATAGGTGTGTTGTAACTCAAAAATTTTCTCTAAAGTTAATGCCATCATTTTACCATCTAAACCGCCATTTTATATTTAAGGTTTAAAAAAATAATTATGTAAACATTGGGGAAATAAATTTTATATACAATAATGATAACTTTACTACCAAACTTTTACAACCTACTATACTCCTGCTAATATGGTCCCACCCGGCCCTACCTCTTCCCTCTCCCCTCTCCCCTCCAATAGTTCAATGGATGTCGGACACGTGACAAGTTATAAAAGGATTGTAATACTTTGGTTGTAGTCAGCAATACTCATTTATGGCAAATGTTAAGGGCCACCCCCAAATTACTAAGGGCAGCCTACGCCGCAGTGTCCGTTTAAAAAAAAAAAAAAAAACGGTGCGGGTCGTGACAACCACCCTACTAAGGGCAACCACCATCCTCTCCATTTTTACTAAGGGCAACCACCACCCTCTCCAAATTACTAAGGGCAACCCTCCTCCTCCTTCGCGCAGCCCTCCTCCTCCTTCGTGCAGCCCTCCGCAGCCCCCCCTCCGCCCGCCCCCTCCCCCGTCGCAGCCCTCCCCCGCCGCAGCATGCGAGGAGCTGCTGCTGCTGCTAGGAGCTGCTGCTGCTGCTGCTAGGAGCTGCTGCTGCCGGAGCGGAGGGAGAGCTTGGTGAGGGCGGTGAGGGAGGAGAGGGAGGGGGGATGGGCCGGAGAGGCGGAGGCGGGAGAGGCGGAGAGAGACGACGCGAAGGGGAGTGGTGGCGTTGGTGGCGGAGCAGGTGACTCCGCGCCAGGAGCACGGGGAGTTGGGAAGGGAGGGGTCCCAGGAAGAGAGAGAGGAGAGGGGATCATGGAGGGAGGACTTGAAGGAGAGGAGGGCGGAGATCTCGGAGTCCGGCGGGCGGGGGAGGCGGCGGAGGATGAGGAGGAGGCTATGGAGACGGACTGCAGGCCTTGCCTGCAGTCCTGTCTTCAATTTGGACTGCAGGCGAGGCCTGCAGTCACTGCAAGTTTAAAATAAAATAAAAAATTCGTCATTCGGGGACTGCAGGCAAGCACTGCAGTCATATATTCACTTTGGACTGCAGGCAAGGCCTGCAGTCCGTCTTTGACATAAGTGGGTGGCCCTTAGTGTTTTCAAAATGTCAAACTTGTAATTTATTTGAAGTTTTAAGTTGGTTGCCCTTAGTAATTTGGGGGTGCCCTTAACTGTCACGCCCCAGAACCAGAATACTGGAGAACGGGGACGTGCACAGCCAGCTACGTATAACGGAACGGCAACCATCCCGCTATACGGTCACGGCTGTCTAGCTATGTGAGGGTACGCTACAAACCATCAGTCTCTTAGGGTCAAATCAAGCTATTGTCTCAATCTCAACAAGTAATGATAGTAACAAGATATCAGACCACCAAATATACAATTGTGAGGCGTCCCAAACATTACATATCCAGATGATCATGAAGCTAGTCATACAAAATGTAAGGACTAGCAAGAGTTAAGTCATACATGATCAACCTCGAGTTGCCAATCATGATTACAGCCCGTAGGCAGACAGAAAGTAAAGTGCATCGAGCTAACAAGTGCTCGTCGGCTAAACGCCTCAAAAGAATATCAGTTAACAATACAGTGGGAGAAACAAAAAGAAAACCCACTCGTTGCCCGGGTTCCGTCTAGTGTTCACCATCGGACTGGAAAGCAGGTAGATCCTTTGCTGCTGCTCCGGTATCTGGCCATACAAAACCAGCTGGATCAGACCCCAGAAAGAGCAAGTGCCACAAAGGAGGCCACGAAATAAGAACAAAAGCCAGCAATCAGCACAATAATATAATTACATAACAAGAGACAGTAATTTAAGAAAAGGCATGATAGTTAGATATAAAAGACAAATCTTGTACAGAATCGATAAAAGACAGAACATATGGAAAGGCGTGACAGGATGATATACGATAAGACCATGGGACTATTCAGATAGCCAGGTTACAACCCGTAAACCAAACAAGGACCGGGGTTGTAACCCTTCGTCTGAACGGAACTTGGTTTCTCCCACCATTTATCGGCAAGATAAAATACGCGAATTCAAGACTTGCAATTAATCATGATTAAGGTAAAGCACGAGTAATCATGTCATGTCATGACCTTGTACAGGATCAGGACAGGACAAGAGGGACTAGACTCCATCCAATCAATCACGGCCAAGCAAGTACTACGGCTTACTACTTTAACTAACTAGGGTTATCACAGACCTGATTACTAACAGATGCAATGAGAATTCCAATTCCGATTACCTGTTTGTTACTACCTGAATGCTCCCAGCAAGAAAAGGAAAAGATAGCATGATATAGCAGACACACTGTAGTAAGATACATGTGTCCTAAGGTACCACGCTCGACGGCGGGCTGGAAGTGCGCTCATCTCGACGGATAGCAACAAATCCCATGTATATATATATAAGGTCGGGACCAAAGGGGCAACAGGTAACTGAAAATTTCATGAACTAATTGATCAATCTAGTCATTAACCTAGCCAGATTCAGTATGAATCCCTGACCGTGGGAACCAGGGAGTCACGTCCTAGACATGATGCAAGACAATACGAGTGGATTGCACAAGCAAGCAGGAACACCCACGGTGTCAAGACAAGTCAAGCTAAGTTATCAAGTCATGTCAAGTCAGGAGTGCGCCGCCACGAGCCACTATCAAGTTATTAAGATAATTCATGTCAGGGTACTTGTCAGGAGTGCGCCACGATGGGCCACTATCAAGTCAGGTTGGTCATGTCAGGAGTGCACCATTACGGGTCACTGTCATGTTATGCTAGTTCCTTGTCATACCGTGCCATGTACAATAGTCATTCCAACATATTAAGTAAAATCAAGTTCATGACAAAAGGCGTAAGGATATAAAATGGGCGTAAAATATCTAATAAAATATCAATATACAGGGCTATAGAAGAGCCAAGCTCAAGAAATAAACAAATTCATCATAGACAAGTGGGTTGTGCAAGAGGGTCAGGGGTTGGGTTGAGCAGGGTATGCACTGCGCATGGAAGAGCTGCGCAAGAGTTGCCTTGCGCAAGGGTAGACTGCGCATGGGATCAAAGGGCACAGGGTTAAAGGGCACAGGGGATGTACTGCACAATGGGTCATTGCGCATGGACCAAGGGTACAGGGGCTGTCTTGTGCATTGATTGGATTGCGCAAGGGAGGATTGCGCAAGGGTAGACTGCGCAGAGTATGGACTGCGCAAGATCAGGTTGCACATGAATGGATGGCGCAGGGTCAGATTGCGCATGAGATGGATTGCGCAGAAGCAGATTGCGCATGAGCTGATTGCGCATAGGCAGACTGCACATGAATCCATGCGCAGTCGGGTTGAGCGCAGTTTGCCAAGGGGCAAGCTGCGCGGTCGGCGCTGTGCTAAAGAGCGCTGGCCGAGGGGGATGCGCAATCCAGCACTGCGCTAAAGAGCGCAGGCTGCAGGCTGCTACTCCCAGGCCGAAAGAACACCAAGAACACCAAAAATTCAAATTTTCATATCTTTGTCAAATCAAAGCCAAATCTAGATTTTCAAGTTCTAACTTGAGTAAAATTGAATTCTCTTCCACATGGAAGCATCAAAACCCACAAAAATCCAACCAAAATAGATCAAAACTATGTAAATCCAAAATAGTTAAAACCTAGATCTAGAACAATGGAACTCCAAATCACAAAATGTCAAGTTCTAATGTTGATCTCCATGGCCTAATCTAGCTAATGGACAAATAAAAAGTGGTTCTCATGTGGTGGCAAGGTGCACTTGCCTAATGGGTTGGAGAGTTGTGTGAGGAAGAAGAAGAAGAATTATGGAGGAAAATAATGAGGAGAGAGAGTGTTAGGTGGGGATTTTAATGGGGAGGATAAGTTGTGTTGAGGGTGGAGGTTAGCTAAGATGGTCCAATGCATAATAAACCAAACCAAACCAATTCCTTCTCCTATCCAAATAAAACCAAGCTCCATTAATCAGAATTAATCCAGGAATGATAAATGACAATTAAACTACAATGCTAAGTATGAAATATACCACAACTTAACTGGTCAAGAAAAAAATAAAAATACTGGTCAGAAATACGATCACGTATAAAATACGTATCACGAATTTTGGGGCACTACATCCTACCCACCTTAAAATAATTCCGTCCTCGGAATTTAATCAAGAGGCTAGAGATGTCGGGACAGCTATACTATCGCAAGCAATCTATGCTACCAATCAACCATACAATCATACATGCAAGCAGGAATCGAAGTGCAAGGCATAAGGAAGACATTACACCTCACGAGCCAACCGATTGGGATAACGTGATCGGATATCATCCTCACACTCCACGTTTGACTCTCCAAGGAGCGACGAACTCAAAACATGGACTTAACTGATAGTCTTGCGCTTGAGGTCTCTCTCTTTGGTCAAACAGGGACACGGGCCTCTCCTCATACGAAAAAGGTTGGTACCAATAACCGTTTTCGAATGATCTAGGACATGGCTCGGGTCCGGGATATACCGTTGTAGTTAGGACACATGGAACATGACATGTGCCCTCATAACGACGGTAGAAAGCAAGATGAGAGGACACATATACCTCTCGGCCGATTCTGGATCTGGGCTGGGCCAGGGCGAACTGCTGAGGCCTCTGCTGCTGGAAGGCCTGGGCCTGAGTCGGCAATGGACCCGGGAACGGGAGCTGCTGTGGTTGGTGAACTGGAGCTGGTTCTGGTGCTGGTGCTGGTCCCATAACCGAGGGACTAGTTACTGTCGACGATGATCTGTTTCTGAACGGGCAAGATCCTATCATGTGGTCCGGTGCTCCACAAGCCAAGCACAACCCCTGTGCTCTATGACATTCAGAAACAACGTGCCCTGGCTTCCCGCAATGAGTGCAGCCCATTGCGGAAGACTGCTTCTGCTTCCGTTGCTGGGATAGATCGGGGCAGAATGCTGTAAAGAGGTGACCGAATCTGTCCTCGTAGCTCCAATGGTCAAGGCCCTAGCTGCTGGGGCCGGTGCTGACGATTGGTTCATCTGGTCGTGAGACCGCTTCCGATCTCCGGTCCGGTCCGTTATCCTTCGGGAAGTGTACTCATGCCTCCTCGCTGCTCGCAAGACGGCATCAAAAGTTGTGTGCTCGAACTGCTCGACTGCCAATATTTCCAAATGGAGCCCCTGCTGGAATCGCTGTGCTCTGTCTAGCTCGGTTGCCACCAAGGTGGGAGCAAACCGACTCAACCTTGAAAACTCGGCCGCATATCCGTCGACCGTCCTGCTCATCTGCCTGAGATTACTAAACCTGGTCTGCAGGTCATATCTAGCCACTGCGTCGAAGTACTTGGTCTGGAACATATCACTGAATACCGCCCACATGACAGGCGTACCCAAACTCGCTGCTTGCATAGCCCACCAACTGCGGGCTAGATCCAGTAACTGCAGGCGCACCACCGCCACCTTCTCTGCTTCAGGGGTCCTGGCTGCCTCTAAGATCACTTCAATGTCCTGTAGCCAGGCATCTGCAGCAATAGCATCCTCGCTGCCATCGAAGAAGGGAGGGTTCAGGCGCTTGAAATTGTTGACCGCACTGTTCCCTCGAGGACCACTTCTGTTCAGAGCTTCTTGTACTGCTTGCTGCAAGGCATCACCTCGACGATCCTGAGACGCAATCAACTCACGGATGAGCCCTATCAAGGCCCCATCCTCTGATCCTGCTGGCTGAACTGGCTACTGGGGCACTGGTTCTCCAGGAGGTATGGCTCGGGAGGCGGCTGCTGAGGACTGATCTTGATCTTCTTGCTGTTGCTGGGCTGCTGGCTGAGCTCCTTCTGGCTGATCAACAGGAATGATGCCACTGAAGCAAATGACATCAGGGATATTAAGGAAGGACCAGGATGGAACAATGATGCAAGCATGTTATCAAGTCAGGAATCCAAGGAGATAAGAATTACGAGTGGAGATCAAAGACGAGTACAGATTGAGACATCTATTCGGTAAACCCTCATATTTCTTGAATGCCAAGACCTGCATGGGCCACCACTTAAACCATGTCACGCCCCAGAACCAGAATACTGAAGAACGGGGACGTGCACAGCCAGCTACGTATAACGGAACGGCAACCATCCCGCTATACGGTCACGGCTGTCTAGCTATGTGAGGGTACGCTACAAACCATCAGTCTCTTAGGGTCAAATCAAGCTATTGTCTCAATCTCAACAAGTAATGATAGTAACAAGATATCAGACCACCAAATATACAATTGTAAGGCGTCCCAAACATTACATATCCAGATGATCATGAAGCTAGTCGTACAAAATGTAAGGACTAGCAAGAGTTAAGTCATACATGATCAACCTCGAGTTGCCAATCATGATTACAGCCCGTAGGCAGACAGAAAGTAAAGTCATCGAGCTAACAAGTGCTCGTCGGCTAAACGCCTCAAAAGAATATCAGTTAACAATACAGTGGGAGAAACAAAAAGAAAAACCCACTCGTTGCCTGGGTTCCGTCTAGTGTTCACCATCGGGCTGGAAAGCAGGTAGATCCTTTGCTGCTGCTCCGGTATCTGGCCATACAAAACCAGTGGGTCAGACCCCAGAAAGAGCAAGTGCACAAAGGAGGCCACGAAATAAGAACAAAAGCCAGCAATCAGCACAATAATAATTATATAACAAGAGACAGTAATTTAAGAAAAGATGATAGTTAGATATAAAAGACAAATCTTGTACAGAATCGATAAAAGACAGAACATATGGAAAGGCATGACAGGATGATATACGATGAGATGACCATGGGACTATTCAGATAGCCAGGTTACAACCCGTAAACCAAACAAGGACCGGGGTTGTAACCCTTCGTCTGAACGGAACTTGGTTTCTCCCACCATTTATCGGTAAGATAAAATATGCGAATTCAAGACTTGCAATTAAACATGATTAAGGTAAAGCACGAGTAATCATGTCATGTCATGACCTTGCACAGGATCAGGACAGGACAAGAGGGACTAGACTCCATCCAATCAATCACGGCCAAGCAAGTACTACGGCTTACTACTTTAACTAACTAGGGTTATCACAGACCTGATTACTAACAAGATGCAATGAGAATTCCAAGTCCGGTTACTGTTTGTTACTACCTGAATGCTCCCAGCAAGAAAAGGAAAAGATAGCATGATATAGCAGACACACTGTAGTAAGATACATGTGTCCTAAGGTACCACGCTCGACGGCGGGCTGGAAGTGCGCTCATCTCGACGGATAGCAACAAATCCCATGTATATATTATAAGGCCGGACCAAAGGGCAACAGGTAACTGGGAAATTTCCATGAACTAATTGATCAATCTAGTCATTAACCTAGCCAGATTCAGTATGAATCCCTGACCGTGGGAACCAGGGAGTCACGTCCTAGACATGATGCAAGACAATACGAGTGGATTGCACAAGCAAGCAGGAACACCCACGGTGTCAAGACAAGTCAAGCTAAGTTATCAAGTCATGTCAAGTCAGGAGTGCGCCGCCACGGGCCACTATCAAGTTATCAAGATAATTCATGTCAGGGTACTTGTCAGGAGTGCGCCACGACGGGCCACTATCAAGTCAGGTTGGTCATGTCAGGAGTGCACCATTACGGGTCACTGTCATGTTATGCTAGTTCCTTGTCATACCGTGCCATGTACAATAGTCATTCCAACATATTAAGTAAAATCAAGTTCATGACAAAAGGCGTAAGGATATAAAATGGGCGTAAAATATCTAATAAAATATCAATATACAGGGCTATAGAAGAGCCAAGCTCAAGAAATAAACAAATTCATCATAGACAAGTGGTTTGCAAGAGGGTCAGGGGTTGGGCTGCGCAGGGTATGCACTGCGCATGGAAGAGCTGCGCAAGAGTTGCCTTGCGCAAGGGTTACCTTGCGCAAGGGTAGACTGCGCATGGGGTCAAAGGGCACAGGGTTAAAGGGCACAGGGGATGTACTGCACAATGGGTCATTGCGCATGGACCAAGGGTACAGGGGCTGCCTTGTGCATTGATTGGATTGCAAGGGAGGATTGCGCAAGGGTAGACTGCGCAGAGTATGGACTGCGCAAGATCAGGTTGCAGGAATGGATGGCGCAGGTCAGATTGCGCATGAGATGGATTGCGCAGAAGCAGATTGCGCATGAGCAGATTGCGCATGGGCAGACTGCGCATGAATCCATGGCAGTCGGGTTGAGCGCAGTTCGCCAAGGGGCAAGCTGCACGGTCGGCGCTGCGCTAAAGAGCGCTGGCCGAGGGGGATGCGCAATCCAGCACTGCGCTAAAGAGCGCAGGCTGCAGGCTGCTACTCCAGGCCGAGAAGAACACCAAGAACACCAAAAATTCAAATTTTTATCTTTGTCAAATCAAAGCCAAATCTAGATTTTCAAGGTTCTAACTTGAGTAAAATTGAATTCTCTTCCACATGGAAGCATCAAAACCCACAAAAATCCAACCAAAATAGATCAAAACTATGTAAATCCGAAAATAGTTAAAACCTAGATCTAGAACAATGGAACTCCAAATCACAAAATGTCAAGTTCTAATGTTGATCTCCATGGCCTAATCTAGCTAATGGACAAATAAAAAGTGGTTCTCATGTGGTGGCAAGGTGCACTTGCCTAATGGGTTGGAGAGTTGTGTGGAGGAAGAAGAAGAAGAATTAATGGAGGAAAATAATGAGGAGAGAGAGTTAGGTGGGGATTTTAATGGGGGAGGATAAGTTGTGTTGAGGGTGGAGGTTAGCTAAGATGGTCCAATGCATAATAAACCAAACCAAACCAATTCCTTCTCCTATCCAAATAAAACCAAGCTCCATTAATCAGAATTAATCCAGGAATGATAAATGACAATTAAACTACAATGCTAAGTATGAAATATACCACAACTTAACTGGTCAAGAAAAAATGAAAAATACTGGTCAGAAATACGATCACGTATAAAATACGTATCACGAATTTCGGGGCACTACATTAACATTTGCCCTCAATTATATAGGCATTCCTAGAAATCTTATATAACCTTACCTTGAAGTTAATAAGGCCGGATTTAAATGTTGTTACTTTAAAAAGATCCGATAACCCGACACGTTATAAGTATTGCTTCCCTCCCTCTCCCCCACTCCCTCTTCTAAACCCTAAAATCCCAACTGCAGCAACGGATCAGTGGCGACTCAGCAAAACCAGCGGCACATCGGAAACTACGTCAGCGATCCAGTGACAACCTCCCTTCGGTGAGTTCTTTATAAATTTTCTGTCTCTTTCCATCATTTCTACAAAAAAATGTGATCTTTTTTATTTCTTCCTTCCTATAGTTATTGTTCAATTTAACATTGTAATTGCATTGGTGTCCTAAAATTTCCCGTACTTGAATCAAAATTGCTTCAAAAATTTGTAATTTATTATATATATATGTTAAGATTTTGGCAGATTGGGATGTAAGGGATGGCAAAGAACACTGATAATGTTGCATTCACACTGATGTAGGAAGTTTTAAGTTGCAAAAAGAAACAATTTTTGAGACATGGACGATGATGACCCATGTAAAGTTGTAGAATAAAGCAGGTCATAGAGATTGCTTGCTTGATGAGAACTTGGAAGATCAAGAAAGCCTTTTAAGAATGAGAAGATTTTCGGTATAAATTCATTGGAATGGAATAAAGGTGATTGATAATGTTCACGGTGCACCATCTTGAACTCAAATTTGATTGATAAATTACAGGAAACTCATATAATGTTTTACCATTTGGGCAGGTTACTGCCAATCGAATAGTTCCTTGGCATTATACTTTCGGAAAACATCCTCAATCTAAATACTTTGATTGTGGGAAGTTTTTTAGTTTCCATACCGTAAGTATAGGGTACCATATGACAAAAATATCCTCAGTTTAATTTTTTCGATTAAAAGTATGATGTTAATACTATGTAGCTAAAGGAGTCGACAACCCAGCATAAGTTACGAAATTATTGAAATATTGGGAAGTCAGGTCATTTTAAATAATAGAATACAATTTCATTGGTTAGACATTTGGAAACACGAAGAATCTGTATATGTTTTTGTTGAAGTACCAAGATAGGTAATTTAGTTGGTTACTATATTAAAATGTGCGTGCCAAGGTTTTATTGGACTTATGAACCAAACGATGGTAGATAATAATTAGCACAGAAAGCAGTTCTGGTGAGTCGTTCACAATGGAACTACGTAACTACGCATACCCATTGAGTAGCTCAATGTCTTCTTATACCAATAATGATGTGCAATATTCCCAAAACTCTAGTGGCTAACTATAATGGGTCGAATTCAAATGTTGGTTCTTAGAAAAGATTCGGTAACCCGACCGCGACTAACTCTTCCTTGATACCTCTCTCCCTCCCACTCCCTCTTCTAAACCCTAGTCCTAAGCATCAATAACTGATCGACTACGATGATCAGTAGGATGGCAAAATTTACTTGTGATTTTCCATCTATTGGAATAAGATTGTGAGATGGTTCCTAAGGAGAGTATGTGGTAGGGTTGAGAAATAAATGAGCCTATAGTGCTTATATGGAGGTGATTAAAGACATGTATTTGTATTGGTGAGAGTACATACTGATCTCATACCTTTAATTATAGGCTTACATCAAAGTTCAGAACTCGTTCCTCTTCACATTAAGTTATAGATGGGTTCAATAGGGGCATGCTTAAGATGAAATTGTGCATATGTTGTTTGCCGATTAAATTGTGTTGGTTGATGACACTGTAGAAGGGCTAATTTGAAGAGTGAAATGTGGAGAGAAGCTTTGCGATCTAAAGCACTTAAAAGTTGGGACAATAACACTATATGGAATGTAGCAAAACTATAAAAGGAGATGAGGGGATTCGTATTGATGCAAAAAGATACCGAAGATATATCAACTTTTTGCTACTTGGAAACACTCATTCTA
This sequence comes from Iris pallida, assembly GCA_029216955.1. Taxonomy (NCBI): domain Eukaryota; kingdom Viridiplantae; phylum Streptophyta; class Magnoliopsida; order Asparagales; family Iridaceae; genus Iris; species Iris pallida. Next base: position 13,980,413 of record JANAVB010017596.1, on the reverse strand, counting down.
CATGATTATGAAAGGTGGATGCAAGTGCATAGAGAAAATCAGGATGGCTGAAGTGGAGAAATGTCAAGTGACTGTACAATACCCTTGAAACTGGAAGGAAAAAGTTTATAAGATGGCTTCAACATTGTTGTGCAATCAGGTAAATCTCCTAAAATTGAGCATAATTGACAGTACACTAGTTCATTATTATTGAAGCATCGAGTACCTACAAGCTGCAGCAGCATAAAGAGGTGTTGATTTTTTCTTCTTCTATGGTTCTGTCTAAAACTAATAGGCTATTATCTTGGTATGTAGCAAGGCCATGTTCATCAACCTCTCTTATGCAGGAAAAAAAAAAATCTTGCTTTCAGCTCGTTGGCCCGTCAAGTCGCTTTATGATTAATGAAATAACCTGCGTGCTAGCATGTCGTCTACCAGCTGACTTGTTGCCATTTTCAAGTAACCAATTAATAATAAGTCCAACTTTACAGATTAATGAATTTGTGGAAGCAAGCTGATTTTTTTCATGCATCACCTTGGGCTGACTTTATATACATGATATGCAGGCATGAAGCTTTTTGTGTCTGTAAAAAGCTCAGTTAGAAGCAGCCAAGTATGAATTTAATGAGTCTAGCTCTTAGAGTGAACCAGTGCAGAGACAAATATCTCTTGACAGTACATAGGGAGCATTCATAATTTTCAGCGATTGAAAATCTTAAACTTTCACAATATAGTCTTTCCAGGTGTTTAATATTCTTTTTCTCCTTTATGTATTACTGAAGTTTGGAAATAAGTCTGTTTATTGAAACATGTGCTTCATTGCGTATCACAACAATCACACAGCAAATATTACATTGTTGGATTACAAATTAACCTTTATTTATGCAGGCCTACATTCAGATGATTGTTTCACTGATTCAAAAGGCTAACTGAAGCATATAGGTTGTGTGCTTAGAAGAGCTAAGAAGGATTTTTACAGCAGTAGATAAAGCCTGTTCACAGATCTGATGTCAAATAACAGTAAAAATAAGCAGACAAATGGCCAATCTACTCGCCTTCCAAGGAAGCGCTTCTACAGAGCGAGGGCTCACAGCAATCCCCTCAGTGACTCTCACTTCCCCATTCCCATCAGCCCAGCTGATGTGGACTATTCCCATCATTTTCCCCACTTCTTCCCCGCTGAGAAATGTGGCGATGACAACAACACTACGCCAACACCCAAAATCCGATTCGCTGATATTGGTTGTGGGTTCGGTGGATTACTCGTCAGTCTTTCCACTCTCTTCCCTGACACACTGATGATCGGAATGGAGCTCAGGGATAAGGTAAAAAATCAGGTTTCTGTGAGAATTATGTCTTCTTTTGGTTAAATTATAATTTCTGTAGAACCTACCCAGGTGACGGAATATGTGAAGGAGCGAATCTTGGCATTGAGAGCCTCAAATCCAGGCCAGTACGAGAACATATCTGTTGTCCGCACCAATTCCATGAAATACCTTCCCAACTACTTTGGGAAGGCACAGCTGTCGAAGATGTTCTTTCTGTTTCCTGATCCCCACTTCAAGGAGAAGAACCATCGGCGCCGTGTGATCAGCCTTCAGCTACTTGACGAGTATGCATATGCTCTTGAAGTTGGCGGCATCATATACACCGTTACTGATGTGGAAGAGCTCGGAGACTGGATGAGGTCCTGCTTGGAGGATCACCCTCTGTTTACAGCCGTCCCGGAGGAGGAATTGGAAGCCGACCCAGTCGTGAAACTGTTGACATCTGCTACAGAAGAGGGTCAGAAGGTTGCCAGAAATGGTGGGCAGACCTTCATGGCTATTTTCAGGCGTATTGCATTAGAGGGACTGATCTGCTGCTGATATGATGTCAAAACTTTGCTTAGGCATGGCAACTCCATTTGATATGATGTCAAAACTTTGCAGCTCAAAAGAACCAGTGTTTATCTATTCAATTTATGAAGAACCTAGGGAGGGATAATTTCAAGTTTTCGATTCTTACAAAGTTCATCTGGTGTTCTTTGTAAAAATCTGACGCATGTCAATTGCCTATGTAAACTAATTGTGGATGATATGTTATCTTCAATTTTGGCAGTAGAGTGATACTGAACTGGTTATAACCACTTATTGTATCTTGATGAGATGTATAACTGGACCCGTTTGGTTTACTGTAATGTAATTGTAATCGCAATGTAATCAAATGAAATATATATATATATATATATTTTTTCATTTGATTACATTACGTTTACATTACAGTGTATCAAATGAGGCCCTGGTTACCTGCTGAATAGGGTGAGCATTATTGGGATTTGGACCGAGAACCAAACTGAATAAGAGATTTGGTTCGGTTTGAAAAAATTCTGATTTAGTTTTGGTTTTGAAAATACTAAAATTCTTTGTGCCGTTTTGGATTTCGGTTTCAGTCCAAAACCGAAACCGAATAAGATCTAAAGAATTATATAATTATACTCAATTATATGCATATTTTATTATTAGAAATGTATATATTTTGAAAAATAATGCTATATATGTATGTGTTTTAAAGCCTAACTTTGATAATTTAATAACTAGTCAAACTTTGGACCCAACTTTAAAATACAACAAATGTATGTATAACAATTATATATTTTAAATATAATTTAATCACAATTTTAATTTTGGATCCGGTGCATTAAATAATAGAAATAGTCCAATCGAATATACCAAATTGTTTATCGATTATGTTATGGCTAATTTCGGTTCGATTTCGATTTTGGATTTATAGAGGTTCGGTTTATTCGATTTTAACTATTTCAATTTAGTTGAAGCCGAATAAACCGAATGTTTACCTCTAGGACTTCTAAACTAATCTGTATACTTGGTGGTTTATAAGGCCCCTAATCCTTCTTGAATGTGAACCTCGAGGCTTCGAATATTATCAGATATTAATCTGATTAGAAAATGCATTATGCAAATGCAATTGTCTAATTAGTAATGTTTATTTTAATTAATATAATCTATACTACTAATATAACGAAAAAGTAGGCTAATTTAATATGAATAGCTATGTAATTACGTATAGAAAAAAAATTAAGACTGTTATTTGTTCTTTTCAAGTATTATAAAATACGTGGCACGTGCATATATACTAGTGTATATTTAATATGTCAAATCATAATAGCATGATAGTGCTGACCCTTGTTAGCAATTCGGCAAACGAAAAAAATTCGTGACGACAAAAGTACGTATAAATCTGCTCAGTGCAAATAAAATACATTCAAATATTCGATCAAATATTCAAAAAATAAAAATATCGAGATTAGAAAATTCACATTCTTAAATATGTTTGTGAAATTTGGTTAATTAAACATGTTCCCACCACGTTGTTGTGCCAATTTTTTAATAATTTATACGAACACGTTAAAACTTTACATGCTTAAAATTTACGTACTAATTCGAATCTTTCAAAAGTACACAAGTATTATACGTTTCTAAAAGATTGGAAAAATTTGCGTATAATAAGAGTTTTATTCGGGTGATTGCTAATAAGGTACTAACTAGTGCAAACATGAATTTCGTAATCCAAATGAGCTGAGTTGGGCTGGGCTGGTGATGGGGACCAGATTCGACTAAGACGCGGAACGAGACAGAGACGAGCCCGGGCCTTGGACTAGCTAGCTTGAAATCTAAAAAAAGATATTTTGTTGAGAAGTTTGGATTTCATTTATCTTTATTGCTATTTGTTGTTTTGGGAGGTTAATTTGGATAATACTTTAGTTGAAGAGTTAGTTTCTTTTATCTTTTGGGAGGTTAGTTTAGATAAGAAGTTTATCTTCTTTACAATTATTTGTGTTATCTTTTGGTTGAGTGAATGGCTATAAATAGAGCCAAAAAATTGTAGAAGAAACAGAGAATGAGTGAGAATAAAATCCACTTTTAAACTTTGGTGAAAAGTCTAAGAGTAAGTGAGTTTTCTTCTATTCTAAATACATTCTCGCCGACGTCTTCGCCGAAGGATCCGTTGTCCTGTTTGGAGGAACATTCAAAGACTCTTCGAAGACGACGACGGCAACGTCCACGATTCAACTTCCACGAACCCAAGTCAAATTCGGATCGAGTATGCTGTTCGCGAGTGGCGCGTACGGTCTTCTTCCTCGACACGGAGTTGCACACCATATTCAAGGAGGTCCAAGTACGTGCTGAAGACCTACCCCTCATAGAATGAAGTTTGCGCCTATCTCGAAGGCTTGCGACATAATCGCACTCTTCCAGGTAAGTTGTGTAATTTACTTTCAAAACTAATAGCAATAACTACGTCTCCTTTCACCATTTTCTGTTTAATCAATTACAAATAAATTGTTCATAGTTAAATCTACTACGAACCCTAATTTTGGAATTGGATTAGTTGAACTTAAGTCCCCGTCCCACGTCAAATTGGTATTAGAGCCAGGTTAGGATTGTTTATGAATTTACGCAGCGGGAGAATTTTAAGTTCGAATATGGAAAATAGTGAGATGCTTGATAAATTGCCTTCATTGATTTTAGACTCTAAAAAGGAAATACTAGCTGAACTTACTCCTAGATTTAATGCACTTGAAGCTAGGATATAGACTTTAAATGCTAGAGTCAACCAAATGGAAGCAATATATGCCCTTGAACAATTCCATCAAACTATTGTGCGAGATCCATCTCACTCGGGAGTGACAACAACCGTCCGTGGACCAAATTCATATACAACACAACATGCTAGAGAGGGTCCTAAAATGTCATACATCCCCCCGAAAGGCAAAATTCTGCTAATCCTGCACCACCTAGAAGAAAGGAACTTAGAGCTAGGATTCCACATAATATCCATGACGATTTCGACGAGAAATATCGTCCAAGAGACCATACCTATAGATTTCGAGGTGATGACATCACTAAGAAAGTAAAGGTAGAGGCCCCATCCTTTGATGGTCGCCATGATCCTAAGATTTTTAACGATTGGTTGTCTAGCATGGACAATTATTTTGAGTGGTATGATATGTATGACGAGAGATGCATTCGATTTGCCAAAATAAAACTGACTGCTTCCGCTAGGATATATTGGTCTCCAATTGAAAAGGACAAAGCGTTTAGGTAGAGTCCCTATAGGCACGCGGATCGAGATGAAAGAGATCCTTCGCAAAAAATACCTCCCACGATCCTATAGAAACCATCTAATGGACCAAATGGCCACATTTCGTCAGGAGAACCTGTCAATATATGACTATATGACTAGGTTCGATGTCACGACCCGCACCCACTGTTAGGGTACAAGAACGTAACAACGCCCAGCCTACGCCGCAGTGTCGGCGGTAGAACGCTGTCCTAGGTCAATCATCTAACAATATAAAGGTACCTGTACAGTTTATACTCTCCGAATGGAGGTAACATCACAACATGCTGTCTCAATCACATCTAAGGTAGAAGAATGAAGAACAGATAGATAGATAGTAACTCAAAGAGAACCATAGCATAGATGAAATAAGTCTAAGAGTCTAGGATACATACATCCAGAATGTCAACTCATAATACAATAAGTCTAAGAGTCTATATCTCAACATCTCAAAATACAACTCAGATGTGAGACAAAAAGATAATACAGAAAAGACTGTCTAGATAAACTAGCCTAGACTACTGGGACAACATCCTCAGCTGCAGGTGGATCCTGCTGAGGGTCCACAACATAAGTATCATCTAGTCCTGCTCCATAATAGGTAGACACCAGGGCCTCATCCTCATCCTCTGTAATATTTTCAACAGTCCAGTCAGGACAGGAACGAGCACAATATATCTCACGCAGTTCATATCAGGTTAGAAAATACGATACAGGCAATAGAGTAAGATACATCAACTGCTGAAAGGAAATATACGCTGTAAAAGAGATAGCTGTAATGAAATATCTACTGTATATAGAGAACTGTAAGTGACTAGTGATGTAGAGCACAAGATAGGCATGTGAATGGCTAGAATTTATACATGATTACACTATGAGTTTGCACATGATTACACTACTTTGGAATTATTCACATGTCCACTTCTACTCCTCTCGTTTCCCCAATCAATACACAAGGATCTATACAAGTTACGTTATTATACATGATATCACATGGGGCCCATGAAAGGGTGCACATGATAGTATACATGAGGGCTCAGTAAACATGAGAGTACATGATCACATGAGTATACATGCATGATGGAAGCACAGGAGTACATGATGAAAGTGAAACACACGTAACATGAAGTACCCGATGCTCCCGAGGGGATAACATCTCATGTAAAGATCCATATAGTACCAATCCGTGTTACCAACGTGACAGCATCAAGTAAAGTAATCTAGAGCGAGAAGTAAAGCCTGAACAAGTATGAAACGGTCAGAGAATGTACTCGCCTGATAACTGAATGTCTGAAGAGGATATACTGTCTGAGGAGAGGTGTATGGCTCCTAATCAGAGCAATACAAGTCACAATGTATCCACAATGGTAAAAATAAAGTATACAATGCATACTACATGATTCTAGGTCAATCTGGTCAGAAGTCAACTCTTGGTCAACTCTAATAGTCAACTAGGTCACAGGAAGTCATACTGATCACAGAAAATCAAACTAAGTCAAATAAAGTCAAACAAGGTCAAACAAGTCAAGATTAGTTAAATCTAGGTTAAAGTCAACTCCTGGTCAACACTCTAATCAAACTAGTCAAATACTAGTCAACATGATCAATCTGGGTCAAGTCTAAGTCAAACTTAGACCAACTAAGGTATTGGTCAAACAAAGACTAGTCAGTCAGGTAATTAGGTCAACAAAGACTAGTCAATAAGGTGATTAAGTCAATATGGTCATAGTTGAACTAGTCATTTTAGGTCAATTAGGTCATGGTTTGACCAATAGTTGACTTTAGTCAACCATGGTCAACAATGGTCAACTTTAAGTCAACTAGTCAAACACTAGTTAGGGTTTTAGTCAACTAGTCAACTAGTTATTTTAGGTCATTCCTAGTCAATTCTAGGTGAACTAGGTCAACTTTGACCTAAGATTGGCTTTGGTCAACCCTTGGTCAACAAGGGTCATCAAGTTGGGTTTTGGGCCATTAGGGTTAGCCCCAAGCCATAGGCTAATACTCTTGGCCATAGGCTAGTCATAGGGTTTCCATATAACCTATAACTAGAAGTCATACTATAAATATATCTACATATATGGATATACCCAAGTATCCACTACCTATATACCAATATGAATACTAAATATACTACAAACCCCCCACTCACATATATCTATAATTGACATAAAGAGACCTAATACAAATGTATATATCATTTATATATATATATATATATATATATTATATATATAGATATATATATATAATATATATATATATATATATATATATCTATATATATTTATATATAATATATCAACCTATCAACCTATATATATCACCTATATATAGAGATAAGAGAGAGAGAGAGAGATGAGAGAGAGAGTGAAAGAGAAGTGCAGGACAGTGAGAGAGGGCTGGACAGGGGGAAAGGGTTCCAGAATTTCTGGAACCAAGTTGGCTCCCCAACACTCACATACAATAACATATATACATACATATGTATATATATACATAACTCCACCTATACACTACCATTTATTCCCAAATCTCACCCACACTCACATATACATATACTACGTATATACATACTAAAATATACTCATACAATGCATTAAACATATCAAATTTGGTTTTGAAATCCACTTTTGAAAACTGGGAAAATCCTAAAAACAGGAACTGTGGACTGTTTATCTCGAAACAGGGTAACTCGAAATACACACTCTAAAACGAGCTAAGACTCGAATCAATTGGTTGGTAACTGACACCCCACAGATACCCTAGTATCCTAGGTACCTGACACGACACCACGACACAGTTTCACGTGTCCAAACACTAGAAAACAGCACACGGGTAAACTCTGATACGCGTACACAACCACAGTGTCGTGCACGCGTTCCACGCACTCGTGGACACACCACACGACACGACACGTCTCGTGGTCGTGCATACATGTAGCCCACACGTAGGGCTACATGTTCCACACCCTGACACGTGTCCACGACACTCGTGGACACAGAACAAACACCGTATCAGTCGTGAAACACGACTGATACACGCGTGTTACGACAGCGTCGTGCACGCGGTTACACGCGTCGTGCTCGCGACACAGGACATGACACATCTCGTGTTCGTGTCTCGTGTATGCCACGAATAGGGCTACATGCCCTTGTCATCACAAGACACCCAAGTGTCGTGTCCATGCGACACGACACGCTCAAAGTCGCCCCCGCGCGCGTGTGCGCTGACAGCCCGTGTCCAGTGCGAGTGAGATTTCTCACTCGACACGACATGAGGCGACACCAAATTTTGGAGGCATGTGCGCAGACACTGCCCCCTCGTGTCCACCAATTTTGGTGTGTCCTAGTGGTCTGTGCAGTACGCACGAAGGGGGGGTAGCAGGGCATACACGAGGGTCTCGTGCAGTGGGTTCGTGTCCAATTTGGACACGGACACAGCACGAAAACGTGCTCAGTCTAGGTGTTTTGTGATCAGCAAGTCTAGGGCTACTAGGTTATGTAATTTGTTTTACATTTTAACAAAATCCATTTCTCAGTGGCATTTCATCAAACATGGTTTCCTAGTTTAGGATACGTGTCCGATACGGACACCAAACCAACTCAAACTTTCACCAAATTTGTCCTACAGTACCCTAGTACCTAGATGCATGCAAATATGAAGAGAAAACACAAAATTAACAAAGTTTATGGGCATTTACCTATTTGTGCAAATCCAATGAAAATCAAAGAAGAGGGGGGTGTGTATCCTTCAACTTTGTGATGCCAAAAGCTTCCAAATCCTCAATAGCAGGCCCTAACTAGTATCCTCTAGTGTAGGGGAGTCCAATGCAAGAAACTAGAGGTGATTTGGATCAAAATTGATCAAGTTGTGGTCTTGTGAAGAAAATAGGATTTTCTAGGATTTAAATTCATCTAATATTTTCATGAATGAAAGAAATGGGATTAAATAGAAATGTGGGCTGCTAGAGGGATGCCCTTGGCTGCCATGGGGGTAGGGGAGGTGTCCTTGGCTTTCTTCTAGGCTAAGGCAAGACTTTGTGTAAAGGGGTTGGGATATTTTGAGTAATTCATAGAAAATATCCATAAAGTAAATATCAAGATATTTACTCTACTTTAACCATTGGAAATATCTATCCCCTTAGCATTCTAGGTTAGTAACTAGTCTCTAGATTAGGCTAAACTTGGTTAGGGGCTCTCATGACACTAACCAATAATAAAAACACATAAATACAAATAATTCCAAATAATTTCTAGAAAATTACCAAAATACCCTTTAGGCTAAAATCACTAATTTGGTGTTCTAAGCCTATGGCTAAGCTTTCATGGTCATGGCAACTTCTAGGTTAAGAAAAACTAGGGTTTACACTAAGTTATACTAACAAGTCACAAAGTTATAAGTCATGACTTAGCATGACTTAGAAATGGTTCTAATCACACTAATAATCACCAAAAATCATATCATGCCCTAAACACCATTAATAAATAATAAAAATAATAAATTTTCAAAAATCCCCAATTTCAAAAAACAGGGTGTTACATTCGACGAATTGATCATGTCTCATTGTGAGATCGTTGAGGACCCCTAGTCACACTCTCACGATTTCGATCTGACTTGAGATATGAATTTAGACGTAAAATTGGACCTTTGAAGGTGACTACTGTAGAAGATGCCTACCAAATAGCACTCGAATTTGAGCAACATCAAAAGGCCTTCAACTACAATAAGTTTACCAACAAAAGGACCAACCTAAACGGCAGTACGAACAGCCCACTAAGCCACGTATGAATGTCGATAAAGAAAAGGGGAAAACCTCTATGGTTGAGGGTAAGGGACCCAAGTGCTACAATTGTCAAGGTATTGGACACTTTGCTCACCAGTGCCCCTCTAGGAACTTGCACTTGGGTAGGGAATCAAATGACTCGGGGGATGACTCAAAGTCTGAACTTGAAGAAGACCCCATAGAGTTGAGGAAGGAGCTAGTGACTGTGAACTTGATTTAACCTCCTCAACTGCACCCTTACATGTGGTTAGACACATGCTTGCTACACCTGTAAGCGGGGTAGACTGGAAACGCAATCATATTTTCCACACCTTCATCAAAATTAACAATAAACTTTGTAAGCTGATGATTGATGGAGGAAGTTGCGTTGACGGTATTGCCAAGGCGGCTTTAGAGAAGATAGGACTCAAGGCCGAGAAACACCCCGAGCCCTACAACGTTACTTGGGTTGACAAGACTGCACACTTTATCACTCAAAGATGGTTCCCATAAACTTTTTTCGTCTTATGAAGATAGCATATGGTGTGATGTCCTTCCTATGGACGTTGCGCACATTTTATTGGGAAGACTGTGGCTTTATGACCTAGATGTTACTAACTTTGGGAAGAGCAACACATATATGTTCACCCACAAGAATAAAAAGTTGTGTTGTATCCATCTAAGCCCAAGGAGTTTCCAATTGGGCCTAAGCCCGAACCAGAAACGTTTAAAGCGAGCAAGAGAGCGGTCCACCTAGTGAACAAGAGAGAGTTTATCCATGAGAGCAAGGAGGAGGGACTTGTATACGCTATTTTCGCCACTAGTCTAGCACCTACTAGTGATATTGTAGACCACCCTCCCGAGATTCGTCAGGTCTTAGTCGATTATAGTAATGTTATGCCAGAAGACCTACCTGACGAACTTCCTCCTTTGAGAGATATCCAACATGCCATAGACTTAGTGCCGGGTTCCACCTTACCCAACTTACCTCATTATAGAATGAATCCCACAGAATACGCAGAGCTTAGACGCCAAGTGGACGAGTTGTTACGGAAGGGCTTTATTCGTGAAAGTTTGAGTCTTGTGCCGTTCTTGCACTACTTACTCCAAAAAAAGATGGCAGTTGGAGGATGTGCGTAGATAGTCGTGCCATCAATAAGATAACCGTCAAGTATAGGTTCGTCATTCTTCGACTTGATGACCTTTTTGACATGATGGCAGGCGTTAGTATTTTTTCTAGCTAAGATAGATCTACGTAGTGGTTATCACCAAATTCGCCTTCGCGAAGGTGACGAGTGGAAGACCGCGTTTAAGATCAAGGCTGGGTTATATGAGTAGATGGTCATGCCATTTGGGGTGTCCAATGCCCCTAACACGTTTATGAGAGTTATGACCCAAATTTTGCGCCCATTCTTAAGACACTTCGTGGTCGTCTACTTTGACGATATTCTCGTGTTTAGTCAAACCCAAGAGGAACATTTCTTTCATTTGACCCAAGTTTTAGATGTGCTCCGAAAGGAGAAGTTATTTGTCAATTTAAAGAAATGTTCCTTTATGACCTAATATGTCCAATTCTTAGGGTTTATCGTGTCCAGTGAAGGTGTCCCAGCGGGCCCTGACAAGGTTAAGGCCATTAGGGATTGGCCTGCTCCTACGACTATATTTGAGGCCAGAAGCTTTCATGGACTGGCCACATTTTATAGGAGATTTGTTAAGGGATTTAGTACCATTATGGCTCCCATTACCAATTGCCTTAAGAAAGAAGAGTTTGTATGGACTAAAGCTGCTGAGAAAGCGTTCATAGAAATCAAAGAAAAGTTGACCTCTGCCCCGGTCCTTTGTCTCCCTGATTTCTCGAAAGTCTTTGAATTAGCTTGTGATGCTTCGGGCAAAGGAATAGGTGGCATGTTGAGCCAAGAGGGCCATCCAATCACTTATTTTAGCAAAAAGTTGAATGAGGCTAAACAACATTACTCAAACTATGACCGAGAGTTTTATGCTGTTATACAGAGTTTACGATATTGGCGTCACTACCTGCTCCCAAAAGACTTTATTTTATTTTTAGACCATTAGGCCCTACGCTATTTGAGCTCTCAAAAGAAGCTTGGGCCTCGATATGCTAAGTGGGTGGAATTCATTCAAGAGTACACCTTTGTCCTCAAGCACTATGTAGGTGCTGAGAACAAACCCGCTGATGCATTGAGTAGGAAATTGTATACATTGCAGTCAATGAGTACTCAATGATGAGTACTACTTGTCGATACTTTAGTGAAATCTATGCTAAATTGTGTAGAGATCCCTCTACTTCCCTTGATGGTTTCACTATAATTGATGGTTTCTTGTTTAGGGGCAACCGGCTATGCATTTCCTCTACTTTCCTTAGAGACTTCTTGACTTGAAAAATGCATGCTGGTGGCGCTGCAGGACATTTCAGATGAAATAAGACCATCCTTTTGGTTGAGGATAGGTTTTATTGGCCGAGTCTTAAGCGCGATGTCGCTAGAGTAGTTGCACACTGCCGTACTTGTCAGATGGTGAAGGGTAGAAAGAACAACACGGGCTTGTATACTCCTTTACCTATTCCTTTCACCCCATGGCAGGACATTAGCATGGACTTTGTATTAGGTTTGTCACGTACCTTACGGAAGCATGACTGTATTTTGTTGTAGTGGACCGTTTTTCTAAAATGGCATATTTTATTTCCAGCAGTAAAACGAGTGATGCATCACATATAGCGAGCCTATTCTTTAGGGATGTTTGGAGATTACATGGGTTGCATAAGACTATCGTGTCTGATAGTGACGTTAGATGCATGAGTTATTTCTGGAAGACACTTTAGAAAAAGCTCAATACGATACTTCCGTTCTCAACTGCTTATCACCCACAGACGGATGGTCAGACTGAAGTGGTCAATAGGAGTCTAGAAAATTTGTTGAGGTGTTTAGTTGGTGACCACCTAGCTACTTGGAACCTTATATTACCTATGACGGAGTTTGCATATAATAGTTCGGTCAATAGGTCTACTGGATTGAGTCCATTTGAGGCTGTCAATGGAGTCAAACCTAGAAAACCTATAGATCTTCTACCCGGACCTTTAAGATCCTAATCTAGCGCGTCTGTCGAGACTTTTGCACAACATATCCATAATCTACATATTGAGATTCGTAGAAGATTAGCTGTGAGCAATAATTTGTATAAATTGACAGTTGATGGTCACAGGAGATTGCAGGAATTTCCTATTGGTGATGAAGTACTTATGCGAGTGAGACCAGAGAGGTTCCTTCGTGGAACTGTAAAAAATTGTATGCCAAACGGACATGTCCTTATCGAGTTTTGCGAAGGATCGGTTCGAACGCATATGAGTTGGACATTCCGTAAGATATGGGAATCAGCCCTGTGTTCAATGTGGAGGACCTAACGTTGTTTCATGAACCTATGACATATTCTTTCTATGATTCTGATTTTGCAGGTTCTCCAGGTTTACCATTGACAAGTGGGCAGCCTGATACCGTGTCTAAACTAGTAACACCGCCTCCACCGCCGTCACCACATTGGAGGCACACGAGACTTGAGATTGAGGATGTTATTGATGACAAGATAGTTTCCACTATAGACGGAGGCTACCCGCGCTTCTTAGTACATTGGCACGGACGACCAGAGTCTGATTGCTCGTGGTTGACTATGGATGAGTTCCGGAAGCTAGACCCAGATGTATTGACAGAGTATCTTCAACGTCATTCACCAGGTGGTGAATCTTCTAAGTCGGAGAGAGTTGATGGGGACCAGATTCGACTAAGACGCGGAACGAGACAGAGACAAGCCCGAGTCTTGGACTAGCTAGCTTGAAATCTAAAAAAGATATTTTTGTTGAAAAGTTTGGATTTCATTTATCTTTATTGTTATTTGTTTGTTTTGGGAGGTTAATTTGGATAATACTTTAGTTGAGGAGTTAGATTATTTTATTTGTTGGGATGTTAGTTTAGATAAGAAGTTTATCTTCTTTACAATTATTTTATGTTATCTTTTGGTTGAGTGCATGGCTATAAATAGAGCCAAAAAGTTATAGAAGAAACAGAGAATGAATGAGAATAAAATCCACTTTTAAACTTTGGTGAGAAGCCTAAAAGTAAGTGAGTTTTTTTCTATTCAAAATACATTCTCGCTGACGTCTTCGCCGAAGGATCCGCTGTCCTATTTGGAGGAACATTCAAAGACTCTCCGAAGACGACGACATCAACGTCCACGATTCAACTTCCACGAACCCAAGTCAAATCCGGATCGAGTATGCTGTTCGTGAGTGGCGCGTTCGGTCTTCTTGCTCGACACGGAGTTGCGCACCATATTCAAGGAGGTCCAAGTACGTGATGAAGACCTACCTCTCGTAGAACGAAGTTTGTGCCTATCTCGAAGGCTTGCGACATAATCGCACTCTTCCGAGTAAGTCGTGCAATTTACTTTCAAAACTAATAGCAATAATTAGGTCTCCTTTCACCATTTTCTGTTTAATCAATTACAAAATAGTTGTTCATAGTTAAATCTACTACGAATCCTAATTTTGGAATTGGATTAGTTGAACTTAAGTCCCCGTCCCTCGTCAGTTGGGCTGGCAAATCAACTGCTCATCAAACCCTAGCTTATTGACCAATTGAAGTTAGGGTCTAATGCTCATTGAGGCATCTAAAGCAATTGCTTTCAAAGCCCTAATTAAAAAATATAATGTTTGGAAGCAAGAATAATTGTTCTTCCTTTAAGCCTTGCAACACTATTATTTTAATATGGAGCTAATAGCACTTCAAGGACCACTTGTTCCATAGGAGAAAACGATGAAGGTGCATTCTTCCGGCAAGAAGAAAAGACACATGTGCCTAATTCTTTGAGAGAAAAGAACGATAAGATGCATGATTTCGTGAGAGAAGAAGGACACAGATATTAGAGCCCTCTAGTAAGACTGGCTATCTGAACTGGGACGTCGTAATACAATAAATAGTTCAAAATGGTGCATCACTAGTTATTGTCATATAGGCTGTATACTAGTGATAATTGGTACGCATGCCTAATCAATCAAATGCAGGAACGGACTTGTGCTGTGATATATAATTTTTGTTTTGTAGGGACGAACAAGTCGGATATGAGTAAGATATCACTGTACAAGTGATAAGTTTTATATTATATTTTACAATATTGATTATGAATTATTAATAAACCTAGCCCCAACTAGAAAGATCACAATTATAAAACTGTATGCTTCACATGAATAATGTGTTGGTTTAGGTGAATTGGGTTGATACCGCTCACCAGTGAAATTGCTACAACTGCAGGGAGTCGCTTGGACGTTCTGAGATGTTTGGAGCTCGTTTGACAACTTGAACCTTTTTCTTCTTCTAGAAGATGTCATCTTTTGTAATAGATGACATAATATATGTAACAATGTATATTGAATTAGTTTCAAGAGTTGTAAGTCAAATTGGCATATTTCAGTTGGCTGTTGGGAGCCTGATATTTCATTGCAATTATCAATAAAGAGATTATTTTCATATAATATGTTATTTTTCAATTATCTGCTTATTCTTGTTGCAATAACATTATTAAGTTATCAATTGTGCACATTCATGTCTTATATAAGTGCAATTTATATTTGTACAACTTCATGTCCAGTTATGACTTTTCAGTTCTACGAAATCCGGACGTTACAAATTTTTTGAATGGGGATGGGAAGCCGTAGCTTGGACGAAGGGGATGAGAGGAGGATTAGGTTTTTTTGGTGGTGGGTGGAGGAGGAAATTGGGAGAAGATAGCAACAATACTGTTGTTTCCGCCAAGATTTTTCTGTTTTTTTTTCTTGCTTAGTGGTGTACTTCAAAAGAAACAAAGTGATTTCTATTGGTAACTTATAAGGGCACTTCATATTTTTATCAGGGCTAGCCCGGATTGGGGCTAGCCCAATTATTTTTGGGTTTTACTCAGGACAGCCCATTTATTTGATTGAGGCTGTCCCAAAGTAATCCCGCCCCCCCCCCCCCCCCCCCAAACACAAATTTTGTCTTATTGTATAAACCCTAACTTCTCTTCTTCTTCTTCCTAAGCCCTACGTACAGACTAACTCCATTCTCCACCACTAGCCGAGCATCTTCATCATCTACCTCTTCTTCTCCACGTCCTCTTCTCTCTTTGAAGGAGAACGATGGCCCCCAAACGTTCCTCGCAAACAAGGTACGAATTCTTTGTTAATCTTTCTCCACTACTTTCGAAAACCGTAGAAATTCTCTGAAAAATTTGAAGGATGAATTACATTATTTATTTCAATTGCAATTAGTGTAATGTGAATGAAACTGTATTCGGAGGAGGGAAGTAAACCGTAGCATACGTGATTGGCAGAAATTGGCGTCGTCCAGGACTGCCCATTCTTCTGGCAGTCCTGACTGTATGTGAGACTGCCATAAAATGAGCAGTCCATTGGCATAACATGTGTAGCAAAGGACTGCCCATTCTTCTGGCAGTCCTGAATGTATGTTGGACTGTCAGAAAAATGAGCAGTCCATTGGCATAACATGTGTAACAATGGACTGCCCAAATATCTGGCAGTCAAACATAAAGTTTGGACTGCCAGAAAAGTGGACAGTCCTTTCTTACACATGATGTGAGTTAGGACTGCCCTCTTTTCTGGCAGTCCTAACAGTATGTTGGACTGCCAGATATTTGGGTAGTCCATTAATTGTTACAAATGTCCTGAGCCAGGGCTGTCCATTCAAACTGGCAGTCCATTATACAGTCAGGACTGCTAGAATATCTGCACTAGTGGAACAGCAACATTTGTGGGCATGCCATACATTTTAATATGTAATTAATATTCAATAATAGTCATGAAAAGAAGAGAAAAGAGAAGGATGTTGAGGCCAGGCCCGAAAGAAAACGTCCTACCGCATCGGATCGCAAGGCGCGTGAAGCTGGTAGAGTTCTCGAGAAAGGGCTGGCAATCAGAGAACCCGAACCAGCCTCACAAATAAGAACCCGTGGAACGAAACATGTTGCACGGCGTTCGAAGAAAGCAGCGACTCGTCGTGATGATTCCTCCGATGATGATGATGTACCCATTGCTCGAATGAGAGATGACGCTGGATCGGGTCCTTCTCAAGTAGCCGAGGAAGAGGAAGAGGAAGATGCTGGCCCAATGGGTTGCTCTATTCTGACGTCAATCGAGAACCACATTTGTTATGAAATATGGAAGGATCCGGTTAGTTACTTACCTTGAATATAGATTAACTATTCGAAATAATCGTTACATGTAATATTGAATCTGTGTTTTTTTTATTTGCAGAAAAGCTCGCGCCTTTTGAGGGTAATAAACCATGCGAAGATGTGTAGTACGTGGGGATTTGATGAGTTGAAAGAGAGTGTAAAGGAAAAAATCACCCCCACCGGATTGCAGTATTTGGCAAAATACTCGTATCAGATATTGGACCACGCACTGATTTTTGCATTTGTGGAGCGCTGGCATCCAGAAACTAACAGCTTCCATCTCGCTGACGGAGAGTTGACAATCACCCTTGATGATGTCCACCACATATTAGGGCTTAGAGTTGATGGTCGTCAAATGTCGATGGATTATTCCGAGGGCGACTTCGACCTGTATGATGAGATGGTGGATTTGGTTGCCAATTGTCTCGGTGTTGAGTCCCAGACTTTTGTCACAATCCCAGAATTTAAGAAGTCTTATGGAGTTCCTTTAAGCTTTTTGAGGAATACATTCAATGATGACGACGCCGACGCCGACGACAACAATGCTAATGACGACCCCGTGGCCCGTGGATACATGCAGTTCATCCTAGGGGCCGTCGGCATTACAGACAAGTCCGGACCGCCATACATGCAAAATATCTAAACAATTTTAGGGACTTGGACGATGTGGATCAAATATCATTCGGAAGTGGTATACTAGCACACCTCTACCGCGAACTTGGTGCTGCATCTCCAGTCGAGTCGAAGACAATAGCTGGTTGTCAAACACAGCTCCATGTAAGCAAATACTAGCATACTGTGTCTATAGAACCCGATAAAATTATGTCGATAACGATAACATTATTATATTTTTAAATTTCAGGCGTGGATATATGAGCATTTTCCGACGCTCAATAGGGCTACTCTTAATCGAAATTATGATGAGCAGATGCCCAGGATGTGTAGGTGGAGGCCGGCAAAGATAGATACCAGACATCCATATACGTTGGCTACCCTACGTGTTGCTCTAGAAGATCTGAGGGCAAAGGAGGTGAAACAATAGTAACTTGAACTAGCATTTACTTACCACTCTAGTATTCCACACTAATTAGTAACTCCTTAAGTAATGAATGCATGTTGTAGATTATTTGGCATCCATATCAGGATCTGCGAAATAGCACTCGTCCTGTGCAACCAGTTGCACTATTTCGAGGTCCGATATTTTGTCATGAAACTGAGGAGCCTCACATCCCAGATAGAGTGCTTCGTCAGTTTGGTTACGTACAGACTATCCCGAGTACGTTGAAATTGAGGACCGCTGCAAAAGGGAAGAAACCGTCGACCTACGTCCCGCCGTACTACCCTTGGGGGTCGTACTTATTCATTGAGTGGCAACAACATGTTGTCGGTGTCGTAGTGTTTCACCATATTCGTCCATGCCAAGACAAAATTTTCTTTATGTTCATCAAGCCACGTGTCTTTGATATAAGATATACACGCCGAGTAACTTCATCACTTGTTGCATCGCCATTCTTTCTATGGTATTCCACATAATGATTTTCGGCGAGTAACTTCATCACTTGTTGCATCGCCATTCTTCCTTTTAGAGTACTCGTTCTAGACCTCGCTAGTGCATTGTAAATTG
The DNA here is from genome assembly GCA_029216955.1 of Iris pallida. Lineage (NCBI taxonomy): Eukaryota > Viridiplantae > Streptophyta > Magnoliopsida > Asparagales > Iridaceae > Iris > Iris pallida. The sequence continues at coordinate 13,961,685 of JANAVB010017596.1, read as the reverse complement.
TCCTCATAGTGGACTTGTTCCTATCATTCTTCTGAAGCAGTGCAGAATAAATTTCTTTGGGACCAACTCCGGAAGCTGACAATTCTGTAACTAACTTTTTCTCATCATCTTTCAATCTTCCGGCGTAGGCATGACCAGTTAGCGTCTCCGGAAGAGTATGTGCATCCCATTACGTACCACAACTCTCCACTTATCGCCAGTCTTGTACCCTAACACTAACTTGAATGGACAACCACGTTTCCTTGAGCCTGACTCTTTGTTCCCAGATATTATTGGCAGCACTTCACTTTTTTTATGATGCACCCTAAACGTCCCACCTCTTTCACAGCCAATCTCTGCAGTTTGACGCTTCGGCCGACACCGTAGCGACCTTGAAATTACAAGGCTTGTGTTGGTTTGCCTTCCAACTTCTCTGCACCATTCTAATGCTTCGGCGTAAATTTCAAAGACAATATCTGTCGAGAATTTATTGCTCAAATCTGTGCACATAGGAGATGGGGTGCCCTACAATAAATTTACAATTTTTTAAAAACCTAGATCAAAGACAACCAAATACAATATCCAATTCAGGCTGTTAATATAGACTGCCACAAATTCTGGCAGTCCTGAGTACTACATGGACTGCCAGAAAGTGTGGCAGTCCAGTTGAAACGACTATCAACTTCAGGACTGCCACACTTCTGTGCAGTCCTTGAAGTATCTAGGACTGCCAGAAAGTTAGGCAGTCCTTAAGTTCATACGCATTTTACTCGACTGCCATACTTTCTGGCAGTCCTAAGTACTTCATGGACTGCCAGAAAGTGTGGCAGTCCAGTTGAAACGACTATCAACTTCATGACTGTCACACTTCTGTGCAGTTCTTGAAGTATCTAGGACTGCCAGAAAGTTAGGCAGTCCTTAAGTTCATACGCATTTTAATCGACTGTCATACTTTCTGGCAGTCCTAAGTACTTTGTGGACTGCCATGAGATGTGGCAGTCCAGTTGAAGAGTATATGAATTTGTAGACTGCCTTACTATAGGGCAGTCCATCAAGTACTTTGGACTGCCTGAGTGTGTTGCAGTCCTATTATCGACTACGAAAAAAATGAAAGTACGTCGGGAACGAACCACGGGTTCTTCGAATGTCAGCGTGTGTTGTGCGGAAGGACCGGACTGATCGATTGCTACATTTGATGTCCCAATTTCATCCATATTTTCTACATTATGACAAAACATTCAAAAATTAGGAATGAACCGATTATTTAACAAACTTTGCAATATAGTAGTCGAAAACATATCGACTACTACGAATATTCGTTGACAATTACTCTAGGGTTACAAAACAAGAAAATTTTCTTAGGTGTAGAGTGGGGGGGGGGGGGGGGGGGGGGGGGATAAGAGGAATCTCCAACTAGGGTTTGGACAAAAATTAGAGAGGAAGAAGACAAAAGAAAAAAAAAAAACATAACAAGTGACTTTTATACCACCAATTGGGATAGCTCTAATAAATTTTTTCAATGGCAAACTTATAAATAATACGAAGTTATAAATGGGCTAGCCCTGATAAAAATGTGAAGTGCCTTTATAATAAACCTTTCTATTGACCAGCGTTATTGTCACCGTAATTTTTGATTAAGGCATTACATGTAAAGTACTGTCAAAATTTTTACAGTCTTTGACAAGTGTTATGTTGCATAGGAAAACTGTCAAATTTTTAGTAGTTCTGAAGACAGTTGCAATTCTAAACAGATTATTCTGTCTTCAGAACTACTAAAAATTTGACAATTTTCCTATGCAACATAACACTTGTCAAAATTGTTGTGCCCCAAGAGGATTTTGACTGGTCTTTCCACATATCACATATACTTGATTAGCTAGACAGAGAAAATATATTTCCAACCGGATTGAGTTTGAACTGTTATTGGATTTGTACTAATTATTTTGCTTTTTAATAACTTTTTTCTAATAATAATTCTTTTACTGAGTATGTATTGGATGATATATTATTTTAATCGGTATTGAGGTGGGATACAAGTTACCGAACAATGGATATTGTAACAAAACAAGTCCTTACTGCACTAATTTTGCATTACTAGGATTATTACGTTAGTCTTAATATATCTCGAGTAGATGCATACACTTTGACATAATACATCACAATTCCGAATTCAAGTGACTCTTGTGCTTACCGAAAAGTGGCAGCAAAAAATCAGTGGATCGAGTCACATAAACGTATTATTCCTTCTATTTATAAGAAAGATAGATGACTTACAAACCCATGGCTTAACATACTAAACATTCTTAATCCGTCCATGAAAATATTTGAAAATGTTGTACAATTCTTTTACTATCAACAAATGGTAATAGCTTGAACAATTGATAAGATTACTTAAACTAGCCTACAAATTTATTTTTAACCAGTACCCGGAAAGTGAAGATTAGCATAATGATTACACAAAAGATCAATAGCCCTGCAGTAAAATTTCTAACCTTCCTTCCAAGTGCGTACGAAATCTTACAAAAATAATCCTCTTACATTAGTGATGACTGATTCCTGATGATTCAGCTGGTTTATCACATCATCTTTGGACAATTTTCGCGATTACAGGAAAAAAAAAAAAAACCATAGCAAGAGAAACTAGTCCCCAATGGACGTCAATATTACTCGTACAGCAAAAGAACAACTCCAGATTCTCATTACATAATCAGTCAAAAAGAAAAAGAAGTCATAACTAATGTTCTTCTCTAAATAGAGGACTATTTAAGACGAGTACCACCTTCTCTGATAGATACAAACCATATAAAATCGTTAAATTGTCCTTCCCCTCCCTAAACACATTGCAAATTGTTATTCTGGTTCATTATCATGATCACTGCCACCTTCTCCAGATGTCCATGCATTCCAGTCCTTGTCAACATGTTTTTGAGCCCACACGACTGCTGCCCGTGCAGCTTGAGGCCCTCCAGGAAGTCCCCTTTCATTCAGGGTATCAGCCATGTCGATGAATGGGATGACCAAGAGAGTCCCTGGACCGCCATACTCAGTGTGCAAAAAATTGTTCAAGATCTGTCATAGTAGGAAAATCCATCAGCAGAGGAAATTAACCATCGCAAGAACTTCTGACAGTAACGAACATCAGACTTTCGATGCTGAACATAGCCTTTAAACTGAAACACGAGAAAAATTGCCACCATATCAAGGGAGAGACTTTTGCACAAAAATTGCACGCCTAGCGCCTAGTTGGGGCTAGGTTTACTAACAATTCATTCAAAACCTATCACTTGCACCAAGTCAAGGGTGAGACATTTAAGGAGTGTTCTAAATTCGCTATGCGGATTCGGTGTGACGGAGGGCCGCCTAGCGCCTAGGCCACCTAGGCATCGAACTGATTTTTTTTTTTTTTTTAAATTTTAAATTCAAAATTTGAAATCCAAACATGTTCTAAATCCATAATATAATTCATTTTTTTTTTGAAACTTGAAATCCATATTACAAATTTGAAATTTCAATGTTCTAAATCCAAATTCAATTTTAGAAATCCAAACAACATATATCCATACTACAACTAAGCATCAAAAAAAAAAAAAAAAAATTAAATTCGAACAGCCACACAGGTCATGTCCTCCTAGGCGCCGAATAGGCGCAGAAACCCGCCGAACAAAAATTTTTCGGTTCGGCCGGCGGCCCGATTTTTAGAAAACTGCTAAAGTTCATAAATAGATAATGAACGACAAACCACTAGGGTGCCATTTGTGATATAAAAGTAACGAGCCTGTACCTGTGAAATCCAAAGACTAAAAGTAACCAAAGACTATAAGTATCAAATGATACCGATGCTACAGTAACATCATGGCTTTTTCAGCTGCTCAGCACTACAACACTAAAACCATCATCCATGTTAATTACTATCCATTCAAGACAAAAATGTTGGAGTTAGTCTGGATATATTTGTGGAGTCCAAATTTGGTTAAATATTTGATTTGATTAGATTTGGACGTCCATAATTGGTGTTGGACTATTTTAGGTGTAATAAGATTCTTATTTTTGGGTTTCTTATTTAGGAAATCCTATTATGATCTAAAATAGGCTGTTGGTGGGCTATTTTAGGTGTAATAGGATTCTTATTTTATAGTTTCCTATTTAGGAAATCCTATTGACCTACAATAAGTTTTCTCATCCTATATATATATACTAGTCATAATCCGTGCCCATAGGGCATGGTTCATTTAAGGTATTCTCCCTCAAAATCTTGGACCCCCAATTTTAAACGAACAATAATAATTATGAGGCCCCCATCAAAATATTAAATTCCAACCACTGCTGGATGTGAATTTTCTTTGGATTCCCCATAAAACCCCACTCTCAATAATGCTCATCCACAACCATTATGAGTGCAAACCCCACTCTTTGGATTCCCCATAAAACCCCACTCTCAATAATGCTCATTTCCCATAAAACCCCACTCTCAATAATGCTCATCCACAACCATTATGAGTGCAAACCCCACTCTTTGGATTCCCCATAAAACTCCACAACCGTTGATTCACCAAGATTAAATCCCAACCACTCTTTATCTTGGCACAGTCAGCCCTAGGATTCAAAAACCTTTGTTTTTGTATAAGATATATATATATATATATATATATATATATATATATATATATATATATATATGGGTTGAGGGTGGAGGCACAAAGAAGAGCACAAGATGGAGATTCAGAATGCTTGTCCACAGGAAATCTAAGAGAAAGTCCGTAATTTTGAGATCGATACGGATAGGGTGAGAGATTTCAAGTTGTAATCTCTGTCTTTTCTTCTTAAGTATGGTGAGGGGTTGAATCTATTGGACAAAGGGTTCAACAGTAGTTTTTGTTGATATTGTAATTTCACCTGAGCTATATAGATTGAGATTTTTCCATGTGACGTAATCACTGACCATATACGTTGTCTTTATCAGTGCTTGGAGTTCGTCAGACGAAGGTTGGTTATCTCAGGTGGGTTGACCTAAGTTTCCGCTGCGGTCAGTTCCAGACACGATATCGGAGCGCTTGTGGGACGTGTCCGATCCCAACAAAAAATCCTTTATCCACATGATTAAACCCTGGAATAGTTTATATACATTGCACGCCTAATCATCAAAACCACAATGACTTTTCATCCTTGAAAAGCCAACTCCATCGCGATCCACAACTAGGACGAACTCAACAACGGGCCATTAAAGCTGTTAAGAGATGGTAAATCAGCCTTAAGTGTCACATGCACTAAAACATGCACATCTAGGTTGCATAGACACAAATACAGGCACAATACAGATTCGGAATACGGCTTTTTCAGAACTATTTCAGAATACAGGTACGTCATATGTGCGGCTCTATATACACATGAAAACATATTTAAACACGTATATACACAAGATATTAATAATATCTTTTAAAATATGTTTTGGTTAGTAACTATGTTCCAAAAAGTTTTAAAAAGGATCCATAGCAAACAATGTTACTTTCTTATATCTTAATTATACTTGGCACAATCACAAACATGCCAAATCAATTTCAACTATCTTTTGGGTCCCTTTGGAGCATGGCTGGTCCTGAGGTGGAGTAGCACGTGCGACCGCACAAGCCCCCCAAAATTTCAAAGTTCTATATATATATATATATATATATATATATGCCAATGACTGCTAGCCCAGGTAGGTAGTGTGGAGGCATGTGGCCCTTATGGGCGGAGTTCGACTCCCAGTGGGAAGGATTCCGGAAACTAATTACCATTTCCTATATATATATATATATATATAATATTTGCAGGATGCTATCTTCCTTCATGCTAGAGGTAACACTAGCTCCAAGTCTTTCTTGTGAAGAGACTTCATCTCTTCATCCATCGTCGCAACACAATGACCGGATTCTGCGTCTGAAATAGCATCCCGATATGTAGAGGGATCAGGAGACTCGACCTCTTCCATTACAGTGAGTATACATGCTATTATGTCTTCATAACCATATATTTGACGAGCACAAATTTGTCGGTAGATGTTGTATGGTGACTGTTACGCGTGTTGTTGCGGTTGCAGTGGATGTGGATTTGTCATGTGGCTCTACCTGAATCGCTCGTAACATAACCATGTGAAACACCACCTGCTTGTTAGTGTCCTTTCCAGACACTACAGACTCATGTCCCGAATGAAACATAAATTTCTCATAAAATGTCCTATTCCCTACCGAGTACCACTTCAAAATTTGAAACCCAAATCTTATAGTCTTTTGAACCTTTTCGTAACCCAAAAATATTTCCTCCACCCCTGCTTAAAATTTTTGCAATCAATAGTTGTTGCTGGAGAGCAATTCACTAAGTAATAAGTCATGCCGATACCCTTAGCCTAGTAGTCTTCTAACAAACTAGCATCAGAGAGCATGCATCGAGCCATCTCCAATAAAGTACGGCTCATACGCTTTGCAATGTCATTCTTAAGGGAGTCTCTTTTATAGTACAATAACGTATATGCTTTCATCCTTGCACAACTCGTTGATTACGTTAGAACATAATTTCGTACCATTGGCGGTACAAAAGCTCTTGATCTTCTTTCAGGTCTGATTCTCTACCGTTCCTTCCATTGCTTGAAGGTATTGAACACGTTGCTCGTTTGCTTGAAGATGAAAATCCAAACCATTCATGAGTAGTCATTGATCAATTAGAAAAACTATATTGCACTGCCCTTGATGTTCGATGGAATAGACGAAGGACCTCAGAAATTAGAGTAGATATAATCAAGTGTCGACTTGGTCCAATGCTCCGACTTAGTAAACTGTGTTCGATGCTACTTGTTAAATATAGAGTGCTTACAAAGGTCGATTGTCGTCATCTTACTGCTGTCGAGCAAGCCTTGCTTGCTAATTATAGTCACGTCTTTTCCTGACACATTACCAATTCTCATATGCCACAACTTGGTTATTCCGTGTTAAATTTATCAGTAGATGATACCGTTGTCGAGCCCATGACCATCTTGCCTCACATCACAATGTCTTCTCTGACTCCCTTCATCACCACTAAAGCGCCTTTGGAGACGTATGATTTAGAACGCATCAGTAACCTCAGGAATCTAGAACACCCAAGGAGATAAGAAAATCAGGTAGGGACGTGTCGGACGTCGGTATATGTATTGACAATGCCATTATGTATCTTGATACGAACTGTGCCAATCCAGATCGTTTTGCATGGCAATATTATTGTCCATCAAAATGTTTTCGACATTCATCTTATCATAAGTGGTAAATCAATCACGGACCGGGCACATATGATAAGAGCACCCTGAATCCAGTACTTATTCATCCGATACTCTCATGATCTACATTTGATAGGAGCAGATTGGCCTCGTCGGAAGACTCGGCATTTGCCACATACGTAATAGATGAACTTCTTACCCCCTTGCTTTATTCTCTTTCTTCGGGCAGATATATTCATGTCCTTTCTCTTTGCAATAACGACATTAGATCTTGTTGTCATTGTCTTTGAATTTTGATTCAAACTTTCGCTTTTAGTTTTGATTGCTACCCTTCTCTTTGCGGCCTCACCACTAATCTCTTGCCACCAAAACCCTCGCCTTGACTATCAGCATTAGTTTCAGACACCATATGATAGAGTTTCCTAGTATATATGGATGATCATACATTTTCTAGATATATAGTATTTCTCCCAAAAATGAATAAAATTACGAAGTGTTAGAAGATGGTGCTAAAAAACATGATAAAATTAGGGCAACATAATCTTTTTCAACAATTATCTCGATGGCATTGAGTTCCATCAGGATAGTGATCAAATCATCCAAATGCTCCTTAAGAGACATGTCTTCTTCATCCGTAAAGAGAATAGACGTTGCTTCAGATAGAGCTTGTTGGTTAAATGCTTTGTACTATACAAATTATCCAACTTCAACCAGAGATCCGATATCGTTTCCTCGTTGGCCACTTCACAGAGTATCTCATCCAAGGTTGTCAAACTCGAGATACTACCAAGGATCGTTCGAAGGGTGAACGATCGTAACTCGTGGGATCGTAACACGGATCGTAAGATCCCACCAGAAAGACAAAATTATATTTAATATATATTATATATTATTTATATAACATAAATAAGAAAAAGTAACCTTAAAAACCAAAATAACCTTAATATAAAAATGTCATACATGAATCATAAGTCACAAACTCGTGGGATCGTAACACGGATCGTAAGATCACACGCGTTTCCTCGCCGCGCCGGCCACCAATCTGCCTCGAAGCTCCGTATAAAACGCGTAGGATCGTACGATCCCACGATCTATCGCGCGAGTTTAACAACATTGATCTCATCTGCCAGAGACAAACTGAATAGTTGGATAAACCTTTACCTCTCGTTCGTCGAAATCTTCCTGAGACATTGCCGTCAGAGGCATTCAGAGTCCTTATTACTTCAATAGAGCGCACATCTTGATACGCCATAGACTGAAGGTATTCTTTTCCGTGAACTTCTTGATCTTCAAAATTGTGCGACATCATTTCCGAATTAGAACAAAATCTGATGCTTTGATACCAATTTGTTATGGATAGATCAAATAACAAATAGCCCTCATGCCGTACACCAATAAAATCAATCAATCGCAAACACGAGATTTAAGTTGGAAACCTAAATGGGAGAAAATCATCGACACAACAGAAAGAAGTCAATAATATGGAGAAGTATAGAAGTAATAATGATTGCCCTCTACATATGATATGAGGGCTATTTATAACCTCTCACTCAAGGTTTGCAGTTCGGTATCGGAATCAGTATCGAACCATTCCCATGAGTATCGGCATCGGCGATATCGGTAGTATTGGCGATTTCCGATCGGAGTATCGGACTTTTTGGTATCGGAAAACAAATAATTATTAATAAATTATTAACATTTAAAATATATATTTTATACAGTTAGGCGTAATTTTAAATATTTTCAGTGTTATTTCTTAGTAGTTTTGAAATTAAATGAAAAAGTAGTCACCCTTACGGCCTTACCGATTGTTTTACATGCAATAGATCAATTTTATTCTTTTATATGCTTTTACAACCTTATTATGCTTCAAACTCTCGTTGATTTGTCTTATTCGTTCAATTTTCTTTGCCAAATTGATCAGAAAGAGACCCCCAATGTTGGTATCGGTCAGTATCGGGTATCGGTCGGTATTGAATCGGAACATGCCAAACCGTATCGGTATCGGCCATATCGGATCGGTATCGGCCGATACTTTAAACTATGCTCTCAATTACATAGAATAATGAAACAAGGTTTCATAATCTTAATAAGGGAACTATGTTTCCTAATCCTAATACCCCAAAGAGTCCGTCAAACCGACTTAGACCGAACGAGATTCAAGACATCTCAAACACTTTGGATGTTTCCTTCGATCCGAAATTTCTCGTACTTCTGAGCCCTAATGTACTTAGATATTTTCTTCCGGAATTTCTCGTTTTGAACCATGACACTTTCGGTCTTGTTAGTTAACATTGTTCATAAAAGCTCGAGCTGATAGAAACCAGCCAACGATACATATTAAAGTGCATATCACCCCCCGTCACGTGCAAGACAGTATTGCACATGAATAAACCTAGAGCGTGCACTTGGGATAAAGTCCACTGGAATGATAATCACACGTGAAAAGTTAGACAATATAAAGCAATTTAATTGGTGGAAGAAAATTTGAACCAGTGACCTTTTGCTGTGATACTTAGTTAACCAGCATTCTAAAAAAACTCGAGTTTTGGGAACATTCGTTAACTAACAACACTGGTTACCTAACAAACTTTTTCTTTTGATATTTCTTCCTTTTTGGAGCCCCAATTTCCTTTGAGATATTTTCTTCCAAGAATTCTCGTCCTGTAGAGCCCATCCTACTTTGAATATTTTCTTCCGAAGTTTCTCATTTCTCGGAGTCCCAAGCCACTTTACATATTTTCTTTCACGATTTCTTCAGTTATGAAGCTAATTGTGAAGCTGGCTCATTTTTGACTTCTTTCGATATTTCTTGCGAAGCCTACCTTTCTTTGCATAATTCCTAAGATTTTTTCAATTTCAGAGCCACAACTTTCTTGAGATAGTTTCTTCAGCTTTCTTCCATGTGTCGAAATCTCAAGTTCTATTTTCAGATGATCACCACTTTCTATATTTCTCACTCTCCAAGCTAGACTTGATTTCATCAAGTTCCAGCTTATGGGGATGTGTTGAAGAGTAGATTAGTTATTTCAATTTTGTGTAATATTGATTTATGTATTTTCCATTTCTATTCTAGGTATATTGATGTCAATTGTGATGTCACATGCATTGCATTCCTATAAATTTTGGCCACGAGCCCTAATAGACGTTTATCCCATTCTAGTCAAAATGTAGCCTTGACTTTCTACACATTTCTTGTAAACTTCTACGTACAATTAGAAGTTAGAAGCCCAGAGCTATTGTAGTAAGGCATCGACAAGGAAAGAGGTAGCTGCAATACAGAATCATGTCAAGGTGCATAACTTGGAGTCTCTTGATTCTTAAAGATAAAATGTTGTTTATAGACTTCTGTAGAGATACTTATAGACTATGAATAAAATATTATTCCATTAGCTTTGGTGTGGAAAGGGAAGTCCTCGGATCAAAATCCATGGTGGAGGGGGCAGCTCTGAGCGGCTGTACCATAGAATATCTTAAAACAACAGTAATGAGATTCAAGGTTCAGAATCACACATAAAGAGCCGTTTGATATCATTTGACTAAAAAACTATGTTGTTTGCCTGCTCAGGAATGAGGCACGGGAATCCTTGTTCTGGTTGAGTTTTTGATTTCTTTGCTTTGTAGCATGCTAGTATTGTTAATAACTTGATGTTAAGAGCCTTCAAGGCCAGATGCTAAAGGTCACCACACCTACACTCATTGAAGCTAATTTTCAGTAAAGTATCAACTGATGCGGACAGTCCACAAGACTCTAACAAAAACTTGGCTGCATAACGCATCCAAGGATTTCAGAAATCTTACATGACGGTAATAACTTAAGAACCATAAAACAACACAATGAAAATGCTAAACTGAAGTTATCAATTATGAGTAATTACAAACTTTTCTTTTGTAATTCTTGTGCAACCCTTCCCATATTTTCCGCCTTATTTTTTCTTCTTCACTTCTCCTTCCCTCGTATCACCCTCAAACTTTCCCATGTAAGATGTCCAAGTAGATCATATGCAAACATAGTGCTCATGTTTTGGTAGCCACTTCCAAGATGCTTTGGGTTCAATTTGAACTTGCAAATCAGGTTTGTGCAACAACCCATACGAAAGCTAGCAAGAACCAAAATTCATACTAAATAAATATATTCATGTCCCCATAGCTATTTCTTCATCACATTCTTCTTACTCTTGATTAGTATCATGGCACCAGACATCTATTTTGGTGTGCCCTACTGCATTTTGGAGGGTCACTGTCGGAGCTTGTGCTTCCTTAGACACGACCGTTCTAAGCATGTGCAAGTTGTGCAAGGGAAGCCATTGGTGGACTAGGGTGAGCCCCACCCATTATATATATATATATATATATATATATATATATATATATATATAGAGAGAGAGAGAGAGAGAGAGAGAGAGAGAGAGAGAGTGTGTGTGTGTGTGTGTGTGTGTGTGTGTGTGTGTGTGTGTGTGCGCGCGCACGCGCGTCCACATCCAGTTTCCCATCCCAAATTTCAGCCCATGTCAGTCCACACTCCAACAACCCTTTTTTTTAAAAATTTCTAGCTCCCATCTCTCTCTCTCACTAGCTTCACTTTCAACTGAGAACCCATATCATAACTGAGACTACGCCATCGTCCTCGGACTGCAACGAAAGATGAAGAGGAGCTACAACAACAGCGTCAAGCCCCCGCCGCCAACACTTCCCTCGCCATTCGAACCTCCGCACCCTCGACGAGTTCTGCCAATCGTAGACCCTCAAAGAGGATACCAAAAGGCTCTTAGTGTTCGAATTTAAGCCTAAAATAGTCTATCTGGTAAAATAAATATATTTTTTGTCAGGTTCCCATTTTTTATTATGTTGGACACGATTCTACATTGGCCATACACAATACGGTATGGACACGATGAGATATGGACATGACGATACTGACACAACATTCATTTTGTTTTAAAAAAATCATGACGTTTTAAGTTCAGCTAGGGGTAAACTAAAATCCTCGATCCGCCCTTAAAGTTGTGCGATCGCATAGGGCCCTAAAAATCGGAAGGCCCCAAATATTTTAACTTTCGTATATATTACTAATGTGAAATCTCCATTTTTAGATTTAGGTCTTCCTACTTTTTAGAAACTGCACTAACATGGCCCTTAGAATATAAGAAAAGTGTCCTTTTTTATAGTGGTTAAATAAATAGGCTCATTTTTTAAGTATTTGTGCATGGCTCTTATAATATCAGAAACAATCCTCCTTAGAGTGTCTTTCGCTAAATTGTGGACACGGATACCACGACAAAAAGGTAAAGGAAACGGCGACACGGGCACGGCACCTAGTTTGGTGTGTCCTGGCATATTTTCCAGCGTCCGGCTGGGACCAGTACGTGTCCGACACGACACGCATTTTTTTTTTGGGGGGGGGGGGGGGGGGGGGGGGGGGGGAGTGTCCGTGCTTCCTAAGTAAACAACTGACCTCGGTACAAACTCGGACCACCTCCTCCAAGGAATCTCCGAAGATGTCCTTCTTCTTCTTGGACAGCTTCTCGAGGAGATACCTCCTAAACTTGTCCGCCTCCTAATTACAAAACCAAAACAAAAAAAAAACACCAAAGAATATTAACAGTAAATAGTAGTAGTTTCCAAGAAGCTCCTCGGAAATGAGAGATGATAACTCACGGATTCGGCGAACTCGGGAATGGGGTCGGGGAAGACGTACTCCGCGGCTTTACATAGAAGATGGGTTGGTGGTTTCCAAGAGAGGGAGCGAAGCTTCGAGGACCGAGGAAGTGGAAGTGAGGGAAAAGAAAAGGAAGTGATGGGAAGTGGAACTGAAGTGAGTGATGCTGAGAAAAAATAGGGTTTGGATGGAGGAGGAGGAGGAGGAGGAGGAGGAGGAGGTAGAAGAAGTAGACACGAGTGATTGTTCAGGCAAGCCATTCTCTACAGTCGCTGCTGCCGCCCTCCACTGTGACTACGAAAAGGGATAAGTAGTGGGGAGCGGGCGACAAGACAACCCGACCCGGATCCGGACCGTCTAATTTATTCTTGGGCCAGATACGGATAGAGTAGCCGGCACAGCCCAGTCCGGTACAATATCATTGATGGTGGATGACTTGTTGGTTGTGAAGAATGGGCGTTTGCCAACCTTTTTGTCACATAGAGAGGAGAAATTATTAGGTGCTCTTGGCTCACTAGGGGTGAGCATCGGTTCGGTTCGGTTCAAACCGAACCGAATATGTGAAAACCGAAATAACCGTAAACCGTATTTCTCAAAACCGAAAACCGAACCGTTTTTATGAAAACCGAACAAAACCGAACCGAATTAATTCGGTTCGGTTTTCGGTCGGTTCGGTTTCATGGACCAATGTGCATGGCCTTCAAGTTTTTTGCAAAATGAGCCTATTTAAATAATTTTTTTTTAAAAATATATGACATTATTGTATTTATGAATTGTTATATTACATAGAGTGAAAGATATTAGTATATATAGATTGAGGGTAGATAGAGAGAATGCTCAAAGAAGCACCGACATAGAATAAGAGAAGAGAGTGCGCTCAGTTAGGGATTAATAACATTAGTATATGTATATTGTGGGTAGTTTGATAAATTAATAAATCTAAATCGGTTTTCGGTTCGGTTCGGTTTTTCGGATTAAGAACCGAAAACCGAACCGTTATTTCAAATTTTTAAAATTTTAAACCGTAAACCGAACCGATAACCGAAAAACCGAACCGTTTGTCATATTTCGGTTCGGTTCGGTTCGGTTTTTCGGTTTTCAACCGTTATATGCTCACCCCTATGGCTCACCACTGGACGTACTGAGTAATGAGTCCGGTCCAATTAACAATTAACACTTGAAATAATCAATTAATTCCATATTTTCCACATCATAACCGAACAATTCATAAGTTAGCTTAATATTAATATTAATTTTGATATTAATATTAATCTTAGTATTAATGTTAATATTAATATTAATATTAATGTTAATTTTAATATCAATGTTAACACTAATATTAACATTAATACTAAGATTAACATTAACATTAATATTAATTTTAATGTTAATATTAATATTAATATTAATTTTACTGTTAATATTAATGTTAATCTTAATATTAATTTTAATGATAATATTAATATTATTGATTTTGTTAGTATTTTTTGTTATCTTAATATTAATGTTAATATTAATATTAATATTAATTTCAATGTTAATATTAATTTTAATTTTAATTTTAATGTTAATATTAATATTAATTTAATTTTAATGTTAATATTAATATTAATATTATTGTTAATATTAATTTTACTGTTAATATTAATGTTAATCTTAATATTAATTTTAATGTTAATATTAATATTATTGATTTTGTTAGCATTTTTCGTTATCTTTTCATATCTGGTTATGATGTGAAAATATGGGGTTAATTGGTTATTCCAAGTGTCAATTGTTTATTGGACCGGGCTCACTACTCAGCATATCCAGTGGTGAGCCGGGAGCACCTAATAATTTCTCCATAGAGAGGACGTCTTTGAGAAAATCGAACAAAATTGACCTATTTTAAGATAGATTGCACTGGACCGACTTTCATACAAATCGGACCGAACCAAATCATATTAAATTTTGGTTCGTTTATTTTGCTTAGGCTCGACTTTTCTTGATGACTTTGACTTTTTCAAAACCAACCAAAAGAAAACGAAGTACATTGAAAGATTATCTTTCTTTGTAATTTAGCAAACAAAAACTTAAAAATTTAAAATATGAAAATATATTATAGAAATGATTGTGACTAGTTTAGCTAAAATTGGATTGAAATTAGAAGGAATAGAGGGAGAAAAACGATCATCTTTGAAGGTTTTGAAACAAAGCTGTTATCTTCACCTGAAAAATAATTGAAGATAAAGTTGGGATGGATGTGAGAACAAGTCATAAATTTTAACAAGGGCTAATTAAAGTTTAGATCCTGAATTTTATACTAGTTTAGAGTTTAAGCCCTCACCTGTCCAGTTGGAAAGTTTAGACCCTGGATTTTATTTTGAAAATTTTTGAGTGGCACCCCACTTGGATGGTCTATTTATGCGGTGCATCCCACATTGTTTGTAATATGTATAAGTTATCCTACTTTGGATTTGCTATATGTATAAGTCATCCCACTTTGGACGTTTTCCGTCAGTTCTGACGGATGGACTCTTCATTAAAAAAATTGGACCAAAATAACCCTCCTCCCATTGTCTTCTTTCCTGACATCACAGCCCCCCTCCCCCTTCCCCGACGTTCGGCCCCCCCCCCCCCCCCGACCTCGGCCCGCCCCCTCCCGACCTCGCCCCCCTTCGCCCCCTCCCCGACCTCGCCCCCCTCCGCCCCCCTCCCCGACCTCGCCCCCCTCCGCCCCTCCCCGACCTCGCCCCGCCCCCGCTCCCCCCCACTGTCGCCCCCTCCCCCGTCCAGCAGCAGCAGCGACGGCGGGCAGCGGGGGTGAGGAGGGGGGGGGGGGGAGGAAGAGGGACATTTTCATCTTTTTTCGTCTTTTTTAAGGGTCAAACACGGCTGACCGTCAAAACTGACAGAAAACGTTCAAAGTGGGACTACTTATACATATAGCAAACAAGGCTGACCGTCAAAACTGACAGAAAACGTTCAAAGTGGGACTACTTATACATATAGCAAACAATGTAGGATGCATCGCACAAATAGGCCATCCAAGTGGGGTGCCACTCAAAATTTTTCTTTTATCTTTTGTTTTCTTTTTTCCATTATACCCTCCCTAACCTATATATGAAAAATTCATTCTCAAACTTGAAGGAAGGGTATAATAGAAAAAAATAAAAATAAAAAAAATAAAAATTCAGGGTCTAAACTTTCCAATTGGACATGTTATAGTTTAAACTCTAAACTGGTTTAAAATTCAGGATCTAAACACTAATTAGCCCATTTAATAAAATAGGAATAGAAAAAGATCATAAAACAAAAAACTTAAAAAATTGTAGAGATTAATTTAAAAATTCTATAATGCTTTCGGTTTGGGTGCCAAATTCCAAACCACAACTCCGAACAGGTAAAACCAAAATTTTAGAAACTAAAACCAAAAGCCAAACCGTACTATAGAAAATCGAATATAATCACTATTTCGATTCGGTGTGGATCGATTTTCGATCTAAACCGAGAAATGCTCACCCCCAATATATAGCCACCGAATTACATTTTTTTTTTAAAGTCAATAAAAATTTCACACAAACATATCAGCACACATAAAATACAGTTAAAATACCCCTATTTCTCAACACAACAAATAACACCAAATAAAATTTCAAACTAAACCTTAAATCCCAATTCTCAGCATACAATCAACCAATTTCAGTAAAAAATCGTCTCTTAACACAACCCTAAATTGAAATAACATTTTCTTCCTTTAAAAAAAATTAGGACATTAAAAAAAGACAATAAAAGATGATGAAAAAAATGTAAAGAACTTAACAGAGAACTATGTCTTTGTTTGTGTTTTACTATTAGATAATAGAAAATAAGGGGAGATGGGATTGGATTATTTGGGTTTAGCTTATAAGGACTTGAGGTAAACTAGTTGGATTTGTGTTAATGGAGTTGGGTATTTGGTAGTACAATAGTGTACACAACTCCTTTTTATTTATTTTTGCTTTGGGCCAACCGGGTCCGGCCCCGGTATGGCCCAAGTGAACCTCCGCCCTTGTTGGTGGCAATTGCTCTACTCAATATGTCATGCTATTTAGTCAATAAACTTAGAGATTCTAGAAAATGCTTGGATAGGAAAAATTCCGTTTGGTTCGTACAATCAAATAAAAATAATAATTTTCGTATTTGATTATATTACAATTACGATTACATTACAATGAATCAAACAGGGTCTAAGTCAGTTATTGCTTGTGCGATGTTGACAACCATCAATAGATTCTTTAGGACCATTGTTATTGGCACCGTATAAAACAATCAAGATACCATACAATTAAGATACCAAAATTTTGACGGTCATTCACACAAATAGGACTTTTAAAATTTTAGCAATCCTGAAAACATAAAAAATCTATTTATTGGTAGTCTTCTCTATGCAAAAGAATGTCGATTTTGACAAGCATTTACATAAAGAGGACAACTAAACTTTGGAATACTGGCCATTTTTAATCATAAAACAGAGATTAAATAAGAAATGGGTTTGCCAATTTTTTGGGGTGTTCTTTTATGTTCTCTTGTATCCGGTTTGTAAAATTATAACAATCTTGAATTTGTAACTCTTGTTCTAGTAGTAATCTCACTCTCATGTGGATATTTTCTACTAGGGTTTACTAATTTATTCCTTGTGCACTATATATATATATATACTAGTGGATAACCCGTGCCATAATGGCACGGACACGAATCGGCCTTCTCGACGTAGGCGTGCAGGCACCGAGCCAGCGCCAGAGAGTTCCGGACAGAGACGCGACCTCCGAACCCGGCCTTCTCGACGTAGGCGTGCAGGCACCAGGGACCCGAGCCCGACGGAGGCGGACACGGCAAAGACCACGGTGGCGGCGTGGGACCTCATGGAGGCGAAGACGCGCAGGACCGTCGCGGGGCGTCCGAAGGCGACGAGGTCCGAGACGGCGGCGGTCCAGGAGACGACGTCCCTCTGCGGCATTCTGTCGAACACCCGCAGGACGTGGTCGGCGGAGCCGCGTCGGGAGTAGGCGGTGAGCAGGACGGTCTGCACGAAGGGGTCGCGCCGGAATCCGATGAGGAGGACGTGTGCGTGGAGCGACCTGATGGCGGCGGCGACGGTGGTGGTGTTGAGCAAGGAAGAGAAGGTGTGGGAGTCGGAAGGGACGCGGCGGCGGAGCATTTGGGAGTAGATGAAGAGTGGGTCGACGGAGATGGTGATGGCGGTGTTGAAGGAGAAGGGGTTGGGGTTGGTCATGATGGAGAAGAGGGAGGCGGCGAAGGAAGGGTCGGCGTCGGCGGCGTGGTGGAGGAGGCTGCTTGCGACGAAGGGGTTGCGGAAGAGGCCGACGACGACGGCGTGGACGAGGATGAAGCGGAGGCCGCGTAGGGAGGGGCGGTGCAAGAAGAGCTGGAGGCTGGGGTACCGTTGGAACAACCGGTTGCTCCGCACCCAACATGGGACCTCCTCTTCTCTTATAAAGAGAGGGACAATTTAGTCCTTTCATCATCGTTGAACTAAAGCACATGGGTCGGACCAAAAATCCATTGTGCTTTATATATATACTAGTGGATAACCCGTGCCATAATGGCACGGACACGAACCCGACCTTCCCGACGTAGGCGTGCAAGCACCGAGCCAGCGCCAAGGAGTTTCGGACGGAGACACGGCCTTCGAACCCGGCCTTCTCGACGTAGGCGTGCAGGCACCGGGCCAGCGACAGGGACCCGAGCCCGGCGGAGGCGGACACGGCAAAGACCACGGTGGCGGCGTTCGGGACGACGTGGGACCTCATGGAGGCGAAGACGCGCATGGCCGTTGCGGGACGTCCGAGGGCGGCGAGGTCCGAGACGGCGACGGTCAAGGAGACGACGTCCCTGTGCGGCATTCCGTCGAACGCCCGCAGGGCATGGTCGGCGGAGCCACGTCGAGAGTAAGCGGTGAGCAGGACGGTCTGCACGAAGGGGTCGGGCCGGAATTCGAAGAGGAGGGCGTGTGCGTGGAGCGACCTGGTGGCGGCGGCGGCGGTCGTGGTGTTGAGCAAGGAAGAGAAGGTGTGGGAGTCGGGAGGGACGCGGCAGCGGAGCATTTGGGAGTAGATGGAGAGTGGGTCGATGGAGATGGCTATGGCAGTATTGAAGGAGAAGGGGTTGGGGTTGGTCATGGCGGAGAAGAGGGAGGCGACGAAGGAAGGGTTGGCCGTCGGCGTCGGCGGCGCGGTGGAGGAGGCTGTTTGCGACGAAGAGGTTGCGGAAGAGGCCGACGACGACGGCGTGGACGAGAATGGAGCGGAGGCGGCGAAGGGAGGGGCGGTGCAAGAGGAGCTGGAGGCGGGAGTGCCGTCGGAACAACCGGTTGCTCCGCACCCAACATGGGACCTCCTCCTCTCTTATAGAGAGAGGGACAATTTAGTCCTTTCATCATCGTTGAACCAAAGCACATGGATCGGACCAAAAACCCACTGTGCTTTTTATATATATATATATATATATATATATATATATATATATATATATATATATATATATATATATATATATAAAATTCTTGGGGAACAACATTCCGACAAACATTGCATTGCAAATTAAACTATATAAAAAAAATAAATAAGAGCAGTATTAATGAGTACATAATATATAGGTTTATTTCTCTAGCACAAAACTAGTATGTTTATGAAATTAAATTATAGAATTTGGACAATCTAAAATCTGAATCATAATGTTGAAAATTTCGGCGCTAGTCTTTAGAACAGTTCTTTGCATTTTGGATCCAATCCAAGGAGAACCCAACTCTCCTAAAGTAAGAATGTGTTGTGGAGTTCAGACCATCACGACACAAGAATCAAAGGGAAATGCCCATCTCTCTTCTTCTTTTTTGCAAGCATTCTAGTAAGTAAATTGAGAAGAATATCAATTACTACAAGTCCCTAAAAGGAAAAATAGGACAATTACAAAGAGTATCAAACAAAAGAATGGTTAGAATGAGCTATAAAAGAAGACTGGTACATACAAAATACAAAGATAGATATGGCATCATACCTAACCCCTTATCCTTCTGAACTCCTCATATCAGCCATCATCTGACCAAAAGTGATTTTGTGGGAAGGATGGAGAAGTTGAGCTGGCTTAAAGTTGAACATAATTTTGTGTGTGGTCGACTGCATTGTTGGACGACTTCTCGGATCGCTATTGAAACAACGAACTGCTGCAACAACTATCTTAATTTTGAGAATTATTCATCGAGTCGGACTCACCATGCATCTTGATTCAGATTTTGAGAATTATTCTTCTCCACTTGATGGTATGGGAATAAAAAGAACCGATCCTTCATCTCCATACCTCCATAACGTCAAGTGGAAGGAAATCAAGATACACGATGAGTCTGGCTCACTGAATAATTTCTCCGCAGTAGGAAGCAGAATAAGCACATCCAAAACATCCTTCAGTAATATATTTTTGCCCATCGATGATGATAAGAAGATATAAGCTCTCCTGAATGTACTCTAATGCCGTCTCTGGTGATACTACTACAAAACTGTACACATCGCATTTCTCAGTCACCCTCATTGTATAGGCAAGCTCTGCAAAAAAGGGGAAAAAAAATCCATGTTAAATGTAAATCATTTTGAAGCTGTCAACCTAAACTTATAGATACGATGCTTTCTTTTTCCTTCCTATGGAAGAATTATGCAGATTGAAGAATAAACTGAGTACGTAGCTACAGAACAAATGGTTCCACAAATGTGAATCCAAATTAAACTTGCATGAAAGAGAACTAGTTTCCTTCAATGAAAATATATAGTCCGAATTTCCAAAAAAGTAACTTCAACAAAATTTAAGTATCAAACTGAATGTGCCAATTATACTAGTACTATATCAATTGCTTTAATTTTATTTTTTTCTTCTGCACGTTCCACGGATCCGCATGTTCAACGTTTCGCGGTTTTGCATGTTCGTGCATTCCGTGGTTTCGCGAGCATCGCATGCTTCTCGTGTTCAGCAGCTTCGCATATTCCACGTGTGTCCTCTGTTTTGTGGTGGTTGTTTCTGTTCTTAGTGGAACGTTTCACCTTCGTAACTACCATATTTGTAGGAAATTAACTGCCCACTTAATGGAGAGCTATTACACGATAATCCGTCCATGTTGTTAGTGGACGGTTAAGACTGCTAGAGGGTTGGCTCCCATATATAAATTTAATGTTTTTGCACTCAGTGCTCAGAAAAGAAGAGATTATATGCAACAAGAGAGAAAGAGATAGCAACAACAGCACAAGAGAGTATTATGTCCAGATTCTATCCGACGTCGAGGCGGTGATAAGGAAGAGTTTCAGAGGTTCTATTGAGCTTGTTGATTCATGGAGCGGATTGACGAAAAAGGATCGAATGTCGCTTTGAACAACGGTGCTCTTCATCACCTTGACGGGTAGTTCTTTCTGTTGGTGTTTTCCACTTTCCTTTGAGAACATTAGTCTCACATTGGAAAACCACCAATGTGTATACCTCAATATATAGTTATGCTTGTGTTAGAGTACGCACATGGAGTGTGGTGGCCCATGTGGGTTGATTTTCCTAGATGGTTAAGCCTAAATCACAAAGAACAAGCCTTTATTTTGTCACTCACTTTGGGAATCCTTATGAGCTAAGCCCCGTAGGGACTTAGCGACTCGGACTCGAACTCGGGCTCGGACGAAGGACACTAAGTGGCGTTTTGATGGCACACTTTGCACTTAGCACGTCAGCATCGACGCATGTCGCTCGTGCGCTCTTTTTATGCGCGAGTTGCTTGCATGGTTGCTAGCTCATGCGCGGCGCTATGCGTCAGGCGCATTGCGGCCATGCGCCTTTGAGGCTATGTGCATTAGTGGCCATGTGCCGTAGTGGCCATGTGCCTTAGCGGTCATACGTCTTCGCGACCATGCACCTTTGTAGCTATGCGCCTCAGCTCCCATGAGCCTTAGCGACCAAGCGCCTTAGTGGCTATGCGCTCTGGCATCATATGCCATGAGGCTAGGCGTATTGGTTCGGTTGCTTGTCCGCGTGCAGCACGCAGTGATGTTTCCGCTGTCGGCGTGCGGCGCGCTGCGGTATATGTGCATTGGGAGTATGCGAGCATATCCCACTGTTAGAGTGCGGCGTAGGCGGTGCTGTTAGGGTGCAGCGTGCTGCACACTACTGTCACGCCTCGACCCGAAAAAATCGCTCGTTCTCGCTAGATTTCACCCGAATCATCGTTCTCGCTGGGGCGTGATGGCGCACGAACCTGGAGTTGCGCTCGTACAATGCAAGATAACAGGTTCACGTAAGTTTATCTCAAATTGATAGTATAAATAGCAGAAGGAAAACAAAGTATACAATAAGAATCTCTTTTATTAATAA
Source organism: Iris pallida (assembly GCA_029216955.1). Lineage (NCBI taxonomy): Eukaryota > Viridiplantae > Streptophyta > Magnoliopsida > Asparagales > Iridaceae > Iris > Iris pallida. The sequence continues at coordinate 13,939,450 of JANAVB010017596.1, read as the reverse complement.
ATGAACTGAAGATTACAAGGGCTTTGAATAGCCCAACTAAAAATACCAATAGGCTACAACGCTCATGATCTCTCTAGCTCAGAAAAGATTATATTATTCCATACATTATGCCTTTTTATAGCCAACAAGTAGTCTTCGGCCGAACATCTCTATGTTGAAAGTCCGAACGCAAATGCGGTAGCTCGCCTCGAAACGCTAAGGATTCCATGCCTCGACACGTCCAAGTCAAGCCCCGCCACGAGCCGAACATATCCTGAACCTGCAAGCAAACTAGTGGAAGATTAGTACTTTCGTGCTCGTTGTTACTGATCAAGACCCACTCGACTAATCAAACACTAAGTAAATTTAGTGAAGCATGCATCTTTATTTGGTGATCTTCCTATTATTGTCTTAGGATTAATTTCATGGCAAAGATCAAAGTAGTAAAGCATGTTTTCGATAGCAATTGAATCATAAATGTGTCCAATACCGTATTCCTGCAACAGATACAGTTAGACATAATATGAACATAAACAAAATGATCGTGCATGTCTACATCTCGTTTCGCCAAGCCTACAATCATTAGAAATTTGCATAACCAACCAATAAATCACGCAGCCAACCAATCAAACTTAAGCATAAGCATAAGGGTGGCAGACTCTGCACCTGTGCCCAATTCTAATCTCAGTTCACCGGCCCTATCTATATGAAGGTCACGACGTTCCGTGCCGTAATGAACTGGTATCTCAACGTGTAAGCCGACGGTCGCTTTGGCACGGGTTGCTAGTCCAATATCCAAAGGATCCCAAACTTACTAGTATTGTAGCTTATCACATCAATAGGAGGGCGCAACCCGTCTGAATGAAGTGCACCAGGAATACTCCTTAATTCCCTCCGCGGTCGAACGATCCCGTTGTCCCGACAATCCTACGTTCGAGGGAAGCAGCGCCCGTGCACAGGCCATCCGAGTCCATTGACCATGCAATATGCGCCTGAGTTTCATACAACCAAACAAGTTCGCCTATCTCTATTCCATTGGCACAATGTCCCATTCGACAGTTCCGTCACAACATTTGTGCCACAACTGTTCTTTTTGCAATAAAGTCATCTTTTATGAGTCCCATGCACATACGCATGTTTTGACACGTTTATTCTCTTTCCTTCGAGTCGTGCATTCGATGCATGCTTCGATACCATATTTTCATGTTCTATGCCTTAGTGTTCGATGTTCTTTCGAGTCGTGCAATTGATGCACATTTCGATATTGTCTTTCAATGTTCTACCATCAATGTCCTACCGCGACCCGTGCACTTGATGCACGTCGTCTCAATTGTTTAATGTTCAATATTCTATCTTAATTTTGACACACACTAAGACCTTTACTCGATTCGAGCCATGCTCGTTAACTCGATAGCAACGTACGCATACAAGGATACATTTTATTAGGCATGAAGGAGTAGGAAAGAAAGGTCAAGAATCCGTCCACCTTAAGCCGATACGTCTTGTTGTCTCGCCGAGATGATGCGGCTCGATTCCATAACTTTGCGGTACAGCCAAGTCTTCTGACTTAGCTATTCGAGCACTTCGTGCTCCGTTGAACTACTCGATCGATTCGACCTACCGTGTCCATGTCTCAGTCCGTTGCAAGGCAAAGTTTTGGTTTTGCGGACATAGTTGCGAATAAGGCAAAATACCGACCTCTTATAATTCAGCGTAAAAGCGTAACCTGCACACAAAATCAACTAAAGTCAATATTTTTTCGAATCAGACTTATGCCTTGCATCGCTTAGATTTATAAATTTGAATCGACTCAAAGCTCTCCTTTGGGACAACATAACTCTTGCATCGATTCGCATCGATACTTCATCAGGTCAATGCAACTCTTCAAGTCAACGACTCATCGTAATATACCATACGGAGCGGGACATTACATAATATACTACTCAAAATAAGGTTCGTCCTCGAACCGAAACCAACACTTAATCTAAGTGTTTCTCTAGATCGTTTCACGATCTTGTGCCACTATCGTCTGAATCATACAACTTAGTTTGGATCATACACATATTTTAGGCGTTCCACCAATATATGCATTTCAGCCAAACTTAGTTGTAGGATAATGAGACAAAGCTAATAGGTAACTTCTCATCCTCAATTACTTGCCATCTCGTACTTTCGATCGGACTTGGTCTCTAGTGTTTGTTCTCGCAATTCTATTGCATATGCATATTCGATGCATACGTGATTATCCAATAAAAGTCACGATACTTGATGCAATTCAAAAATCGCATATCTCATTTCGTAGGTTTCGTATGGACCATCAATTCTATGCGTCGCGTTAAGTCGTCGTGCATTCGATCAACAATTCCTGAAGTCCCGTCTCAATGGCATGAACTAAGTTCAACATGTCCAAGTCTTGTCACTACCATATGGTTTCGCAACTCACAACTTTTTACCTTCTCAAAACTATCCATGTATCGCGTCTGGGGCTACTCCCGCTAGGCAACTTATCTAGACATCGTGCTTAATCTTTTTTGACGCAAGAGGTCAACTTGCATCGCCGATGCTCAAAGACAACAATCACTTCGACACAAGGTCTCTTACGTGTTCATCTCCTGATTCTCGATCGAATACGAATCCTTTACCCAATTTCAAATCAATCCCACTAGTTTGTTTCGTAACATAGATCGTTTACTTAATGTACGCGACTCTAGCTATTACATGAGTTAAGATCTATGACACAATCTCTAGAGTCGCTCCTCTATTCCTTGCACTCATATGTGACACGATTTCTCACAATCGTCCATCCGCGTCGCTATGCTAAGTCTGTCCATCTATCTATCCTATCGTCGACCGACCAAGTCTATTTACGTACTCATTTGATCGATCAGTAAATCTATGACCATATCGATCTAGTCGAAGGCTACTTGCTAACTTCCGAAATACGATACTCAATCGCTTAGACTTATCCTCAATATGCACTACATTATCATTCATCCTCGATGTAATTTCTTATGCGACTTCATTAGGGTCATCCTACGGTCTCCGACATTTTTCTTTGATTTGACGGTCAATTCTTCTAGGGTCAGCTGCCCCGAAGCTACGCTAGACAATTAAAGATCATTAACGAGGGACAATTATTACGAACCATGCTATATCCTATCTCAGAGCTAAATTAATTTTTGACAATTCCTACAGGACTTTACCAAATCCGACATAATTTATTAATTCAAATTTATCTGCCCACCCGTGCAACTGTTACATCGTTACTACTCGAATCACTCATGCACTACCGTTAACAATATCGCTAACCGAGCAATATTGTTCGCTTCGGGTACGAGTCTATCTACCCACGGTCAATATCTGACACACTCTATGCTCATCGCAACAATCCTCGAATTTACCTTCGCATTAAACCACAAGTCAAATCCAATTTGCCACGCCTTGCAAGTTTGACCATCCCCTCTGGGCATGAATCACCATACTAGCGCTTATACGGGATAATCGCCTAATCCGACATGATGCATATGCGAGGCTGGAGTTGCGCTCGCACAAGACAAGAACGTCAACGTTGTGGTTATCATCGAAACAATCAAGACACTTTCGTTTTCATCCAAATAATATATCGATCCATTCTCATATTCTTCGAAACATTTCCACCGTTATCATCCGAACTTACATCAACTTAACTTGCATCTTATTTATCCAACGACAATGCTCAACATAATTTTGTTCATTCGATCAGAGTATTTCCAAGTTATCGCATATCGTCTTTGATACGCCTCAATACCATCGTCGATGTGTATAACCTGAACATCCTCCTTTCTCATAAACTTCGATTCATTGCAATCACTGTTATTATCCGAACTCGAATATGGATCATGTCTCGCACGCATCAAGATCCCTCCCGTTGTAGCTAACTATCATCATTGAGCGACACGATTTCTAATTCCTATATCCATTCTCGTATTCCCAATTCATACTTCCAAATTGTGTTACCGACTCTTCGCGCTAACTCAAATTTGTTCGCACGATTTCTTCGTACCTACTAAACTCGTGCCGAATAAGTCCTCACACTAGCTCAACTCGAATTTGACCGAGTCAATCATTTTCTCAACGCAAAATTCCTATACTATTCTCAGCCTATCATTCGGTTTAAACTCAACGAATTCCCATTCGACTCATCATCCAATGATACGAGTCCGCGCCTGATCGTTCAATTCAATTCATCGAAGCATAATTGCATCGACTTTTATCGAGTCATTTCCACTAGAGGCTCGGCGCTATTCCGTCCGTTGAGGATAAACTTATCGTAACCGACACAATCGTCTCGACGCAATCTATTTTGAGTCACCAAACAGCTTGACATAGCTATCGCTAAGTGGTATTGCATATACCACTCAGAAATCGAGCCTATCATTATCGATAAAATGCTTCATTGCACTGATCGCACAAGTAGTATAGCATATACCATTCAAAATCGAGTTACTACTCGACATTACACTCCACATAGGTCCGACATCTATTTTAAATAATCTATCTCGTGGCGATCTTTTCTGATCCCAGCTCTAGCGTTCGCTTACTCGAGTTGGGTACAACAACTTGGCCAACGTGCACTATCGTTCACTCAAGTTCGACATTCATTTACGAGCTAACCGTGCCTTGGTGATCATGTCGATCACATACGCAACATTCGCTTATTCAAAGCTCCATTCAACATGCGGCCAACATACCCGTTCGTCTACTTCGAAGCTCAACACACCTCGGCTGACTTACATATTCGCCTACTCAAGCTCGACTTAGCGACCAACTCGACTCGCTACTATTGCATCCGCGATTTCTCAATCTCACTCGTTGCAACTTATGCAACGATTTATTCTCCACACTAAAAGTCATTACTTAATTCCGTTTAACACATTCGCTATCCATTCGCATAGCCACATAACACGTATCTTCCTATATATCGACTCGTTGTATTGATGCAACGAACGGCTCATGGCTTATTGCACTCCGTGCAACCAACAACACGTAACTCTTGCACTTCGTGCAACCAACATCCCTTCATTCGTTGCACTTTGTGCAACTAACATTTTCCGATGACATTCAGAGATAGCATGATAGTCACGACATACTTGTGGCAGACGTACGCAACATAATATAGACTTATTGTATGGACATCCAGTGTAGCGTCGAGTAGATTCATGAGTCATGCAATTTTTGAAAACAACTTAGAGTCAACTGATTTCGATAGCGAAGCAACTGAGGGTCAAAGAGATTCGTTCACGGTCCAAAGGATGGAACCGCTTTGATGCCAACTTGTCACGTCCCGACCCGAAAAATCGCTCGTCCTCGCTAGATTTCACTCGAATCATCGTCCTCGCTGGGACGTGATACTGCACGAGCCTGGAGTTAAGCTCGTGCAAGGCAAGATAACAGGTTCACGTAAGTTTATCTCAAATTGATAGTATAAGCAGCAGAAGGAAAACAAAGTATACAATAAGAATATCTTTTATTAATAAATGAACTGAAGATTACAAGGGCTTTGAATAGCCCAACTGAAAATGCCAATAGGCTACAACGCACATGATCTCTCTAGCTCACAAAGGATTACACTGTTCCATACATTAGGTCTCTTTATAGCCAACAAGTAGTCTTTGGCCGAACATATCCATGTTGCAAGTCGGAACGCCAATGCGGTAGCTCACCTCGAAACGCTAAGGACTCCATGCCTCGACGCATCCAAGCCAAGGCCTACCACAAGCCGAACATATCCTGAACCTGCAAGCAAACTAGTGGAAGATTAGTACTTTCGTCCTCGCTGTACTGGTCAAGGCCCACTCGACTAATCCAACACTAAGTAAATTTAGTGAAGCATGCATCTTTATTTGGTGATCTTTCTATTATTGTCTTAGGATTAATTTCATGGCAAAGATCAAAGCAGTAAAGCATATTTTCGATAACAACTGAATCATAAATGTGTCCAATACCGTGTCCCTGCAACAGATACGGTTATGCATAATATTAGTGATCGTGCATGTCTCCATCTCGTTTCACCTAGCTTGCAAGCGTTAGAAATTCGCATAACCAACCAACAAATCACGCAGCCAACCAATCAAACTTAAGCATAAGCATAAGGGTGGCAGCCTCTGCGCCTGCGCCCAATTCTAATCTTAGTTCACCGGCACTATTTATATGAATGTTACGACGTTCTGCGTCGTAATGGACTGGTATCTCAACGTGTAAGCCGACGGTTGCTTTGACACGGGTTGCTAGCCCAATATTCAAAGGATCCCAAACTTACTAGTATTGTGGCTTATCACATCAATAGGAGGGCGCAACCCGTCTGAATGAAGTGCACCACGAATATTTCTTAATTTCCTCCGCGGTCGAACGGTCCCGGTGCCTCGACGATCCTACGTTCGAGGGAAGCAGCGCTCGTGCACGGGCCAACTGAGTCCATTGACCATGCAATACGCGCCTGAGTTTCATACAACCAAATAAGTTCGCTTATCTCTATTCTATTGGCACAATGCCCCATTCGACAGTTCCGTCACAATATTTGTGCCACAACTTTTCTCTTTGTAATAAAGCCATCTTTTATGAGTCCCGTGCATATACGCACGTTTTGACACGTTTATTCTCTTTCCTTCGAGTCGTGCATTCGATGCACGCTTCGATACCGTATTTCCATGTTCTATGCCTTAGTGTTCGATGTTCTTCCGAATCGTATACTTGATGCACATCTCGATATTGTCTTTCAATGTTCTACCATCAATGTCCTACCGCGACCCATGCACTTGATGTACGTCGCCTCAATTGTTTAATGTTCTATCTTAATGTTTTACACACACTAAGAACTTTACTCGATTCGAGCCATGCTCGTTAACTCGATAGCAAAGTACGCATACAAGAATACATTTTATTAGGCATGAAGGAGTAGGAAAGAAAGGTCAAAAATCCGTCCACCTTAAGCCGATACGCATTGTCGTCTCGTCGAGCTGTTGCGGCTCGATTCTATAACTTTACGGCACAGCCAACTCTTCTGACTTAGCCATTCGAGCACTTCGTGCTCCGTTGAACTACTCGATCGATTCGGCCTACCATGTCCATGCCTCAGTCCGTTGCAAGGAGAGATTTTGGTTTTGCGGATATCGTTGCGAATAAGACAAAATGTCGACCTCTTATAATTCAGCGTAAAAGCGTAACCTGCGTACGAAATCAACTAAAGTAAATATTTTTTTGAATCAGACTTATGTCTTGCATTGCTTCGATTTATAGATTCGAATCGACTCAAAGCTCTCCTTCGGACCAACGTAACTCTTGCATCGATTCGCATTGATACTTCATCGGGTCAAGGCAACACTTCGAGTCAACGACTCATCATAATGAACCATGCGAAGCGGGTCATTACAACTGCTGTATCGGCTTACGGATCCGAATTTCGTAAGATTTGGTTGGCCTGCGCTCATGCACGCATGGGCATTCCCATGGGCGCATGAGTGCCAGTCTGCTCTATAAATAGAGCACCCCCTCCACCGTTTAAGTGGTTGGAAGAGAGAGAAAGTTAAAGCCACAAATCCCACTCCAGGTGCTCCATGCGCCAACAACAACTAAGTCCATGTGCCAGCAGCATTTCTTGCTCGAATTGAGTTCTACAGTCTTTCCAAAGGTGGTTCCGCGTATAGGGCGAATCTTACTTTGAGCACTGGTGTCACGACCCGCTACCCAAATTGTTGGGCCGGACAGAGCCATGTCCAGCCTACGTTTGGACAAAACGTAGTAAGCTATTCTAGAAGATAGTCAAGTTGGAACTAAGTGTGCTAAATGATTATATTTAAAGCATTTTAAGATGTTTGTCACAACACAACATTTATAGATGAAAGCAAATATGTTTTAAAGTTTAATACACTTCCAAAGTAATAACTGGAGACAAGGTCCAGTAACTAAATAAAAGTTCAAACCAAAGTCTAAGTCTCAAAATACATAAAAGATATCTAAGCAAGGTTCCCCGCTGGGGCCTCTTCTGGAGCATAGGCCAGGTCCTCAAATGCAGTGCCATAATATGTATCACATAGTATTTCCTTCTCGAAAAGTACACCTACAACGTTATCCTGTCAGGACGGGAGCAAGTACTTGTACTACAAACATATAATACTGATCATGACATGGTAAGAGATGAAATAACTGTAATCCTGACATGGCATAATCTATCATGTAAAATCACAACTATCAAGACAAGGATGCATTTGTCATGATGACACATGCATATATATAGTTTAAAACTGGAGCAGGTACGTGATCGTCAATAGGTGTAAAATGTGCTGTGGCACAAGTATATAAAATGTACTTCCGTACAAGTAAGCAAGCGATAGATGTACATACGTACAAATACAGCTGGTACGCCTACGACAATGTATACATATAAAATGTCAACCTTGCTCGGTACATACGTACGAGAGAAGGGGGCATGATCACGTACTCAACTATCAGTTTCCCCCATGTTCCAGTAACCATCATGTGAGATATGTAAAAGCTCTTCTAAGCATGTGAAGATACTGAGAATCCGTATAAAGCATGTAATGATATGACTTTGCAGTTTCCATAAAGCAGTATTTTAACATGGTTCATTCACAGTTCATTATCATATGCAGTAAATAAGTTTGTAGGGGTACTTGCCTTAAGCAAAGCAAGAGTAATAATATGAAGGTACAAATGTTCGGTGTCCTATAAAAATGATATACAACTCAGCCTCTAAGTTATGATTTAGATTACACTAGTGTTGTGACACGGCTCCTAATAAGACACTAGCTATGTGAAGCTCTAGTAGCCCAAAGTGAGATATTACAACATCTAGACTAGCAAGTAGGTCTCTACACTAAGGTAGGGTAAGGTCCCGATACTAAAATATTCCAAAAACACACAAAAACACACAAGTCAATATTATTTAATTAATTAATCAGACTGTACATTATGTTCCAATAATTATTAAGATAGTTATACAATACTATTTTATATGAAATAATATACCAAATGGATCCTTGTTAATTATAGTAATTTAATATAAATTTTATGGAATTTATGATCCAGTGTAAGTATTTATTAAAAATTAGAATACAAGTGTGCATTGAAAATGAGTTCTGGTTTACTATTTTTAAACAGTGTCAAAACAGTAGATTAAATCATAAAAAAATTATATTAAATTAGATTAATTAACATAGTATTTTATAGTAATTTTTCTAGAATTTATTCAGCATTAAAAAGTGGTCTGAAAATTCAAAGTTCATAAATCACAGATTCTGAAATTAAATTAAATAATTATTTAATGTATTTGTCCGCGTATTTAAAATTGAACCGAAGTCCAGATACGGGACCCGAAGCCGTGAATCAAGTCCAACATGACTCGACTAGACCCCGAATATATGTAGGCTCACCTAAGTCCGATCAACCCATGCTAGGCTTGGACTTAGAGTGGTCGTTTGCACAAAGTACGTAAATTCGTAATTTAAATACATATAATTTAAAGGAATTTGAATTGCAGAAATTGAAAACGTACATATTACAGTATAGGCACTGTATTTATAAATACGTATTACAGTATAGGCACTGTATTTATTTACATATTACAGTATAGACACTGTATTTATATTGACATAAATTTAAATGACATAATTTAAAATACATATTATAATATAGGCACTGTATTTATATTGACATAAACTTAAATGACATAATTTAAATGACAGAATTTAAAATACATATTACAGTATAAGCACTGTATTTATATTGACATGTATTTAAATGACGTAAATTAAATGACTGAATTGATATATATATATATATATATATATATATATATATATATATATATATATATATATATATATATATATATATATATATAATAAATATATGAGGTGTTTAACAAAAACACAAATAAAACCAATATTATATTAATATCATTTTATCATAATTTATTTAAAGAGAATTTATGTATATACATATGTATTTAAACATTTTTTTTTACAAATATATATATATATATATATATATATATATATATATATATATATATATATATATATATATATATATATATATATATATATATATAAATGATATTAATTAATTTAAATATGCAGAAAATGAGTTTGGACATAAAATATATTATTTATATAGTATGTATGGATATATGTATTTATACTATATATAATATTATATACTTTTTTTTTTTATATACATTATATATTATATACAAATATATATATTTAAACTCTAAAACAAAACAATTTAAAAGAAAACAACCAAAAACAACACCCAAAGGGGGGGTTCGATACTGTGCTCACAGGAAGGGGGCATATCTCATCACTGCTACGCTGGCCAGTAGGCCAGTTCGGCCTAGGTGGTAGAATAGGGTTTCCATTAGTATATATGTATATTCATATATATAAATATATATATATACACAACTTATACAAAAAAAATCCTAAAAAATTCACTAAGGCATACCTGGGGGGGTGTTCGAACTCGAGCAGCCCAAGGGGGGCACGGGTTTACAGAGGCTGCGCTGGCCATAGTGTCACGACCCGCACCCTAGAGTAAGGACACGAGAAGTGGGTACGTCCAGCCTACGCCGCAGTATCGGCGGTAGAACGCTGTCCTAGGTCAAACATCTAACAATATAAAGGTACTTGTACAGTATATACACTCCGAATGGAGGTGACATAGCAAATATAGTCTCAATCACATCTAAGATAGAGTATGATAAAAGATAGATAAAATATGAAATCCACAAAGAGATACCGCAGATAGAAGTCTAAGTGTCTAAGATACACAAACCCAGAAAACATCTCAAATCTCAAATACAGTAATCCATAAAGTAAATACAACTCAAGACAACTAAAATAACTATCTATACAACCTCTATTGTGTCTCCTCTAGGCTAGCAGGCAACCTTCAAGCTATCTGTAAAATTTATTAACAGGTCCAGTCAGGACAGGAACGAGCACATCTCATCTAGAAAACCCAAGTAAATGACAGAGAACTATAAAGCAGTTATAGACAGTTGTATTGATGAATATGGCAATTTATATTCAGGTGATGGTATAGAGAGACAGATAAAGTACAAGGAAAGTAAGTAACTAAACAAGAGAAGAAATCATAGCAATAAAGACTGTAAAATAAAATCTAGCTGAACTAGAGTAACATGATGAGTTCAGATGGTACAATATAAGTCGAGTGTAATCCCAATGTGAGTCTAATATAAGATGAGTCGAATGTGATCCCTGTACAGTATGAGTCGAATGTGATTCTAATCATTGTTCTAATAAGGTGAATCGAATAAGGTGATACGAATAGTGATTCACATGATGTTCTAACAATGATTCGAATAAATTCTCCAAGTGTGTTTTAAAATACTTAGTTAGACATGTAAACGGCTAAGGGTAATCCGGCACATCACACACCTGGCCGGGTGTGGAATGGCTATCGTTCGAATATCATTCACAGGGGGTGGTTCGAATAGTGAGAATGTTCACATGTCTAATCAAGTATTTTCCCGCCCATCTAATACAAATGAATCCAAAATCCGACACATCAATCGAATAAAAGTCCAACCAGCATATGAAGATACGAATAGATGGTTCGAATAGTGATTCGTATGGTGATTCGAATAATAGAGGCAAAACGAGTAAGTATATGTGTCGTATATATGGATCCAGTAATAATAATACGTGTTTGTAACAGAGAATCGCATACAACTAACTAGAACTGAAGTACAGTAATTGACAAGTAAATGAGAGAACTATCAGAGAATGTACTCGCCTGATAACCTGAACAGATGATAGGTATAGAGGTCCAAACTGAAGCCACAGAGTCCTATTTAGAGCAACACAGGTCAAGATGTATACGAGAGATGATAAATGAAATGTACAATGCATCTGCATGCTGTCTAGGTCAAACTAGACTAAAGTCAACACTTGGTCAACTCTAGTCAACCATACTAGTCAAATTAGGTCAACTAGGTCAAGTCCAAACACTAAAAAAATATGGCTTACAGCCCAAGGGGGGGCTCGAACCCAGGCTGGGGAAGGGGACGCGCTTTTACTGCGCAGCCGCTGGCCAGTAAAACCGCAATGGCTTAATATTAGGAAAGGGTTATAGTTTAATTTATTAGAAACTAAAGAGTAGTCATCATCTTCGTGTCCCAACCAGTGGGACACTCGAGATGCGTCCTGCTCGTGTCCGAGATCGTGTCGGCACGAATTTGACACTAATCCTCGTGTCCAAGGATAGTTTCGAGTTCGTCTCGACATTCTCCACACGATAGAACGTGTCTCGTGTCATTTTGACACGAAACTTCACCGTGTTCGACCTAGGGCTTGTGATTTCTCCGTGTCCTGGAGTCGGGGTGCGACACAAATAGGGCCAAAAGAATCGCCGTGTGGAGACGAACACGATCGTGCTAACCAAGTGGAGAAAAATGCATGAATCCGAAGTTCGACCTACCTCGTCGGTCGGGCGGGCTATGGCGGCGGCGGTGCAGCGGCCGTGGGCGGCGGTGGTCATCGGGATCGGGTCGGCCTCGCCGTTCTCGACACGATGGTGTCCTCGGCGGTGGTCGACGTCGCTGGGTTGGGGAGAACGGGGGGTTCGCCGGAGTTCGGTCCCTGGCGGCGAGCGCCGGAGTACAGTAACAGAACAGGGAAGAGAATAAAAAGAATTATTTTGAGGATTTAATTAAAATTAATTTTTGAATTTGGGATTTTTACATTGGGATGAGTGCCTATTTATAGAAAAAAATAAAATTAGGGCAACTAACCATGGTCAATTACTAACTTGACCCTAGGGTTAGATATTTACCGTTTTGCCAAAACGGGAAGAAATGCAGCTTTTACGATAGCAGTTATTTAATTCCAAAAAATTCAAATGACGTCCAAACGACTCCAAACAAATCGCAGAAAAATTCTAAAATTAATAGAAAAATATTTAGAACCTAATGGAATCAATTTGGGGCAAATTTGGAATTATTTTTCATTTATTAAATTTTTTGAAAATGGGGGTTACAAATCTACCCTCCTTAAAGAAATTTCGTCCTCAAAATTTAAGGTTGATAGGGGCTCAAAACACGATAGTGAGTTTAGGCAAATATCTTATGCACGATCAAAGAACAATGAGTAGATGTGATTAAGATAATCAAAATTGTTTAGTTACGATCAAATTAGAATCAAGCCTAAGTATAGAATGGTCAATAGGATAGGCACGATCTAATATATGGACGATGCGGTTAGACATCATTAAGAATAATCAAATGTTTGACACGATCAAATCCTAGAATTACGATTGTGGGGATCAAAGTCGTCTAGCCGTGCCAGATCATCTAGGCACGATCAAACATGAAGAATGATGGCTAAGTCAAATCATGGTTAGCACGAAACTAGTTATTATTAAGAATTAAAATCGAAAGTTTAGGTACGAGTGATAATGGTATCCAGATCCAAACATGATCATAATCGAAATTTTGACACGATCAAAGATAAGGTTAATCTATCCTTGGTCAAACAATAATTAGGCAAGATGATGAATATAATCGTAGTCCAAGCACGAGCAACATATTGATAGAGATCTAGGCCACGATGTGTCACGACCTGCACCCGCTTTTCGGATGCAAGCACGTGAGCAAGCCAGCTACGCATCAAGCGGACTCCAGTCCGACTCGAATACGTAAACGCTGTCAAGGCTAGGGTATACTAATCTAATAATAATTAATTCTGAAATAATTTACTTAAAAACCTAATTTAACCTAATAATAATCTGAATATAATCTAAACATGCAAGTTTGGCCATCAAAGTCGTGTTTCCCAATTTTGGAAACTATAGCACGCAAATCGAGACGTGTCGTTGCCTATCTAGTCAAATGCTGTGAACTCTAGATTTTAAAAGTGCACCTTGGTAGATTTCAGCACCACGAGTGCGCTGGAATCAACCGTGCCGCGAAATCACGCTTTGGTTAAAAGATATCGCCGTTATGGCTAATCGTGACCAAAACGGTGATCAACCGATCAATTATGAGTTCAATAGAATAACTAAAACACTAGATGAACGAATTAATTTCTGAAAAAAATATATGTCGTAGAGCTCCGTGTTAGCTTTCCGAAAATTTAAACAGTTCGTGATTTTGATTTCTAGTTCTCCCGGAATCTCGAAAACACCGAAACGTGTCAAGTTTCGGACAACCGACACTCTATGAATTTTCCAGAAATTTAGGAATAATATATACGAAAATAAATTATATATTCAGAAAGTTTACCTCGAAATGAATCTAATAAAAAAACGGCACGCTAAAATCACGTCGGAGTTGACGGCAATCGTCTCGGGAAGTCGAGATCTCTACTAGAACTCTCTCTTAAAAAGGCGGCTGAAATTTAATTAGGGTTTCGAATATAATAATATATATATAGGAGAGAGAGAGGCGGTTCAGCTTGGGCGCCGACAGGTGGGCCCCCCTGGGTGAATTTCTGGGTAATTAATTATTTTAATTCAGAAAATCATTTAAAAATTATTTTAAGTCCAAATAAATCAAAATAAATTGCAGAAAAATCCAGAAAAATTCTAAAAAATTCTAGAAAATATTTCTAAGTGTCTAGAATCTAAGTAAAATATTTTAACACAAAATATCATCATGTGACCTCACAGTAAATTTTGAAAGCCTATAAAATATAATTTCTATAGGTTTTAATTATATAAAAATTCCCAAAAATTCAAAAAAAATCCAGAAAAATTCTAGAAAATATTTCTAACCTCCTAGAACCTAAATAAAAATAACTTGTCTCAAAGTAGTCCCAAATGACCATATAGTAATTCATGAAAGTCAATAAAATAAATATATCTTTAATAAATAAATATCTAAAAATGTCTAAAAATTATAGGAAAATATAATATAGCTATAACATGTTTATAAACCGTATCTAGAGATCATGTGACCACAAGATGGTCATAAATCACTTGTGGGCTTAGTCACAACTCCTATGATCATAGAAAAATTAAATGTAAACTAATCAAATAAAAAATAAAAAATATATCACAAAATTTCGGGAAGAGAAGTTACAAATCTACCCACCTTAAAAATAATTTCGTCCTCGAAATTCTAATTCATAACTATTCCTTAAAAATCAAAGTCTACTATTACCTTAATCTCCTCAAATTTAATTTCTCAAAAATATTTTATGACCTTCTCTAGTCATTTTATAACTCCGAATACTTGAGGACTTCTACCCACCTTTGGTCACACTACTCCTCAAAACACGGTCATTAAAATCTTATAACCTTCTAACTAGTTGCTAACGATTCTACCAACAGATATCTAGGGCGTATGACATCTATAATCTCTCATATCTATAAACAACCAAATATTCAATAGTCAAGCAATATTATACAATAACTTAGGAATTTTTGATGAATTCTAGACAACACGATCATTCATCACCCCAAAATAGGAAGGGACGAGAATCAATGGTACGGGAGGGCAAGGGAGAATAATCGAGAACGAATACGAGGTTTCAAAGGCGGTAGAGAAATTTCTAAGAGAATTTTCAAGGCAGAGTGGATTGAGATTTCTAAGGTTTAGTCATATTCGCAGGCTCGTATCAGTACAGTTATGTAACCGATACGATATGCTCTGACCTGCATGGGCCACAAAAAAAACTTGTCACGACCCGTACCCGCTTTTCGGATGCAAGCACGTGAGCAAGCCAGCTACGCATCAAGCGGACTCCAGCCCGACTCGAATACGTAAACGCTGTCAAGGCTAGGGTATACTAATCTAATAATAATTAATTCTGAAATAATTCACTTAAAAATCTAATTTAACCTAATAATAATCTGAATATAATCTAAAACATGCAAGTTTGGCCATCAAAGTCGTGTTTTCCAATTTTGGAAACCATAGCACGCAAATCGAGACGTGTTGTTGCCTATCTAGTCAAATGCTGTGAACTCTAGATTTTGAAAGTGCACCTTGGTAAATTTTAGCACCACGAGTGCGCTGGAATCAACCGTGCCGCAAAATCATGCTTTGGTCAAAAGATATCGCCGTTATAGCTAATCGTGACCAAAACGGTGATCAACCGATCAATTCTGAGTTCAATAGAATAACTAAAATACTAGATGAACGAATTAATTTCTGGAAAAAATATATGTCGTAGTGCTCAGTGTTAGCTTTCCGAAACTTCAAACAGTTCGTGATTTTGATTTCTGGTTCTCCCGGAATCTCGAAAACACCGAAATGTGTCAAGTTTCGGACAACCGACACTCTATGAATTTTCCAGAAATTTAGGAATAATATATACGAAAATAAATTATATATTCAAAAAGTTTACCTCGAAACGAATCCAATAAAAAAACGGCACGCTAAAATCACGTCGGAGTTGACGGCAATCGTCTCGGGAAGTCGAGATCTCTACTAGAACTCTCTCTCAAAAAGGCGGCTGAAATTTAATTAGGGTTTCGAATATAATAATATATATATAGGAGAGAGAGAGGCGGTTCAGCCTGGGCGCCGACAGATGGGCCCCCCTGGGTGAATTTCTGGGTAATTAATTATTTTAATTCAGAAAATCATTTAAAAATTATTTTAAGTCCAAATAAATCAAAATAAATTGCAGAAAAATCCAGAAAAATTCTAGAAAATTCTAGAAAATATTTCTAAGTGTCTAGAATCTAAGTAAAATATTTTAACACAAAATATCATCATGTGACCTCACAGTAAATTTCGAAAGCCTATAAAATATAATTTCTATAGGTTTTAATTATATAAAAATTTCCAAAAAATTCAAAAAAAAATCCAGAAAAATTCTAGAAAATATTTCTAACCTCCTAGAACCTAAATAAAAATAACTTGTCTCAAAATAGTCCCAAATGACCTTATAGTAATTCATGAAAGTCAATAAAATAAATATATCTTTAATAAATAAATATCTAAAAATGTCTAAAAATTATAGAAAAATATAATATAGCTATAGCATGTTTATAAACCGTATCTAGAGATCATGTGACCACAAGATGGTCATAAATCACCTTTGGGCTTAGTCACAACTCCTATGATCATAGAAAAATTAAATGTAAACTAATCAAATAAAAAATAAAAAATATATCACAAAATTTCGGGAAGAGAAGTTACACGATGGGATTTAAATCAATTAAGTACGATCAAAGATTAAGAATATTGGTATGATAAAGGAGATGACCAAAGTTGACTGGTCGTGATCAAAGGGATTTAGAAATTAGCGATATTGGAACTTAAAGAATGATTTAAGGATAGGGAAAATCAAATTCCTTCTATTATGATAGAGAAATTAAAATGCAAGTTTCATAGGGAAGTCAAGATAATCATCTCACTCTGCTACTACCAAGTTTATCTAATCATCATTTGCCAATCATACATTTATCTCACAAGTCCAAATATGAAAATCAAACCCTTATATGACTACTACCAAAAATTATAACCTTCAGTCATGAAGGTTGAACCCTGCCATAATACTATAGACTTGACTTGTATTCCAAGGTTACTAACCCATAAAGTATGTTCTTGTTAGAGCTTCTCAAAATTTTCTACCCTCCTTAATTTTGCAGTTCATTCTCCATTTAGTCATCCTGAAGCCGAAATTTCTTTGTCTTGCCTTTAACCTAGATCCCGAATTCTTGAATCAAGGATCATAAATCCTTAATCGTTATTCCAATTGATACTCTTATATTGCTCAAGTCTAACATCACTATTACCATATAAAATTTTATCCTTTATTATAAAATCAGTTCATAATCCTTTCAATTTACACCTTTAATCATTATCCTCATTAAATTCAGAATTCTTAGAAAAATCTCTAAGGGTTCCTTTAACTCAGTAACGTATTGTTCTCCATGTTTCTAGTCATTCTCTTACCAATCGTTGTTCAATTTCGTATCATCACAACATGCGGTTAAAGTCTTTTCCCCATTATTTAAATTCCTAAATTGGTATCATAACCTCAAAATGAAATATCTCGAGAATTATTAATCCTAAAATCATCCAAGTTCTCAAAAACATTTTGACCTTGAATATCCATGTCAATTCTAAAATACATATACGAAATATTAATGTTCTAACCATTAATGTATATTCTACTGCTCTTTTTATTCGAAATTCTCCTATGTTCTTTCCAAATAGTTCATCCTCAAAATAATTCTCTAGTGTAATCATTTCTAAGCCGATACTACTGATCTCTTCATGTTTCTAATTTCAGTCAAAGCTTTCTTCCACAATTTTATCTGAATATCCCATATTTTATATTCCTACCAAGATTACCATATGATAACAACTTACGTCCTTTCCGAGCTAGATGATTTACGATACCCCTTTTTTTTGCATTTTCCAAGTGAAGAAATACGAAAATTCAAAAGATTTCAAAGTGTAACTAACTGAAGTAGATACGAGATAATTGAAATGTAATTAGGACAGGGTTAATTAAGACGAATGAATAATGGTAAGACAAAAGAAATAATGATAGAAATTTGTTCTTGCTTATTTGGTCACAATGAAGTAAACTGATTTAAGATATGATCTGATAACCATTTACGTCTTCCTGAAATCATGTTGCCAGAATTTTGCCACGCCAGTAAGCATAGATACAATAAACGATGGTAACTAAAGTATACACCCTATAATCATGTTATCTAGAATTCTCACCACGCCAACCGGTATGGCTGCAAAAAAAATCTAAATTTCATGACTAGAATAAGTATATCCAAAATCAGACTCTATGTTTTTGTCATACCAGCTAATATGGCTGCGATAAATTCTAAACTCCATAATTAAAGCAGACATTTACCGTTCTCACTGTCATCATCAAATATGTTATCAGAATATACCTTAACTCAATCCATAAAATTTATATTGATGAAAATTTAAAGTCAATAACGAATATCAGGAATCAAATTCAACAACGAATTAAGGAAGAGGAAATGGAAACAAGCGGAAACAGATTTTGAGGTAAGATTTAGAGTGAGATCCTCAGGGGTCATCCCAAGGGTACTATCTTGGTCAAAATTATAACTCAATGAATTTCAAACAAAATACTAATTATAGTTAACGGTCTATGCTGTGATAAGTTTTCCTATGTTGCAATCCTAGTAATCCTCTAGGTGTTCTAAATGTTATTCCTGGTGTTATCTAGTTATCTTAAGTTCTTAATTGCAGACATGCTGTCACGACCCGCTACCCAAATTGTTGGGCCAGGCCGAGTCATGCCCAGCCTACGTTGAGATAAAACGTAGTAAGCTGTTCTAAAGACAACAGAATAAGACTAAATGTGCTAACAGTTCTATAAGTGAAGAAGAATCATAAATGCTCGTCGTATATAGTAAAATATCCAAGTACAAGTAAACTGAAATGTAAAACTGGATACATGTCCAGTTACAAAATGATATAGTCTAATACATGTCTACTCTCAAAAGTCTAAGTAAACAAAAGACAACTAGGCGAGGTTCCCTGCAGAAACATCCTCGTAAAGCAGAGCCGGGTCCTCGGCAGTATCTCCATAGTATGTGTCACAGAGTAACTCCTTCTCAGTAAGGATACCTACAACGTTATCCTGTCAGGACGGGAGCAAGTACTAAATCTAGCAAACTAGCATATGAAACATGGAAATGAACATGAGAGGAAATAACTGGAAAGCATGGCATCACATAGTCTATCATGGCAAGGACACATATGTCATAGAGACAGATGTATATGAAATGTTTAAAACTGTAGCAGGTACGTGATCGGTCAATAGATGTACAATGTGCTGGGGGCACATAATAAAATGTACTTCCGTACAAGTGAAACGACGACAGATGTACATACGTACAAATCCGCGTTGAGATAAAGCCTACGACAAGGTATACATATAAAATATCGACCTTGCTCGGTACATACGTACGGGAGAAGGGGGCATAATCACGTACACTACTAACAGTTTCCCCATAACCCATATTCTAATCATGTGAAAGATACATCAAGACTGTTCTAAGCATGGTAGTAACTAAAAGTACAACATGTAGAGATCAAACTTGCTACCCCAAGGATCAGCATTTAACATGGTGGGGTTTACAGTTCATTTTATGTGACAATATGTAAAGTTCGTATAAAGTACTTGCCTCTAGCAAAGCAAAAAAAACAAGCTGCGATAACAATGCTATGGATGTCTGGTAGCTCGTCACTGTAGAAGTAAATACAACAACTTAGTTTTACACTAAGCTAAAATACTAGGACACTAATTGGTGAAACACGACTTGTGACTGGGCACCTAGCCAAAATGATGACTTGGCATAGGAGACCAATGTAGGGTGACACACTATGTTAACTAACTTTCTAGGGTCTTTACACTAGTGAGGGATGGGGTTCAACACGACTAAAACTCCAAATAACACAAAAAACTACAAGTCGTAATTAATCAACAAATAAATCAAAAGATTATTGTGTTCTAACAATTTTTGAAGTAGACAAAATGCCTAGTTTTTCTTAAAGTAAAGTACCAAGGTGATCCTTGTTAATCATAGAAATTTATTATAATTTTTTTGGAATTTATTAACCAGTACAAATATTTTATAAAAATCAGTTTTCCTAAGTATACAGAAAATGAGTTTTGGTTTCATATGCCAAACTAGTGGCAAAACAGTAAATTAAATACTACAAAAATTATACTAAATTAGCTAACTTAACATAGTATCTAAATACTATTTTTCCATAATTTTAACAATACTTTAAGTATTTTTAGAAAATCAAAAACAGCATTGCACACAATAATTAATTATCTGCGTATTTTGTCCATATATATAATTTGAACCAAAGTTCAAATACAGGACCCAAGGCCATGAATCAAGTCCAATATGACTTGTACAGGTCTTGAATGTGTGAAAATACATTTGGGCCCAAATACCCATGCTAGGCTTGGACACCAAATGGTTGCAGTAATTTAAATACAATAAAAATACAATTTGGTAAATAGTCAAAATAACTATTATTATTTTAATAAGGTAAAGTTTTACATAGTAACTATAAAAGTATGAACATTATTTTATATAAATAATTTACACTAAGCTAAGTAAAATACATATAGGAAATATTATATATATATATATATATATATATATATATATATATATATATATATATATATATATATATATATATATATAAATATAGGGATATTTATATATATAGGAAAATGCTCAACTATATATTATATATATATATACAAATATATGTATATATACATACATATAAGAAAATACTCAACTATATAATATATATATATATATATATATATATATATATATATATATATATATATATATATATATATATATATATATATCTATATATATATACAAAATAATGTATACATATATAATAGTATATATATAATAATATATATATAATAATATATATATATATATATATATATATATATATATATATATATATATATATATATATATATATATATATATATATATATATATATATATATATATATATAAATAGCAAGTATATATATACATAAATATAGTATATATAGTAATACATATATATATACACAAATAAATGTATATACATATATATAAATATATATATAAAAAGAAAAGAAAAAAAAAAGGAAAAGAAAAAGAAAAAGGAAAGCAAAGTCAGCCAGGGGGACTCGAACCCAGGCCAACACAGCGCGGGGGGGGGGGGGGGGGGGAGGGGGGTTTAGGCCCTGTCGGGCTGGCCAGGGGGTCAGCCCGTGGGTCATGTTAGGGATAGGGTTTAGTTTATTTTATTTCGTTTTAGGTTAGACATTATATAAAAAAAATATAAACACGAGCTTGTGTCCGGACAGTTTGGGGCACAGGGATCCTCGTGTCTGTGCTACGCACGACACGCACGAGCTCAGCCTCGCGTGTCCGAGCACAGCACCATGCTCGTTGTGTCCTGGCGAGTCTCGTGCGTGAAGGCGAGACACGCATGACACGATTGGGTTCTGTTACTCACGTGTCCGACTTCTCGAAGAAGTTTCGAAGGCGGAGGCGACGGCTTGGGGCGTCGGGACGGTGGCGCTCCGGTGGCGCTGCGTCCAGTTCGGCATGGCGAAGCGGATGGCGGTGGTGGTGGTCGATGAGGGTGTTGGGATTGTGAGAACGAGACTTCGTCGGGGTTAGGGTTCCGGCGAAGTATTTTGGGGAAGGGAGTGGGCTGTGGTGGTCGATGAGGGGTGTAGAGCTAGGGTTTTAGGTCTGGGGGAGAGAGGGGAGTATTTTATAGGGAAAGAGGGCGGTCGGGGCAGCCGGAAAAGGCGGGGGGCTGCCCGTCGGCGTGGCGGTCGTCGCTCGAGAGGTCAAAGAGAGTGGGTGAGGGAGGAGAGAGAGGGAGAGTGACTGGTCGGGGGGTTTTGGTAGGTTAGCACAAAAGCCCCCCAAGTTTAGGGTTTTACATAATAGAATTATTAGTGGGAAAGCGCAAAATAGAATTTGCATTTCCTAATTAAAACATTTCCTTTTATTACAAACTGATATAAAATTATTTCAAAAAATTGCAAAACCTATTTAATTAATTTTTAATAATTTGCAAAGTGATATTTATATATATAAAACTCATTTAGAAATTATAGAAAATTCCTAAAAAATCCTAATAAAATATTTTAAGGCCAAAACTAACATTAAAAATTAATTAGCACTAATAAAATTAAAATTGAAAAACAGGGGCTGACAAGTCTTCCCTCCTTGAAAAATTTCGTCCTCGAAATTCACAAGGATTGAAGACCTAACAATATTCTAACATAGCAAGCAATGCAACAAAATGACTAAGGCTGCGATCGAAACTAACCTCTAGGGTATCAAGCGGGAACGGGTGGTTCCCTCGCAGCGGTTGGATCGAACAAGTAAGGGTATCTCTCCCTCATGTCCGACTCCCTCTCCCAAGTAGATTCACCTGGGGAGTGACGGCTCCAAGCTACTCGCACTAGGGGTATAACCTTGTTCCTCAGCCTCTTCTCTCTCCGGTCTAATATCTCCACTGGCTGCTCAGAAACTGTAAGGCTCGGTCCGACCTCCAACTCTGAATGATCTAGCACATGACTGGGGTCTGGAACATATCTCCTCAGCTGAGATACGTGGAAGACGTCGTGAACTCCTGCTAGGTTGGGTGGAAGTGCAACCCTGTAAGCTACCTCTCCGATCCTGCCAAGTACCTCGAACGGCCCGATGTATCTGGGGCTCAGCTTCCCTTCTCGTCCGAACCGGATCGTCCCTCGAGTAGGTGATATCTTCACTAGCACCATATCACCGTCTGCAAACTCCATCGGCCTGCGACTAGCATCAGCCCAGTGTTTCTGCCTATCCTGAGCTACTCTGAGCCTGTCTCTGATCATCCCGACTTTCTCTGCTGCATCCGTGATCATCTCTGGCCCAAGCATAACTCTGTCTCCGACATCATCCCAAAAGAGCGGTATGCGACATCGTCGCCCATATAGCGCCTCGAAAGGAGACATACCAATACTGGCCTGGTAGCTGTTGTTGTATGAAAACTCTACCAAGTGCAGATGGCTCTCCCATGATCCTCCGAAGTCCAGCACGCAGGTCCTCAGCATATCCTCCAGCGTCTGTATCGTCCTCTCGGACTGCCCGTCTGTCTGTGGATGGTATGCCGTACTGAACTTGAGCCTACTGCCCAACTCCTCCTGCAAGCTCCTCCAGTAGTGGGATGTGAATCTACTGTCTCTGTCTGATACGATGCTCACCGGCACTCCGTGTAGGCGAACTATCTGCTGCATGTATAGCTCTGCCAACTTCTCGGTGGAAAGCCCCACCTTGAAGGGTATGAAGTGCGCACACTTCGTCAGCCTGTCTACGATGACCCAGATGGCATCCTTCCCTCCTTAGGAACGAGGAAGCCCTGAAACGAAGTCCATCGTAATATGTTCCCACTTCCACTCGGGAATGGGTAACGGCTGCAACAAACCAGCTGGCCTCTGGCGCTTCGCCTTGACCTGCTGGCAAACTAGGCATCTCGAGATGAAACGTGATACATCCCTCTTCATCCCGTGCCACCAAAGATGTTCCCGCAAGTCACGGTACATCTTGTTAGCACCAGGGTGAATAGAATATCTCGATCGGTGTGCCTCCTGCAAGACTGCCTCTACCAGCTCTCCCTTCGGCACGCACAATCGGCTGCCATGCCTCAGGGATCCATCCTCTGCTATAGTGAAGTCATCCAGCAATCCAGCTAAAGCCTGGGGTCGAAGTCTGTGAAGGCTCTCATCTGTAGACTGTGCCTCCCGGATATGCTCTATCAAACCTGACTGAATGTCAAGCGCCATCATCTGTATTACTGATCCTGGCCGAACTAACTCGATACCGAGCTTCTCCAGATCCTCCCGCAAATGCCGATCAATCATCAGGTACCATGCCATCGGATGCCTGCTCAGCACATCCGCCACCACATTTGCCTTCCCGGGGTGATACTGTAAATCGATGTCGAAGTCCTTCATCAACTCCAACCATCGTCTTTGCCTCATGTTCAGCTCTTTCTGCGTGAACACATACTTCAAACTTTTGTGGTCAGTAAAGATTTCCACACGCTCTCCGTATAAGTAATGTTTCCATAACTTGAGTGCAAAGATCACCGCAGCTAACTCGAGGTCATGGGTAGGATAATTCCTCTCATGAGTCTGCAATTGCCTAGATGCATAAGCAATTACCTTCCCATGCTGCTGTAGAACACACCCTAGCCCCTTCCTAGAAGCATCACTGTAAATGGTGAAACCTCCAGAACCTGAAGGTAAAGTCAGAACTGGAGCGGTCGTCAGCCTCCTCTTCAGCTCCTCAAATGCCGCCTGGCAGTCCTCTGACCAGATGTACTCTGCGTCCTTCCGCGTCAGCTTCATCATGGGTTCCGCTATCCTAGCAAAGTCCTGGACGAACTTTCTATAATAGCCTGCTAAACCCAGAAAACTCCTGATCTCTGAAACTGACGTCGGAGCCTTCCACGTCTCAACTGCAGCAATCTTCCTGGGATCCACCGAGATTCCATCTCCAGTGACTACATGGCCGAGAAACTCCACTTGGTCTAAAAAGAACTCGCACTTCGGCAATTTGGCAAATAATCTCTCCTGCATCAGAATCCCCAAAACTATCCGCAAGTGCTCTGCATGCTCCTCTGGCGTCTTCGAGTATATCAGGATGTCGTCGATAAACACCACGACGAACTTATCCAGATATTGGTGAAATGTCTTATTCATCAAGTTCATAAAGACAGCTGGCGCATTTGTGAGACCAAATGACATCACCAGAAACTCGTACTGCCCGTACTTCATGTTGAACGCCGTCTTTTGGATGTCTGCTGGCCTAACCTTCACCTGGTGGTACCCGGATCTCAAGTCTATCCTGGAAAATACCTTCGCCCCGCTCAACTGGTCGAACAAATCATCTATCCTGGACAGAGGATATTTGTTCTTGATGGTGATGGCATTCAAGGCCCGATAGTCAATACACAACCGGACTGTACCATCCTTCTTAGGCACAAAGAGCACTGGCGCTCCCCATGGGGAAGCACTGGATCGAATGAAACCCTTTTTCAACAGGTCATCAATCTGCTCTTTCATCTCTATGGCCTCCTTGGGATTCACTCTATAGCAAGCCCGGGATACTGGTGATGAACCCGGCACTAAATCTATAGTGAACTCCACATCTCTGTCAGGCGGAAGTCCTGGAAGATCCTCTGGGAATATATCCATAAACTCCCTAATGATAGGGTGTGGCGGTGCTGCGTCCCCGACTGTCGCACAATAGTTCGGCTCTAGCCTGATCTCCGGCCCTGTCCTTCTGACACTGAATGGTGCTGTGCCTGGGGGACTGAACAAAATACTACCCTCATGGCAATCTATAGATGCATGGGCATAGCTAAGCCAGTCCATCCCCAATATGATATCATAACCGGGGAGTGGCATCACAAAGAATCGTCCCCTGAACTCTCTCCCGGCTATAAAAATAGAACATCTATAGATAGATCTAATAGGCACTGGTCCTCCTCCCGTCATCACTCTACTAATCTCCGCAGTAGGTGTAGCTACTAGATGATGTTTATGCATAAACTCTAATGATAGGAAGCTATGAGATGCACCAGAATCAAACAAACATACAGCTAGAAAAGTATGCAAATAAACATGACCTGTGATGACGTCAGCTAAGTAATCCGGCTCCGAAACCTGCTCCGGCTCCGGCTCAATGGCTAGACTGTAAACCCTCCCCTGAGGTCCCTTCTGCTGCTGCAGATGCTGCCCGAACCTCTGCTACTGAGTCGGGAGCGGTCCTCTAGTCTTCACTACTGGGCACTCTCGAATCTGATGGGTGGCAGACCCACAAGCTAAGCACTGCTTCAACCTCTTCCTGCAGATGGAGTACTCGTGCCCTGGTCTTCCGCAGAAAGAACATATAACTCCCTTCTGCTGCTGCCGGGGTCCCGGGCTCGAACTGGCGGGGTCTGATGATGTGGTGTAGGGGGACGGTAAGTCTGCTGGGGTGGCGTCGGCGCTCTCTGCTGGAAAGCCTGACGCTTGGACGGTCCCTCATGATGTACAGGAGCCGGCCTTTTGCTAGACAGAAGACGCTCATCAATGCTCCGGGTCAACTCTAGGCTCTGGTAGTAGTCAGTCGTACCGTTCGCCACTATAAGAATGCCAATGTCTGGAACTAGACCATGGCAAAACCTACGGGTCATCTCCTTTGGATCAGCAACCAGACTAGGAGCGAAACGGCTCAGGCGACTAAACTCTGTCGCATACTCGTCAACAGAACGGTTCCCCTGCTGGATGTTCTGGAATCGTAGCCCCATGGCTACTCTAGCAGTGGTCGAGAAGAACTTCTTCTTGAACTGGGTCTTGAACTGGTCCCAGGTGGCTCTACCTCTTGCGAACAACGGCTCATTCCTGAACCAGATTCCGGCTAAGTCTATCAGCAGAAATCCTGCTGCCTCGACCTGAAGGTCATCCGGCATCCTAACTCCCAGAAGCTTCCTCTCTACTGAATCTAGCCAGTCATCTGCTACTATTATGCCCTCAGTCCCTGAGAACTCCTTGGGATTCAGACCTATGAAGTCCTTGATCGTCCCCGTTCTCCGCCGTGGCTCTACATATGGTGGGACCATGGGACGTCCCTCAGAACGCTCCATGCTCTGGCGGAGTAGGGTAGTCTGCTCCTGATGGGTTGTTAGGAACCCCTGGATCAGTGTGAGCAGCTGGTTCTCGTCGAGTGTGACGGAAGCCTGGGTGGGTATAGTGATAGGGGGTGGTGGAAGTATCGGGGCCTGCTGGGACTGGGATATGGAAGGTGGTATCTGGGTCTGCGGATCTGTGGAGTGGGGGAATGTAGTAGGTGGAGGTGTATCAGTTGACTGGTCAGCTGACTGGATAAGGAGGGCCCCATTCTCGGGGGTAACATACTGGGATGAACGAGTAAGCACCATCTAAATTACACATAAAAAGACTTATAAGGACTTATTTAAAGTAAGCAATCATATGCAAGAAAATCTAATTATAATAGCAAACATGTGATGTATTTCCTATGTTGCAATCCTAGCATTCCTCTAAGTGTTCTAAGCGTCTTTCCTAATGTTGTCTAATTACCTTAAGTTCCTAATTGCAGGCATGCTTGGTACAATAATGTAACCAAACAGTTTAGTCAGGACCTGCATGGGCCACCACTAAAAACATGTCACGACCCGCTACCCAAATTGTTGGGCCAGGCCGAGTCATGCCCAGCCTACTTTGAGATAAAACGTAGTAAGCTGTTCTAAAGACAACAGGATAAGACTAAATGTGCTAACAGTTCTATAAGTGAAGAAGAATCATAAATGCTCCAAACACAAAAGTCGTCGTATATAGTAAAATATCCAAGTACAAGTAAACTGAAATGTAAAACTGGATACATGTCCAGTTACAAAATGATATAGTCTAATACATGTCTACTCTCAAAAGTCTAAGTAAACAAAAGACAACTAGGCGAGGTTCCCTGCAGGAACATCCTCGTAAAGCAGAGCCGGGTCCTCGGCAGTATCTCCATAGTATGTGTCACAGAGTAACTCCTCCTCAGTAAGGACACCTACAACGTTATCCTGTCAGGACGGGAGCAAGTACTAAATCTAGCAAACTAGCATATGAAACATGGAAATGAACATGAGAGGAAATAACTGAAAAGCATGGCATCACACAGTCTATCTGGCAAGGACACATATGTCATAGAGACAGATGTATATGAAATGTTTAAAGCTGTAGCAGGTACGTGATCGGTCAATAGATGTACAATGTGCCGGGGGCACATAATAAAATGTACTTCCGTATAAGTGAAACGGCGACAGATGTACATACGTACAAATCCGCGTTGAGATAAATCCTACGACAAGGTATACATATAAAATGTCGACCTTGCTCGGTACATACGTACGGGAGAAGGGGGCATAATCACGTACACTAATAACAGTTTTCCCATAACCCATATTCTAATCATGTGAGAGATACATCAAGACTGTTCTAAGCATGGTAGTAACTGAAAGTACAACATATAGAGATCTAACTTGCTACCCCAAGGATCAATATTTAACATGGTGGGGTTTGCAGTTCATTTTATGTGACAATATGTAAAGTTCGTAGAAAGTACTTGCCTCTAGCAAAGCAAAACAAAACAAGCTGCGATAACAATGCTATGGATGTCTGGTAGCTCGTCACTGTAGAAGTAAATACAACAACTTAGTTTTACACTAAGCTAAAACACTAGGGCACTAATTGGTGAAACACGACTTGTGACTGGGCACCTAGCCAAAATGAAGACTTGGCATAGGAGACCAACGTGGGGTGACACACTATGTTAACTAACTTTCTAGGGTCTTTACACTAGTGAGGGATGGGGTTCAACACGACTAAAACTCCAAATAACACAAAAAACTACAAGTCGTAATTAATCAATAAATAAATCAAAAGATCATTGTGTTCTAATAATTTTTGAAGTAGACAAAAAGCCTAGTTTTTCTTAAAGTAAAGTACCAAGGTGATCCTTGTTAATCATAGAAATTTATTATAATTTTTTTGGAATTTATTAACCAGTACAAATATTTTATAAAAATCAGTTTTCCTAAGTATACAGAAAATGAGTTTTGGTTTCATATGCCAAACTAGTGGCAAAACAGTAAATTAAATACTACAAAAATTATACTAAATTATCTAACTTAACATAGTATCTAAATACTATTTTTCCATAATTTTAACAATACTTTAAGTATTTTTAGAAAATCAAAAACAGCATTGCACACAATAATTAATTATCTGCGTATTTTGTCCATGTATATAATTTGAACCAAAGTTCAAATACAGGACCCAAGGCCATGAATCAAGTCCAATATGACTTGTACAGGTCTTGAATGTGTGAAAACATATTTGGGCCCAAATACCCATGCTAGACTTGGACACCAAATGGTTGCAGTAATTTAAATACAATAAAAATACAATTTGGTAAATAGTCAAAATAAATATTATTATTTTAATAAGGTAAAGTTTTACATAGTAACTATAAAAGTATGAACATTATTTTATATAAATAATTTACACTAAGCTAAGTAAAATACATATAGGAAATAATATATATATATATATAAATATAGGGATATTTATATATATAGGAAAATGCTCAACTATATATTATATATATATATACAAATATATGTATATATACATACATATAAAAAATACTCAACTATATAATATATATATATATATATACACAAAATAATGTATACATATATAATAGTATATTATATATAATAATATATATATATATACACAAGGAAATATATATATATATATATATATATATATACATAAAATAATAAAGTATAAAGGATGAAGTATATATATATATATATATATATATATATATATATATATATATATATATATATTTCCTTGTGTATATATATATATATTATATATATATATACTATTATATATGTATACATTATTTTGTATATATATATATATATATATATATATATATATATATATATATATATATATATATATATATACACAAGGAAATATATATATTATATATATATATATATATATATATATATATATATATATATATATATATATATATATATATATATATATATATATATATATATATATATTTCCTTGTGTATATATATATATATATATATATATATATATCTATATATATATATATATATATATATATATATATATATATATATATATATTATATATATATATATATATATATATATATATACTATATATATATATATATATATATATATAAACAGCAAGTATATATATACATAAATATAGTATATATAGTAATACATATATATATACACAAATAAATGTAAAAATATACACAAATATACACAAATAAATGTAAAAAAAAAAAAAAAAAATATACACAAATAAATGTATATACATATATATATATAAATATATATATAAAAAGAAAAGAAAAAGAAAAAGGAAAGCAAAGTCAGCCAGGGGGACTCGAACCCAAGCCAACACAGCGCGGGAGGGGGGGGGGGGGGGGGGTTAGGCTCTGTCGGGCTGGCCAGGGGGTCAGCCCGTGGGTCGTGTTAGGGATAGGGTTTAGTTTATTTTATTTCGTTTTAGGTTAGACATTATATAAAAAAAAAATATAAACACGAGCCTGTGTCCGGACAGTTTGGGACACAGGGATCCTCGTGTCTGTGCTATGCACGACACGCACGAGCCCAGCCTCGCGTGTCCGAGCACAGCACCATGCTCGTTGTGTCCTGGCGAGTCTCGTGCGTGAAGGCGAGACACGCATGACACGATTGAGTTCTGTTACTCACGTGTCCGACTTCTCGAAGAAGTTTCGAAGGCGGAGGCGGCGGCTTGGGGCGTCGTGACGGTGGCGCTCCGGTGGCGCTGCGTCCAGCTCGGCGTGGCGAAGCGGATGGCGGTGGTGGTGGTCGATGAGGGTGTCGGGATTGTGAGAATGAGACTTCGTCGGGGTTAGGGTTCCGACGAAGTGTTTTGGGGAAGGGAGTGGGCTGTGGTGGTCGATGAGGGTGTAGAGCTAGGGTTTTAGGTCTGGGGAGAGAGGGGAGTGTTTTATAGGGAAAGAGGACGGTCGGGGCAGCCGAAAAAGGCGGGGGCTGCCCGTCGGCGTGGCGGTCGTCGCTCGAGAGGTCAAAGAGAGTGGGTGAGGGAGGAGAGAGAGGGAGAGTGACTGGTCGGGGGGTTTTGGTAGGTTAGCACAAAAGCCCCCCAAGTTTAGGGTTTTGCATAATAGAATTATTAGTGGGAAAGCGCAAAATAGAATTTGCATTTCCTAATTAAAACATTTCCTTTTATTACAAACTGATATAAAATTATTTCAAAAAATTGCAAAACCTATTTAATTAATTTCTAATAATTTGCAAAGTGATATTTATATATATAAAACTCATTTAGAAATTATAGAAAATTCCTAAAAAAATCCTAATAAAATATTTTAAGGCCAAAACTAACATCAAAAATTAATTAGCACTAATAAAACTAAAATTGAAAAACAGGGGCTGACACATGCTTGGTACAGTAACGTAACCAAACAACTTAGTCAAAGACCTGCATGAGCCACCACGAAAAACATGTCACGACCCGCTACCCAAATTGTTGGGCCGGGCCGAGCAATATCCAGCCTACGTTTGGACAAAACGTAGTAAGCTGTTCTAAAAGATAGTCAAATTGGAACTAAGTGTGCTAAATGATTATATTTAAAGCATTTTAAGATGTTCGTCACAACACAACATTTATAGATGAAAGTAAATATGTTTTAAAGTTTAATACACTTCCAAAGTAATAACTGGAGACAAGGTCCAGTAACAAAATAAAAGTTCAAACCAAAGTCTAAGTCTCAAAATACATAAAAGATATCTAAGCAAGGTTCCCCGCTGGGGCCTCTTCTGGAGCATAGGCCAGGTCCTCAAATGCAGTGCCATAATATGTATCACATAGCATTTCCTCCTCGGAAAGTACACCTACAACGTTATCCTGTCAGGACGGGAGCAAGTACTTGTACTACAAACATATAATACTGATCATGACATGGTAAGAGATGAAATAACTGTAATCCTGACATGGCACAATCTATCATGTAAAATCACAATTATCATGACAAGGATGCATTTGTCATGACGACACATGTATATATAGTTTAAAACTGGAGCAGGTACGTGATCGTCAATAGGTGTAAAATGTGCTGTGGTACAAGTATATAAAATGTACTTCCGTACAAGTAAGCAAGCGATAGATGTACATACGTAAAAATATAGCTGGTACGCCTACGACAAGGTATACATATAAATGTCAACCTTGCTCGGTACATACGTACGAGAGAAGGGGGCATAATCACGTACTCAACTATCAGTTTCCCCCATGTCCCAGTAACTATCATGTGAGATATGTAAAAGCTCTTCTGAGCATGTGAAGATACTGAGAATCCGTATAAAGCATGTAATGATATGACTTTGCAGTTTCCATAAAGCAGTATTTTAACATGGTTCATTCACAGTTCATTATCATATGCAATAAATAAGTTTGTAGGGGTACTTGCCTTGAGCAAAGCAAGAGTAATAATATGAAGGTACAGATGTCCGGTGTCCTATAAAAATGATATACAACTCAGCCTCTAAGTTATGATTTAGATTACACTAGTGTTGTGACACGGCTCCTAATAGGACACTAGCTATGTGAAGCTCTAGTAGTCCAAAGTGAGATGTTACAACATCTAGACTAACAAGTAGGTCTCTACATTAAGGTAGGGTAAGGTCCCAATACTAAAATATTCCAAAAACACACAAAAACACACAAGTCAATATTATTTAATTCATTAATCAGACTGTACATTATGTTCCAATAATTATTAAGATAGTTATACAATAATATTTTATATGAAATAATATACCAAATTGATCCTTGTTAATTATAGTAATTTAATATAATTTTTTTGGAATTTATGATCCAGTGTAAGTATTTATTAAAAATCAGAATACAAGTGTGCATTGAAAATGAGTTCTGGTTTACTATTTTTAAACAGTGTCAAAACAGTAGATTAAAT
This sequence comes from Iris pallida, assembly GCA_029216955.1. Taxonomy (NCBI): domain Eukaryota; kingdom Viridiplantae; phylum Streptophyta; class Magnoliopsida; order Asparagales; family Iridaceae; genus Iris; species Iris pallida. The sequence continues at coordinate 13,906,306 of JANAVB010017596.1, read as the reverse complement.
CATGGAAAACTTATATTAAATTAGATTAGGTAACATAGTATTTTATAGTAATTTTTCTAGAATTTATTCAGCATTAAAAAGTGGTCTGAAAATTCAAAGTTCATAAATCACAGATTCTGAAATTAAATTAAATAATTATTTAATGTATTTGTCCGCGTATTTAAAATTGAACCGAAGTCCAGATACGGGACCCGAAGCCGTGAATCAAGTCCAACATGACTCGACTAGACCCCGAATATGTGTAGGCTCACCTAAGTTCGATCAACCCATGCTAGGCTTGGACTTAGAGTGGTCGTTTGCACAAAGTACGTAAATTCGTAAATAAATGCGTAATTTAAATACATATAATTTAAAGGAATTTAAATTACAGAAATTGAAAGCGTACATATTACAGTATAGGCACTGTATTTATATTGACATAAATTTAAATGACATAATTTAAATGACATAATTTAAAATACATATTACAGTATATGCACTGTATTTATATTGACATAAATTTAAATGACATAATTTAAATGACAGAATTTAAAATACATATTACAGTATAGGCACTGTATTTATATTGACATGTATTTAAATGACGTAAATTAAATGATAGGCACTGTATTTATATTGACATAAATTTAAATGACATAATTTAAATGACATAATTTAAAATACATATTACAGTATAGGCACTGTATTTATATTGACATAAATTTAAATGACATAATTTAAATGACAGAATTTAAAATACATATTACAGTATAGGCACTGTATTTATATTGACATGTATTTAAATGACGTAAATTAAATGACTGAATTGAAATACATATATATATATATATATATATATATATATATATATATATATATATATATATATATATATATATATATATATATATATATAACCAATATTATATTAATATCATTTTATCATAATTTATTTAAAGAGAATTTATGTATATACATTTTATCATAATTTATTTAAAGAGAATTTATGTATATATATATATATATATATATATATATATATATATATATATATATATATATATATATATATATATATATATATATATATATATATATATATATATATATATATATATATATATATATATAATGATATTAATTAATTTAAATATGCAGAAAATGAGTTTGGACAGAAAATATATTATTTATATAGTATGTATGGATATATGTATTTATACTATATATAATATTATATACATTATATATTATATACAAATATATATATTTAAACTCTAAAACAAAACAATTTAAAAGAAAACAACCAAAACAATTTAAACAATTTAAAAGAAAACCACCAAACCCACCCAAAGGTAGGGTTCGATTCTGTGCTCACAAGAAGGGGGCATAGCTCATCACTGCTACGCTGGCCAGTAGGCCAGTTCGGCCTAGGTCGTAGTATAGGGTTTCCATTAGTATATATATATATATATATATATATATATATATATATATATATATATATATTAAAAAATTCACTAAGGCATACTCGGGCAGCCAAAGGGGGGCGCGCGGGTTTACAGAGGCTGCGCTGGCCAGTAGGCCAGTTCGGTCCGAATGAAAGGATTGGGGTTCCAAAGTATTTATGTGCATAAGCGTTTATTTATAAAAACTATGCGCAGTCGCTGGCCGGTAAGCCCGCAATGGCTTACTGTTAGGAAAGGGTTATAGTTTAATTTATTAGAAACTAAAGAGTAGTCATCATCTTCGTGTCCCAACCAGTGGGACACTCGAGATGCGTCCTGCTCGTGTCCGAGAGCGTGTCGGCACGAATTTGACACTAATCCTCGTGTCCAAGGATAGTGTCGAGTTCGTCTCGACATTCTCCACACGATAGAACGTGTCTCGTGTCATTTTGACACGAAACTTCACCGTGTCCGACCTAGGGCTTGTGATTTCTCCGTGTCCTGGAGTCGAGGTACGACACAAATAGGGCCAAAAGACTCGCAGTGTGGAGACGAACACGATCGTGCTAACCATGTGGAGAAAAACGCATGAATCCGAAGTTCGACCTATCTCGTCGGTCGGGCGGGCTATGGCGGCGGCGGTGCAGCGGCTGTGGGCGGCGGTGGTCATCGGGATCGGGTTGACCTCGCCGTTCTCGACACGATGGTGTCCTCGGCGGTGGTCGACGTCGCTGGTTGGGGAGAACGGGGGGTTCGTCGGAGTTCGATCGCTGGCGACGAGCGCCGGAGTACAGTAACAGAACAGGGAAGAGAATAAAAAAAATTATTTTGAGGATTTAATTAAAATTGATTTTTGAATTTGGATTTTTACATTGGGATGAGTGCCTATTTATAGAAAAAAATAAAATTAGGGCAACTAACCATGGTCAATTACTAACTTGACCCTAGGGTTAGATATTTACCGTTTTGCCAAAACGGGAAGAAATGCAGCTTTTACGGTAGCAGTTATTTAATTCCAAAAAATTCAAATGACGTCCAAACGACTCCAAACAAATCGCAAAAAAATTCTAAAATTAATAGAAAAATATTTAGAACCTAATGGAATCAATTTGGGGCAAATTTGGAATTGTTTTTCATTTATTAAAATTTTTGAAAACGGGGGTTACAACTGGTGACTTGTTCACCCCGGCAAGGAGAAATTCTTTGTGTTTTCTTTTTTGTGTTTTTTGTTCTATCTCATTGTAGCGTCCGCGAACGTAAAGAGAATAACACCTTATTGTTGTAGTTTGCATTTTTTTTGTAGTCAGTTTGTAATCCATTCATGTGCTTCGTTTTGAGTTGGCTAGAGTGCAGACTGTTGGGGCATTTGTATTCTTGACATGTAGAGAACTTGTTCTCTACATGCTTAGTGAAGTTTTAGTCCCACATCGGAAATGCACCATGTGGTATCTCAACATATATATGCTTCTATGTATTGTTGGGATGTGCACATGGGTAGTGACCCAAAGGTGGGAACCATGTGGGTAATTTTACTAAGAGGTAAGAATAAGGCTCCATGGTAAGCTTCTAGCTTTTTGCTCTTAGGAAATTTATTTCCATGGGAGCTAAGCCCCATAGGGGTTTAGCGACTCGGACTCGGACTCGGACTCGGACACGGACTCGGGCTCGGGCTCGGGCTCAAGGGCTCATGAGGCGTAATGTGGCGTTTTGTTGGCGCACTTTGCCTTAATGAGTTCTCAGGCAGAGTGAATGCCTGGTGTGCTTTACAGGAAGCACGGTAGAGCAGCACTACAAGGAGTGAAACTCCATGCTACAGTGGGGTGACTCCACGATGAGGTTCCTATATGTGGGGTGCTGCCCAGGAATAGGATAAAGCCTCGGCTTCGCAGGCCAAGTCACAGCGGCGTAGCACCGCAAATAGGCAGTTAGCCTAATGCTGTATGTTAAAAATAAAGAGGGGTGTAGTCAGCACTACAAAGAGGAGGAGTTCCTCATGTTACAGTAGCACGACACCACGAAGAGGTACCCGGTTAGAGATAAAGCCTCGGGCTTGCAAGCCATGTCGTTGTGGCGTAACACCGCAAGGGAGCCTAAGGCTTCATGCTGGGTAGTTTGGCACTACAAAGAGGCAGTTGCCTCATGCTACAGTAGTATGACACTACAAAGGTTCCCAGATATGGGGTGTTTCCCAGGGAGGGGTAATGCCTTGGCTTCGGGCCATGTCATAGCAGCGTAGCACCGCAAGGGGAGCGTAAAGCGTTCCAGGCCATGTCTCTTTATAATGAACTCACCTATAGTGTATGGACAAAGATATCAGGCCGTCTCTTGAGGGTAAACTTGTAGACGCCCAAAAGTATACACTGAAACCAGGCTGGCACAGGACCTTTAATGTGCATAGCCAGAAGCACATGTGGTAACATTATGTGAGTGGGAACAACTTTAGGTATGGTGCAGAATTCAAGGCTTAGTCCATTCTTGTATTATAGTCTGTTGTTTAACCCATGCGGGAAGATTCAAGTCATCGCGACCTCTCTCATAATGCATGATGGACGGTCACTGTGGGGAACACTCGAACCCATATATATTGAGATATGTGGGAGATTGTTGGGGCATTTGTATTCTTGACATGTAGAGAACTTGTTCTCTACATGCTTAGTGAAGTTTTAGTCCCACATCGGAAATGCACCATGTGGTATCTCAACATATATAGGCTTCTATGTATTGTTGGGATGTGCACATGGGTGGTGACCCAAAGGTGGGAACCATGTGGGTGATTTTACTAAGAGGTAAGAATAAGGCTCCATGGTAAGCTTCTAGCTTTTTGCTCTTGGGAAATTTATTTCCATGGGAGCTAAGCCCCATAGGGGCTTAGCGACTCGGACTCGGACTCGGGCTTGGGCTCATGAGGCATAATATGGCGTTTTGTTGGCGCACTTTGCACTTAGCACGTCAGCATCGTCGCTAGGCGCATAGTGCGCTTAAGTTGCGCTCGTTGCGCGAGCCACTTGTGCGGCCACGTTACGCGAGCCCAGTTACGCGGCCCGTTACGCGAGCCCAGTTACGCGTGCCACGTTACGCGGGCCTCGTTACGCGAGCCCAGTTACGCAGCCCAGTACGCGCAGTGTGCGTAGTGTGCGCAGTGTAGTACCCCGTCCCGCTCAGTCAATCGGAGGAATAGGAACGCCGACGGCGTTCGGACTTAGTCTTGCAACGGCTACTCGAAGACATCGCTCAGGTGGGGTAGTTTCGGTGAACTTGCCTCATCTTAGCCTTCACATAATAAATTGTGTGTTTTCAACTTGCACAATAGGCTTGATAATAAAAGAGACGAATCCACATAGCTAAGGGAATAATCCCGACGGGTCGAAATGAGTTAGAACATGAAAAAAGGTCCAACGGTCGGCTTAGAGTTGGTGCACGACGTGCTTTGAAAATGACACTCGATCCTTCGTCCCGTGGCTTGGGAGAAGGAAAGTTGGTTTTCGCCGCAAAGCTAAGAGTCAGCCAAATTCATAGGCGTCGCCCGCACAAATGCTTCATAAAGCATGCACGATCTCATCGCCCAAGGCACAGCATAGCCTCTGCTCGTCCGACGAGTTAAGTTGTATTGCACGGCTTGCGGCATAAGTCTAGGCACCCCAAATAACTTGGTTGTTCAAGTCGATTTCGTGCACGGCACGATCCGTTTAGGCAAAGTTTGACGCAGTCTTTGCTCGTTATGTTGTTGCGAAGTTAAGTTAGGCAAAGTTATGCCGGTCGACCTAAGGCATTACAAGCATCGTCCCGCTCTTTCGCGGTTTGTCAAAGTTAAGTAGTCCCACGATCTCAAGGCCCATCGTATAAAGTATGATTCGGACGGTAGTGTTGCGTAGAACACGATTGGCTTAAGGCAAGATGCACGGACTTAGTGTTTAAGGCATGAACCACGGTTGATTCAACGAGTTTTGGAGAAAGGACTATCAAATAGGCATTGAGTTGAATGAAATGATACGGTAACCTGGAAAGAACGCTCGCGGCTACAGGTCGGCGAGGCGGTCTCAGAAGAAAAGAAGTATGCTCGCGGCTACAGGTCGGCGAGGCCTCGCGGCTATAGGTCGGCGAGGCGGTCTCAGAAGAAAAAAGTAGCATGACTGTGTGAGACGTCAGTTTGAGTCGAGTCTTGCACGGTCATGGACAACTTGTCGACAAGGTGGGTCGTTTCCCCGTACGGCAACCCGGCGGCCACGGGACCGTTGCGGCCGTCGATTGGAAACGAGTAATTAGCTGTGCTTTGCACGGGTTAGGCGGAGACTTGCAGCAGGGCTAGCTACCTTGCGCTGAAAGGGACGCCCGTCTAACAAAAGCTAGAGGAGTCCACGATGGCTCTGGGAGTCAGTGACCAAATCATATAGATGAGTCGGCATGGCGGCAATCCGCGTGTGTGCCTTTGGATTTAGTTGAGTTGTTGAATGTGTGTGCAATTAGAATGCAAATGGTTGGGCTTAAGAATGGCTACAACATAGGCGACGTGCTTCGGCACGAGATGTGGCGTCGAGTCTTGAGTTGTCGGCATATAAGTTGCATAAGTTGGTTGAGTGACACTAACATTCACAAGTCTTGATTGGGTCAGTTGGTGATCAAAGTAGCAAGGGCCGCGAGGCGGCGATATGGTTTAGTCACATTGATTTACGAGGCACGGTATGAAGGATTTGTAGCACGGTCATAAGGAATTGGGTACTATCGCGTAGCTACGTCTCTAATTTTGGCCGAAAGGCAAGCACGACTTGATAGGTTAACGTTGGTTGAGTCGACGTTGTCGTTGCAAGCACGGGATGGTCTAGCGACACAGAATAGGCCAATGCGTCGGTCCTAAAACTGATCCTAAGGCAAGAGTAGAAAGACAATCGATAAGAAGTGACTATGTTGCACAAAGTAAATCAAACGTGTTGGATTTGTATGGGTGGGCGAGGAGCTCATTCCACCAGTACAGTTGAGTACTGACACCCACATAGTTTACATGTGCAGGCACAGGTAGAAGCTCGTGGCACGGAGCTCGCTTGGATGCGTCGAGGCATGGAGTTCCTTGGCGATTCGAAGCGCGCGGCCGCATGGAGTAAAGACTTATACGGGACATAATGTATGGACATCGCCTTCCGAAGCTTCCGCTGGATCGACAAATATATTGAGAGATGAGAGAGAGAGCTGAGTGACTTGTAATGTGAGCTTGAGTGAGCTTGAGAGACTTGTAATATTGGCCTTGCGCCCATTGTAATCTTTGTGTCAATATCAATAAAGAGCTTTCTGTTGAATAACTTGTGTTTGTTCTAAATTTCCGCTGCATGTTCAATGTCTCTGCATGGGACTTCTGTGCGACGACCCCGTCGCAGCTGCTGAAATCGGCCGTTATGGAACTCGCCTTGCACGAGCGCAATCTAGGCTCGTGCGGCATCACGCCTTAGCGAGGACGATCGCTCCTACAGGAGCGGGGCGTGACATAATGGTATCAGAGCACGGCTTTACGTCCTTGGACTATCGATTGAATTCTTTAACTTCGTTGTTTTCGCAAAACTCAGTTGCTTCCGCAAAGTTGATATCATTGGTGCGCTCTCTCTCAAATGTCCCACGGGATGTCCATACAATAAGTCTAACTATTTTGCAAAACGTAGGAGAACAGTTTTTGAAAAGAAACAAAAAGGATGGTTTGCGTAAGCACGGTGGGCTAAGTCGGGCTGGGCATATACACCAAAGTTGCGTCGACCTTAGAAAAGTCGAGTGCGGGAATTGAATTGTGTCAGACGAGAATGAGTTGAACTCGATTGAGTAATGTGGGATGACTGTCGATAGGGGTGCTATCGAGCGACGGTATCGTCGATGCGATATAGATGAGCGTGCTTGGAATTAGAGGAATGGTTCGAACGGGATTCGAAGAAGTCGATTTAGATTCAAATGATAGTTTTGAGGATTTGTTGAATGACTTTATCCCTGAGTGGTGTATGCGATAGCCTCAGGGATGTCGATAGATCGATTGAGGATTCGGGGTGACGATGAGTCTATCAGCAAGCGTCGCGCGTATGCAAAGCCTTAGATTGAGTGTCGTTGAACAAGTTGTAGTCTTGAGTTTTGACGATTTGGTTCGAGCTACCTAGAAATTGACGTGCACGGAACGTGTACGGGATAGAGGATTGTGCGAAGTATGAAATGCGAAAATGATTGAGTAGGTGAAATCGAATCGAGGAAAAGTTAAGGTGTAGCGAATGGATAACTTGATCGAGGAAATTGATAGGGATCGTCTACGAAAAGTTAGCACGACAGGTAGATAGCGTGCATGAAAAAGGTTTGATTTTGAAGTTACGCAAATGACTCTAAGGATTGGATTGAACGTTGCTCGATGATTGAGTTAACAAAGGGGATGATACAAATTGAAGAAATATGTTGGTCGATGACTTAAGATAGATGGATGAACAATACGTGAAATTGGGTTTGAAGGAAATTGATGTTGTGAATGATTCGAGGGATAATGATCGAACTTGAATTGAATGTCGAGGAAGATTATCCAGTCGGACGATAGCATCATTCGCACGACTCGGAACTTGTTGCAAAGGAAGATCGTCAGGTTACGCATATCATCGATGGTATTGAGGCGTCTCAAAGATCAATATGCGATAACTCGGGGGTACTCGGCCTCGGCGAATGACGATCGTGCAAGTGTTAATGTTCGGTTGGATGCTATACTTAGGATTTTGATTAAGATGAATGTTGGATGAAAATGAAAGTGTCTTGATGGTTATGCGATAACCACAGCGTCAACATTCTTGTCTTGCACGAGCGCAACTCTAGCCTCGCACATGCGTTGCGTCAGATTTGGGGTGATCGTTCCGCGTGAGCGTTGACATGGTGATTCATGTCGCGGGAATGATCGAACTCGGAAAATCAGGACGCGGCAACTTTGATTGTCTCGACTTGTCGGTTTGATGCGAAGGAAAATTCGAGGATGTTTAGACTTGCGATTGATGAATGGAATGAAACTTGAGGATTGAGTAGGTCCAATCCGCGTATCGAGAATGAATCAGTCTAGACACAAAACAAGAGTTACGTCCCGATGAGAATGATTATCTCGCGGGAGCGTGCATGGTGATTCGTGCCCACCGTGGATAATCTGACTCGCGTGAGATCGGGGCACAACGTATTGTTAAGTCAGATGACCTTGTGATCGATTACGTGAATTGGGATAAATGACTTAGGGAGTGTGGAATGTGAATTATGGCTTAGCGATGAATTGTGTCGTAGCGTGTTTGATTTGAAAGGATTGATAGGCAAACTGTATCGAACGTGTTTGAAGGGATAGACTATACAAGATGACTTATTGAATGAGCGATTTTGATACGACGTAAAATTGGTTGAACGTGAGTTGTCGTAGGATGGCTTTGCTGAATGACTCAGACCCCGTGCGACAAATATTGGGATGCGTAGGAAATCGATGCTCGATGTTTAGAAATCGGAGTGATGCGAGCTTGGATAGAAAACCCCGTACCATCGATTTGGTTTGACCTTAGGATGGGGTCAGTGTTGATATCGTTGTTTGGGAACTATGATTCCAGTACTGACGAAAAGACACAGCCTAGCGGTTAGGCAGACGTCCGAGTGCGAAGTGGTAGGATTGTGGAGGCACCACTCGCGAGTATCGGTTGACATGCACGTATATCAGGGACGCCCGAATATGTGAACGATCCGACTCGAGTGGTGATGGTGGATTCTCTTCACAAGGCTTGGCTGAAATGCATGTATTTTGGGGACGCCTGTAATATGTGCACGATCCAACTAAGTGGTACGTTGAATCAAGTGAGACTTGAGGAACGGGGAAGTGTCGAGGATTTTGAGATCGTGAGTCTTGAAGAAAGGATTGATAGTAGCACGAGCGTGGCTCGGATTTGGGAAACGCATAGGCGTAGTGTGTGCGAGAGTTCTTGAATGTGAGTAAAGTGATAAGTCGATAAGTGTACTCAGTTAGTTTCGAGGACGAAACTTTTTCTGAGTGGTGTATGATGTAGTGCCCCGTCCCGCTCAGTCAATCGGAGGAATAGGAACGCCGACGGCGTTCGGACTTAGCCTTGCAACGGCTACTCGGAGACATCGCTCAGGTAGGGTAGTTTTGGTGAACTTGCCTCATCTTAGCCTTCACATAATAAATTGTGTGTTTTCAACTTGCACAATAGGCTTGATAATAAAAGAGACGAATCCACATAGCTAAGGAAATAATCCCGACGGGTCGAAATGAGTTAGAACATGGAAAAAGGTCCAACGGTCGGCTTAGAGTTGGTGTACGACGTGCTTTGAAAATGACACTCGATCCTTCGTCCCGTGGCTTGGGAGAAGGAAAGTTGGTTTTTGCCGCAAAGCTAAGAGTTAGCTAAATTCATAGGCGTCGCCCGCACAAATGCTTCATAAAGCATGCACGATCTCATCGCCCAAGGCGCAGCATAGTCTCTGCTCGCCCGACAAGTTAAGTTGTATTGCACGGCTTGCGGCATAAGTCTAGGCACCCCAAATAACTTGGTTGTTCAAGTCGATTTCGTGCACGACACGATCCGTTAAGGCAAAGTTTGACGCAGCCTTTGCTCGTTAAGTTGTTGCGAAGTTAAGTTAGGCAAAGTTATGCCGGTTGACCTAAGGCATTACAAGCATCGTCCCGCTTTTTTGCGGTTTGTCAAAGTTAAGTAGTCCCACGATCTCAAGGCCCATCGTATAAAGTATGATTCGGGCGGTAGTGTTGCGTAGAACACGATTGGCTTAAGGCACGATGCAGGGACTTAGTGTTTAAGGCATGAACCACGGTTGATTCAACGAGTTTTGGAGAAAGGACTATCAAATAGGCATTGAGTTGAATGAAATGATACGGTAACATGGAAAGAACGCTCGCGGCTACAGGTCGGCGAGGCGGTCACAGAAGAAAAGAAGTATGCTCGCGGCTACAGGTCGGCGAGGCTTCGCGGCTATAGGTCGGCGAGGCGATCTCAGAAGAAAGAAGTAGCATGACTGTGTGAGACGTCAGTTTGAGTCGAGTCTTGCATGGTCATGGACAACTTGTCGACAAGGTGGGTCGTTTCCCCGTACGGCAACCTGGCGGCCACGGGACCGTTGCGACAGTCGATTAGAAACGAGTAATTAGCTGTGCTTTGCACGGGTTAGGCGGGGACTTGCAGCGGGGATAGCTACCTTGCGCTGAAAGGGACGCCCGTCTAATAAAAGCTAGAGGAGTCCACGATGGCTCTGGGAGTCAGTGACCAAATCATATAGATGAGTCGGCATGGCGGTAATCCGCGTGTGTGCCTTTGGATTTAGTTGAGTTGTTGAATGTGTGTGCAGTTAGAATACAAATAGTTGGGCTGAAGAATGGCTACAACATAGGCGACGTGCTTCGGCACGAGATGTGGCGTCGAGTCTTGAGTTGTCGGCATATAAGTTGCATAAGTTGGTTGAGTGACACTAACATTCACAAGTCTTGATTGGGTCAGTTGGTGATCAAAGTAGCAAGGGCGGCGAGGCGGCAATATGGTTTAGTCACATTGAGTTACGAGGCACGGTATGAAGGATTTGTAGCACGGTCATAAAGAATTGGGTACTATCGCGTAGCTACGTCTCTGATTTTGGCCGAAAGGCAAGCACGACTTGATAGGTTAACGTTGGTTGAGTCGACGTTGTCGTTGCAAGCACGGGATGGTCTAGCGACACAGAATAGGCCAAGGCGTCGGTCCTAAAACTGATCCTAAGACAAGAGTAGAAAGACAATCGATAAGAAGTGACTATGTTGCACAAAGTAAATCAAACGTGTTGGATTTATATGGGTGGGCGAGGAGCTCATTCCACCAGTACAGTTGAGTACTGACACCCACATAGTTTACATGTGCAGGCACAGGTAGAAGCTCGTGGCACGGAGCTCGCTTGGATGCGTCGAGGCATGGAGTTCCTTGGCGATTCGAAGCGCACGGCCGCCTGGAGTAAAGACTTATACGGGACATAATGTATGGACATCGCCTTCCGAAGCTTCCGCTGGATCGACAAATGTATTGAGAGATGAGATAGAGAGCTGAGTGACTTGTAATGTGAGCTTGAGTGAGCTTGAGAGACTTGTAATATTGGCCTTGCGTCCATTGTAATCTTTGTGTCAATATCAATAAAGAGCTTTCTGTTGAATAACTTGTGTTTGTTCTAAATTTTCGCTGCATGTTCAATGTCTCTGCATGGGACTTCTGTGCGACGACCCCGTCGCAGCTGCTGAAATCGGCCGTTATGGAACTCGTCTAGCACGAGCGCAATCTAGGCTCGTGCGGCATCACGCCTTAGCGAGGACGATCGCTCCTACAGGAGCGGGGCGTGACACGCAGCGTACGTAGAGTGCGTAGTGTGCGCAGCGTACGCAGTGTGCGTAGAGTTGCGTAAAATGGCTGTGTGCGTAAAGTGGCAGGTTGCGTAGAGTTGCGTAAAGCATTACGCATAGGGTGCGTAAAGGGGCTGTGTGCGTAAAGTGCAAATTACGCTGGTTACGCGAGTGGCACAACTTGCGGCAGAACGTGTCTTTGCATGTTCTGAGCGGTTGATCCATGTTCGGGGTGGTTATTACCACGTCCCTAACATTGTGCTAACCAGGCAGTTGTTGCAGGGGCATATATAAGGTCTCCTCCTTCTCTCTCACAGTTAGGGACTAATACACAGGTAGTAGACAGAAAGTTTACAAGTGTTTAGAAGCTGTGAGAGAGAAGAGAGGTATTGTACCAGCGTTGAGTTTTGCACGGGAGTTCGTGTTCATCCGAGGAGTCAGAAGAGCAAGAGTGTTCCCAGTTCTCCGACGAACTTGCTGGTTCCTGGAAGCTATTCGTGTGGGGCGAATAAAGCTTTGAGCAACGGTGATCATTCACCCCAGCATGAGTTTTTTCATCTTTCGCCTGTCACCTTCTTCGTTTATTAGAATTCTATTAGCGCACCTTCGGTGAAGTGTTTGCGTTGGTAGAAATCTGTGCACCTTCTGTGAAGTGTTGCATTAGTAGAATTTCTATTACGTACCTTCTGTGAAGTGTTACGTAATAACGATTGTTTTTATAATTGTTACGAATTTTCAGTTTTCCATCGAAAAATTGTGCCCCGGTATTAACAATCTCAAAGGTTTATCGCTACGATGGAAAACGTTAATGTTTCACTCTTCAATTCTGACTTTTGTAAGTTAGAAAAGTTTGATGGAGAACATTACCAAGTCTGGAAGAGGAAGGTTTATCTCATCCTTCAACTCAAAGACGTAGATCACGTGCTTCTGGAGGAAGAACCTACTGTTCCAGATGTTGGGTCTGCTGTCGCAATCATCGCGACTACTAAACTTCAAGCAAAATGGAGAAGGAAAAATAGTATTTTCAGGCTGCTTATCCTGAATGCTATGGAAGATTCCTTGCAGAATCCTATTCTAAGAAGACTATCGCTAGAGACATATGAGAGTCTCTAGAAAAACTCTACGAAGAAGACAAGAACCGCAGTAAAATCTTTGTGATTGAAAAATATCACAAGTGGTTCTTTGAGGACGAAAAGTCTATGCTGCCGCAGGTGAAGGAGTTTCTGAAACTGCGACAGAAGCTGGAAGATGAGGCGATGGCCCTCCCCGATAAGTTTTTTATTGGAGGGATTGTCTCAAAGCTCCCCGCTGGGTGGAGCAAGTTCTATACAAACATGCATAAGAAGAAGCTGGAGATCACCCTCGAAGATCTCCTGCAGGAAATCTATGTTGAGGACCAGATGCGGGCTCAACTGAAGGTGGACGCACTGTCCAAGCAATTGGCTAACGCCAATCTGGTGCATTCAAGGGAACCAAGGGGAAAGCATGCGGCTTTCCAAAGCAAGAAGAAGGACCATGACAATCTAAAAGTCAAGGGTACTTCAATGAAGAAGAAGAAGCCAAAGTCCCACTTGGCTTGCTTCAAGTGTGGCAAGAAGGGCCACTTTAAGAATGAGTGCAAAGCAAAAGCCAAGCAATCGGAGCAAGGAGAGCCTAGTAAGGTAACTATGATCACTGATGTTGTTGCTATGATTGCGCAGGTTGATGCGGTAGAAACTGATACTGACTGGTGAGTAGACACTGGAGCCACCTGCCATGTTTGCTCCAGCAAGGAGTGGTTCACCACCTACACCCCTACTTCTGATGTGGTTGTGGTGGCGAATCAGGCACAAGCTGAAGTGCTTGGGATCGGGACAGTGGTATTGAAGCTGACTTCTGGCAAGTCTCTGACGCTTTAAGGCGTGAAGCATGTACCTGCTATCGCCAAGAATCTGATCTCAGGAGGCCTACTCTGCAAAGCAAGCCTCAGGATGGACATCAATGCTGGCCAGATGGTGATGTCTATCAGGGGAACATATTTCGGAAAAGCTTTTTATACCGAAGGAATGTTCAAAATTCAGCTTGTAAATCAGTTCAATGTTGTTAATACAATCACTCATTCTGCTTATACTTTTGAGTTGTGGCATAATAGGCTAGGACATGTTCATTCTAAATGAATTAACAGAATGTCTAGTCTAGGGCTTATCTCCAAGTGTGGGGGTAAGGTAGAGAAATGTGAAGTTTGTGCTCAAACTAAGATCACAAGGAAACCCTTTCCTCGGGTTAATCGAAGTACAGATCTTCTGGAGTTAGTACACTCAGATATCTGTGACTTCAAACAGTTCTCTACAAAGGCCGGAATGAAGTATTTCATAACCTTCATCGATGACTTCTTTAAGTATGCGTTCATCTACTTGCTGAAGGCTAAAGATGAAGCATTTGAGAAGTTCAAGGAGTTCAGGGCCGAAGCTGAGCGGCAAACTGGACAACAACTCAAAAGAATAAGAAGTGATCGGGGTAGGAAGTATAGGTCTTATGAATTCGTATCATTCTGCAAAGAACATGGAATTGTCAATGAGACTACGGCTCCGTACTCTCCTCAATCCAACGGAGTAGCTGAGAGGAAGAACAGGACGTTGACAGAAATGATAAACCTTAATGCTGTTGACTGCGGGTCTTCCTAAGTGCTACTGGGGAGAAGCTGCACTGACGGCCACTTTTATTCTGAATAGGGTGCCTCATGCAACTTCTGACATTACTCCTCATGAACTCTGGTTCAAAGTCAGACCTAACTTGAATGTCATTCGAGTGTGGGGGTGTCTGGCATATGTCAAGCTTCCAGATCTGAAGATTCAGAAGCTTGGGACAAGGACTACTAAGACGATCTTCTTGGGGTATGCCGAGAAGAGTAATGCTCGAAGATTTCTTGATATTTAGTCAAATCATATTATTGAATCTCGCGACGCAGAATATTTTGAAGACAAATTTGCAAGGCACAAGAATATTGTTCTTGCGGATGTTCCGAAGAATAATGAGGGTGCGCAGGTCTTCAATGAAGATGTGGTCCAAGAAGATGTTGTTGTTGAAACAACGGTTGAACCAGATCTCGCTGAGCCGTCAACGAAGCGAGTGAGGAGGCCGAAGGACTTCGGAAGTGACTTTGTCACCTATCATGTGGAAGCAGATCCGCTTACCTATGATGAGACGATGAAGACCAGGGACGCAGTTTTCTGGAGGGAGGCGATTGACAATGAAATTGAATCCATCACCTCCAATAACACTTGGGTGTTGGTTGATCTTCCTGAAGGTGCAAAATCCATCGGATGCAAATGGATCTTCAAGAAGAAGATGAAAGCAGATAGAACTATTGACAAGTTCAAGGCTAGGCTAGTAGCCAAGAGATTTTCTCAGAAGCAGGGAATCGACTATTTTGATACGTATGCTCCAGTAGCCCGGATGACTACCATCAGAATGTTGATTGCTCTCGCAGCGATGCATAAGATGGTGATACATCAGATGGATGTGAAAACGGCTTTCCTAAATGGCGAGCTGACCGAAGAGATTTATATGCAACAACTAGAGGATTTGTCATCAAGGATCTTGAAGACAAAGTCTGCAAGTTGGTAAAATCTTTGTATGGTCTTAAACATGCTCCCAAGATGTGGCATGAGAAATTTGACAAGGTTATAAGGTCAAATGGCTACATGGTCAGTGAGACGGACAAGTGTGTTTACACGAAGTTCGCTGATAGAAAATGTATGATCGTTTGTCTGTATGTGGACGACATGCTTATTCTAGGTACGGATATGAGCTGTGTCACGGAGACAAAGAGGTTCATCTCGAGCAAGTTCAGTATGAAGGACTTGGGGGAAGCTGATGTGATCTTAGGGATCAAGATCATCCGGACAGACACTAGACTAACGCTGTCACAGTCTCACTATATTGAGAAGATGATCACTCGTTATGGGTATCTGGATCTTTCAGGGATCGATACGTCGTACATGTGTGATCTGAAGCTGAAGCCTAATTCAGGGAAAAGCGTCAGGCAGCTGGAGTATGCAAGCGTAATCGGGAGTTTGATGTATGCTACTGTCACCCCCATTTTCCGTTCTACGTATTTCCAGTATACGTATACGGAATCCTGACATGTATTTTATTTTCCTACCTGGCTAGCTAATTTCAGTTTAATCATGATTAGGTTCATCATGGCATGTAATAGTTTAACTTGGTTTATTTTGGGTTGGCTTGGTTTATTCTTTGGTTCATCATGTTAAACTCACCACCATCCCCCTTTATAACCCACCTAACTTTTCTCGCTCCTCCACTTTCTCATTAACTCTTCTTCCTTCTCCATTAAACCCACCACCAACCAAGAACACCCCTTAGGCAAGTGCAACTTGCTTCCACAAGAGAACCCATTTTTATTGTTCCAATAGCTTCTTCTCATGTTTCTAAGACACATTGGAACTTGTCATTTTCCATTTTGAGGCTTTGATTTTTGTAGATCTAGAAATTGGTCATTTTCGGATTTTGGTGGTTTTGATCTATCAAACTTCTTTGTTTTCAAATTTTGATGGTTCCATGTTGTAGAGAATTTCATTATACCCAATTTTGACCATTTGAAAGTTGGATTTGGACTTGTTTGGACCAAGTTATAGACCTTTGAAGCTATGGGTTCAACTATGGAGTTCTTGCTGATTTTGGAGAAGACAGTGAGCAGTGTGCGCGAGCTTTTTAGCTTGCGCCACTGAGTTGCGCGCGCTCTTTAGCGCAGCGCAGTCTGACTCGTGCGCAGTCTGACTCGTGCGCAGTCTGACCTCGTGCACAGTCTGACTCGTGCGCAGTCTGACCTCGTGCGCAGTCTGACTCGTGGGCAGTCTGACTCGTGCGCAGTCTGACTCGTGCGCAGTCTGACTCATGCGCAGTCTGACTCAGGCGCAACCTGAGGCATGCGCAACCTAGCCTTGCGCAGTCTAGTGCTTAGCGCAACATGACTTGGCCTGACTCTTCCTGGCGCAACTTGACCCGACCTCGTGCATTCTAGTGCTTGGCACCCTACTTGCCTGGGCCCAACCTGTTAACCTGGCGCAACTGGGCTAATGCCACTTGTTGGCCATAGTACCCCTTGCTCCTCCCCCTTGGGCGCATTATGTCCCCATATTCCCCTTTTTATGATTTTTGCACCCATTTTATATCCTTACGCCTTTTTGATGTAAACTCGACATGAACCCGATGTGAGCATGACATTGTTTATGAATGTGAATCTGAACACGGCTTAGTGATGAAATTGCATGATCAGTGACCCGTTGTGGTGCACTTGCATAAACACGAAATGGCAATATGACCTTACAGGATAACTCTTGATAGTGACCCGCCGTGGTGAACTCTTGACAAGTAAATTGACATGATAATTCTTGATGATGGTCCGTTGTGACGCACCCTTGCCTTGATAAGTAATCTTGATAAGTAACATGACATGATGGTGACCCGCCGTGGTGCACCCTTGACAAGTAATCTTGACATGATAACCTTGATACGCTGTTGCGACGGCTAACCTGACATGCTAAGTGAATTCTTGACACCATGGGTGATTGTATTGAATATGCTTGTATAAGCAACCAGTCTTGTTTCGCATCATGTCTAGGACATGTATCCCTGGTTACCACGGTCAGGGATTCATACTGAATCTGACTAGGTTAATGACTATATTGATCACGTAGAGCATATAGAGAGGTATTCCGGCTACAAGCAATCCCGTTATCTGGGCACCTTCCTTGATGGACTTGTAGCCTACCGACGAGTAGGGCACATTTCCAGCTCACTGCTATGTGGGGCACTACATAAAATGATTACTATACACACTGTCATGTGTTGCATCCAAGTCACCTAACAAGGCATTATAACTCTAATCTTGAACCTTACGTCTGGATAACCTGGATAGTCTGCAGGGCTTGTGGCCGTAGGCGTACCTCATTGCATCTTGCTAGTAACTAAGCTTGTGATAACCCTAGTTAGTTAAGTATCAAGCCGTACTCTTTGCTTGGCCGTGAATGATGGATGGAGTCCTATCTTGTCTAGTCTTGCCCAGATCCGGTGCATGGATATCTCCGGACATGCTTGTTTATGCTTTACTTTATCGATAATTGGTTCGAGGCTAAGTTCTGTTCAGGTGAAGGGTTACAACCCCGGTCCTTGTTTGGTTTACGGGTTGTAACTTGGTTACCGGAATTGTCCTCTAGCTATCTTATCGTTTATCATCCTGTTTACTTTAACTCATGTCTTATGTTATTTCACCTATGACTTTATGTGCTGACATGCTGGTTTTAGTTCTTAAGTGAAGCCCCCTTTGTGGCACTTGCTCTTTCTGGGGTCTGACCCAGCTGGTTTTGTATGGCCAGATTTCGGAGCAGCTACCGAGGATCTCCCAACTTTCCTGCCAGATGGTGAACATTAGAAGGAATCCCGACAACGAGTGGGTTTTATTTTGCTCTCCCACTCCATTGTACAAATATTCTTTTGAGGCGTTTAGTCGCCGAGCAAGTGTTAGCTCGTTGCAACTTTACTTACTGTCTGCCTACGGGCTGTAACATGATTGACAAATCCTAGGGTTGATCATGTATAACTTAAACTCTTGCTAGTCTTCGTATTTTGTATGACTAGCTTCATGATCATCTGAATATGTAATGTATGAAACGCCTTACCTTGTATGTCTGATGATCTACCATCTTGTTATATCTACTTGTTGCTTGAGATTGAGACACTAGGCTTGTTATTGACCTTAAGAGACTGATGGCTTGTAGTAAACCCTCATGCATCTAGACAGCCGTGACCGTATTGCGAGGTGAGATTCACTTCAATGTACGTAGCTGGCTGTGTCTGTCCCCCGCTCTCCAGTATTCTGGTTCTGGGGCGTGACAGCTACTACTGCCACAAGGCCTGACATAGCTTTCGCCGTGGGAATGCTGAGTCGTTTCACGAGCAACCCTGGTGTTGAACACTGGAAGGCTGTGAAACGGGTTATGAGATATCTCAAGAAGACTCAGACATATGCACTGTACTACAGCGGAGATCCGCAGGTAGTGGAAGGCTTCAGTGATGCCAGTTGGTGCTTATATTTGGAGAGCGAGAGGTCCACAGGTGGATATATTTTCACAATGGGTGGAGCTGCTATATCATGGAAGTCGAAGAAGCAGACAATGCTATCGTGGTCATCCATGGAATCTGAGTTCTTTGCACTTGACACCGCAGCCGAGGAAGCAGAATGGCTTCGGGAGCTCATGTATGATCTTCCAGTGGTTGGGGCGCAAATACCGGCAATACCGATATACTGCGACAACCAGGCGACTGCGACGGTGGCATCAAATGACCTCTTCAACGGAAAGAAGAGGACTGTACGGTTAAAGTACAGGGCAGTACACGATCTTATTAAGAGAGGTGTAATTGTAGTAATTGATGTTCGAAGTCAGGAAAACCTGGCAGATCCGTTCACCAAGGGCCTCAGGCGCCAGCTGGTCGATGACTCAGCATGTAAAATGGGCTTGAAGGCATTCTGATATTAGTTATTGATTTCTACCATAAAGTTTTATGCTATTAGTTCAAAGATTTATCTACTAGGCATCTAGCTTTTGGTTCAAGGGAGGACCATTAACTGGAAGAATATCAGGAATGGTGGGTACATGTTCTATTGGGCATGGAGAGGTTACGGACCTATAACCACTGTTGTCTACTGTTGTTTTCTGCGGAAAACGGTTCCTGTGAGAAGGTTGGCTTAATTGCCTTAATGAGTTCTCAGGCAGAGTGAATGTCTGGTGTGCTTTACAGTAAGAATAAGGCTCCATGGTAAGCTTCTAGCTTTTTGCTCTTGAAAAATTTATTTCCATGGGAGCTAAGCCCCATAGGGGCTTAGCGACTCGGACTCGGACTCGGACACGGACACGGACTCAGGCTCGGCGCACTTTGCACTTAGCACGTCAGCATCGTCGCTAGGCGCATAGTGCGCTTAAGTTGCGCTCGTTGTGCGAGCCACTTGCGCGGCCACGTTACGCGAGCCCAGTTACGCGAGCCCAGTTACGCGACCCGTTACGTGAGCCCAGTTACGCGGGCCTCGTTACGCGAGCCCAGTTACGCCGGCCCAGTTACGCAGCCCAGTACGCGCAGTGTGCGTAGTGTGCGCAGCGTGCGTAGAGTGCACAGTGTGCGTAGCGTACGCTGTGTGCGTAGAGTTGCGTAAAATGGCTGTGTGCGTAAAGTGGCAGGTTGCGTAGAGTTGCGTAAAGCATTACGCATAGGGTGCGTAAAGGGGCTGTGTGCGTAAAGTGCAAATCACGCTGGTTACGCGAGTGTCACAACTTGCGACAGAACGTGTCTTTGCATGTTCTGAACGGTTGCTCTATGTTCGGGGTGGTTATTACCACGTCCCTAACATTGTGCTAACCAGACAGTTGTTGCAGGGGCCTATATAAGGTCTCCTCCTTCTCTCTCACAGTTAGGGACTAATACTCAGGTAGTAGACAGAAAGTTTACAAGTGTTTAGAAGCTGTGAGAGAGAAGAGAGGTATTGTACCAGCGTTGAGTTTTGCACGGGAGTTCGTGTTCATCCGAGGAGTCAGAAAAGCAAGAGTGTTCCCAGTTCTCCGACGAACTTGCTGGTTCCTGGAAGCTATTCGTGTGGGACGGATAAAGCTTTGAACAACGGTGATCATTCACCCCAGCAGGAGTTTTTCCATCTTTCGCCTGTCACCTTCTTCGTTTATTAGAATTCTATTAGCGTACCTTCGGTGAAGTGTTTGCGTTGGTAGAAATCTGTGCACCTTCTGTGAAGTGTTGCATTAGTAAAATTTCTATTATGTACCTTCTGTGAAGTGTTACGTAATAACGATTGTTTTTATAATTGTTACGAATTTTCAGTTTTCCATCAAAAAATTTTGCCCCGGCACTAACACAGACTTTGTGTCTTGCAAGTAGACTCTACGCTTCTCTCCAGTGTTGTTGGCTAGAGTGCAGACTTCGTATCTTGCAAGTAGACTCTACGCCTTCTTTGGATCCCTCCACTCTTTAGAACTGTCTTCGGGACAACCACTTTCAACACTTTTCAGATTTCTCAAAATCTGTTTTCTCAAATACTTTGTGGCAGTTCAAGAACTTTGCTCTATTAGCAATTTTTTTTGCTCCTGCTTCTGCACAATTTTGCAAGTTTATTTGTTGGTATCAACACATCCATGGTTGAAGATTGTTCAAGACTTGTACGGATTTCCGTCCTATCTATAACAAGATCTCCCAACTCCATCGGCACTTCTCCAACTAGATGATTCAAGGAAACGTCGAGGCTGCTTAGTAGAGGTAACTTCCGAATTCTGAAGGTATCTTGCCAGTTATGAGGTTTCCAGCTGCAATAAAGCCTTTATGATTCTTGTCTAGTTTGGCGAGAGCCCACTGTACAATCTGTTGTTCCTCATATCAATATAATCTAGAGGAGGGCATATACCAAAGCCTTGGGAACCCAGTTGGTTGCCATCGATACGTACACGAAGTAAGCTGCTGCAATTTCTCAAACCAGTAGGAACCGGACCAGTGAAATTGTTGACAGCGATCGCAAACCTCTGAGGCACTACTCCACATACTTGACTAGGTACGTGGCCATAGAAGTTAGTTGTACTGAGCTGGAGAGACCACACTCGTAAGATTTGTCAATTCCTCCGGCAACCTACCAGAAAGAATGTTATCGGCGACCATGGTGACCATGAACGCGTTCAGATTTGTGAAGTTAACTATTTCAGGAGGAAGATATCTAGAAAGTTGGATGTCAAAGAGAAGTAAGCAGGTAAGCTTGGTCAAGTTTCCGAGAGTGCGTGGTATAGACCCACTTAACTTGTAGGTGGAGAACCGCATTTCAAAGCAGTCTTCGAGCATCTTGAGTTCTGGAATAGAACCAGACTACTAGACAACTGATTCTGATAGAGAGAGAGATATTTGATCTTGGTCAGATTCCCCAAGGATGCACAGATGGATCCTGTGAGACTGTTTCTGTCGAATGCAACTGTGGTCAGATTTCTGAAGCTTCCTAGTTGGGGAGCAATATGTCACAGACTTAGTGTTTTTTGCTTACACTTCAACCCGTGCGGCGCACTATCTTCCTACTCGAAGGCTCGTGCACGCTTAGATAAAATGCTAAGTAATTAGAGCAATATTGGGCTTGTAACTATTTTTTCATTAATTTGGAGAATGCTTACAAATTTTCGTGGTGAGAAATAAATGAGCCTCTCACTTATTTATAATGCCTCATAGGACCTACAAGTTGGAATTGACATATTTCAGGAATTATTTTAGGAAATTCTAGAACCTAAATATTTACATGGAAGCTTCTAGTCTATCCAGAATGATCACGGGTCATCTAGAAAGATATTGGGTCTTCTGGAAGATCTTGAACCTTCTGGAGGATTCCACCATATTCTAGAACATTGTTGAAGTTTTCCGCATAACCTAAAGTTTTCCGCATAACCTTGATCCGTGAAGGGTTATGCAAATCCGTCTCGATGGGACGCAACATTTTGGACGTAACAAATAGCTCTAGATATTTGGTTCTCGACGAGGTTTAAGAAGCTAAGTTGGGTCATCTTTGATCTTTCCCAGATTGATATGAATAGATCCTGTCAAGCTGTAAGCGAACATGTCGAACTCAAACAAGTTTCCAAGCATGCCCAGTTCAGGAATCTGACCTGACAATTGGTTACCATAGAGATGCAAATAGTTGGCACTTGCCATTAGTCAGGTTGTCAAAAGAAGCATGGATCGATCCAGTGAGATTGTTTGCATACAACTCTAGACGTATAAAGTTACTAAGGCTTCCTATTTCCTGAGGGATAGATCCAGAAGCTTATGCAGGAGAGCACTCCCTTGGCCTTCTAGGAATGAAGAAGCTTATGCAGCTAGTAGAAACAAGAGAATGGATACTAGCAACACAAATCCGGGTTTCTCTTTGTAGGAATGGAATAGGAAACACAAATTCCTTAGGAATGGAATAGGAAGCACTTTTGTAAAGAGAATTTAGCATTTTGTAGAGAGAATTTAACATGTGTTTGTTTCTAAAACTACTAATCACCCTCCATATTTGAATTTGTAGTTCCACTATCAGTTTGGTAGGCATGGCTAGCTTTGGGAATCTTGGTTGCTTTGGGATTAAATCATCTTGACCTGTCAAGTTCTAATTGATTTCTGGAGGACCCAAGACCCATAACTCCTGAACTAAGCAAACTGGTCAAATACTTCCAACTTGCCCCAGCTTGAACTTCACCATTCTATCAAGCAACCAACTAGTTGCAAATTAGCCAATCACTTGAAGGAGCAAAAATCATGTGGTTGCATACTGTACATTTCTATCCTAAATTAAGGTCCAATGCGTACGGAATATGCGGATCAGCATGTTGGGTACAAAATGCAGACAATATTTAGATGAATAAAATGGCAAAATTCAATACTGTCGATGGCGTCACATAATCAAACAATAAAATTGGTGCATGTGGATGTTAGGGATTGCCGATATTATCAGCTGTAACACTTAGGCCTCGTTTGATTCACGGAAGGAAAATTGATTCCCTTGTACTTTCCATGGGAATGGGAGAGTAGAGTTCCTGTCACATTTCCTTTCCGTTGTTTGGTAAAACAAGAAACCATCTAGGAAAGACCATTTGATTTCCTTCCAGTGTTTGGTTGGTGCAGGAAAGAAAAGCAAAAATATATCAATGTTCCAATAATATCCTTACCTTTTAAAATAAAAATGACATTATGAAAATCCAAAGGGACTGAGAATACGAGGAGTAATGGTAGAATAAGCAATAACACATGGTTAGTTTTGTCATAATTTTTTGTAATAAATGTTGGGAAAGGAGGAGGGAAAATCAATCCCATGGGTCATGAGTGGAACCATATTCCCTCCCATTTTTCCTCTTATCAGGAAATTGATTCCCAAAACAAAGAAAGGAATAACTTTCCTTTCCTGGTTCCTTAAATCCGTGAACCAAACGATGCCTTAATGGCAAGCCAGGAGATGAGTAGGTCAATGATGACAAGGGATCAGAGAACAATTGACCCAAAGTTAAGTTTACTTAAATCTAAGTCATGTAGGAGCCGCAACAAAAAGTAACAACAAAGGTGGCGGAGCCAAGAATTCTTTCAGAAACACGAGATACATTGAAGGGGCAAACTAAATGGAGACACAAACAAGGTGCAATGTGCAGATTACAGCGCATGCAAGATCTACAAACTGTGTGGACACAAGCAACCCCCTAGGGACAATGTTTGTTCACATTCTTTTAACATCTCGTGCCTAGATGAAAATACTACTTTCATTACTGCAAGCCTGCATTTTGTCTTAAATAGTGGCTGCCGACAACAACTCCCTTTAACCATGCAACGTAGCAGGTTTACAAATAGGTATAATCCTCATAAGACAACTCATGGGCTCAACTTAGAAGGAAAAAAGATGCAACTACTCAGATGAATTATGCTCTTTATCACAATACCTAACGATCAGAAGCATTGGATTTCCCGGTGTTAGTGGCCAGCCATGCTTAGCTCGTCCGCTTTTGTTATCCGGCTTTGTCGGCAAGTATTTCCTGCAAGAAAGGTAGTCCTGACAGCAACTTTTGGGTGAAAATTCTTATCCAACTTTGGCTTCTTCCTCCCAGTTAGTGCCTGTTTGGATAGATATAACTCTTTAAAAGTGTGAAAGTGACACTTACGTCATGATGAATTGCAGTTGAAAGTGTGAAAGTGGCACTTTCCAAAATGTGTTTGGATGTAGTAATTTTTGTCTTCTGCAAGTGGAAGAAAAATGGATTTGGTGTTTGGATGGTTGTTGAAAGTGGATTAAAATGAGTTGGGTTGTTTGGATGGTGGTTGAAAGTGAATGTTGGAGTTGGAGATATGGTAATCCATAATTAAATTAATTACCATAATTAAATGAAAAAAATACATTAATTAGCAAAATTGTTAGAAAAATATTTGTAAAGGATTTATTGATGACAAATTAAATTAATTATTATAATTAAAAATATTACAATAATTACTGCTAAAATAATAATAATTAAATTAATTAATTATCATAATTGTAATTTAAAATAACAATAATTAAATTACTGCTAAATTATATATACAAAATGAAAAAATTTTATATTGAAGACAATTTGCTATTTTTCCTGTTTATATATACAAAATGAAAAAAGAACTCAGTTTTCTAAGAGTAATAAAAATTATTAATTAATTACGAATAATAATTATAACTATAATGATTAATTATATTATTTGTACTCATCATCATTAGAAAACTGAGTTTTTCTTTTCCTTTTGTATACGAGAAGAGCAGCAGCTCCGGCTCTTTTTATCCCCAAAAATATCTACTCTCCACTCTTTTCCTCCCCAAAAGAAGAGCAACAGCTCCGGCCAGCTCTTCAACGCCTCCTCTCGTCTCCTACCTCTCCCCTCACCTCTCTATCTCCTCCTCCGTCCGGCCCGTCCTCTTCTGCCTTGTCCTTTTTCGTCGCACCACTTCGAGCATCATTCTTCAGCTCGGTACGATGAGCCCCTTCCGTCGCCGTTCGGCGAGCGGTGGTGGAGAGGTACTACGAGCCCCCTCCGCCGCCGTTCACTTTTGCGGCTTCGTCGCAGCAGCAACGGCTCTCTACCGTAGACGAGATGGGGTGACTACAAACACGTTCCCGGTTTCCTCCTCCTCCAATTTTTTGCTGGCACTTTCTATCTGGATTTTCTCCACTTTTACTCCACTTTCAACCAAAATTGAAGGATGTCAAACTGGAAGAAATAATGTGGAGCCAGAAACTGCGCCACCATCAAATCAAGAAAATAAGGAGAGTTACAATCTACAACCAAACAGCTGAACTCAGGAGAGTTCAACTGAGTTTCATATTTTTCCTCCACTTTCACTCCAGTTACCCCCTACCAAACAGTCCCTTAGTGAAACTGCCCAATCAAAAGAAATAAGAAACTGTTAACAGAGATCGTATTATGCATATTCAAATAAGTGATATTAGTATCATCAGTCCAACATTCCAAGTATTATATGTGTATTTATCAAATATGAGAGTTCTAAAAGATTCAGAGTATCTTATACAAACTGATCAGTTAATACACAACTTATGTTGCATCGGCATGGGAAAATGGTGTTAGTATCTTTGTTGTATCGTCCATATCAATATTCTTGCCCGTATTCTGCAACAAAGTTCACTACTTATTGCAACTATTTGAAAATGTTAGTTTCTCGTACCCGAATTGTGTCCTTATCCGTATCCGGATTGTGTCGAGGTAACTGGTGAAATACTCGGAATAAGTTGGAGACTTTGCACGAGGTAAATCATCATCTTTTCCTTTACCTTCTTATTCATGCAGGTAAATGGTCTCTATGCTGCTTGTCCATCCCACAAGTTAAGTTCCCGAGAATCATTCTTATATCAAAATTAGAACTAGTACGTAGTAGTTTACCGGAAATTTTGACAAGTCTCGCATTCTCGGCCCACCAGGAGAAACCAGTTCTTTTAAACAGCTAAATAGATCCCCCAAAGAATATGATCTTCCCCCCTTACCAGTAGTCTTTGCAAGAACATCCCCCTTCTCTGAAAGTGTGGAAACGAGACCGATCCCTCACGACTATCTCCCTACCAAAAACCTTAGAAATGGCTTTCATCACAGAGTGGCAGTCTTCACATATCCTCAAATTCTTCACGATTCTTATACAACACCCTGCTTCCACGCTCATGAGCCCAAAGACGACTGCCAACTTCTCGCTATGCCAATATACAGCTCGTTCTTTATCTTCCTCGCTCAGATCGAACAACACGTTCTTAGTATCCACGACATAGCCACCCTTCAAGCTCACCTCTCTCAACACTCCATCCAACTTGCTCCTTATCTCCTCAATCCGAGGGTGCACCCGATCCGCAGACACGAATTCATGAACCACCCCGTCAACCTCGATCCAACTGCACCCGGGACGCAGCCCCTTGCTCCTCTCCTCCATCCTCTTCCTCACCGAAGCTACTTCATCCCATCTGCCCACCGACGCGTATAGATTTGAAAGTAACACATGACCTCCGCCTTGACTGTCAAGATCCCTCCCAGCAATATGATCCACAATTCGTTCACCGAGAGCAACGTTACCATGGCTCCTAGCAGCACTGAGCAACGCCCTCCATATAACCATATCAGGTCTAATGGGCATCTTGATAACGATCGCAAGCGCCTTCTCTAATTGACCCGCACGTCCAAGAAGGTCGATCAAACACCCGTAGTGTTCCACTGTGGGAAAGATCTTCCACGACCGACTCATGTCGTAGAAAATAGCACGGCCCTCGTCCACAAGTCCAGCATGGCTACATGCGTTGAGAACACCGAGAACGGTAACGCCATCTGGCCTGACGCCATCGGCTAACATCTGATAAAACGCCAACACTGCCTCGTCCCCGAGCCCGTGCAGCGCTAGCCCCGATATCATGCTCGTCCACGTCATCGTGTCGCGGGACGAGGACCGACGGAACACTTGCTTCGCGGACTCTATCCTGCCGCACCTCGAGTACATATTGATCAGTGCGGTGGAGACGTTGGAGCTCCGCTTCATCTCAAGTTTGTTGATGTACGCATGTATCCACTCCCCTTGGCCTAACGCGCCGAGATGAGCGCAAGCTGACAGTACGCAGACGACAACCGCCTCGTTCGGGGTCTCTCTGCAGTCGCTGCTCAGCATGGCGTTGAACAACCGCAGCGCTTCGTTGTACAATCCAGAGTTGACGTAGCCCGAGATCACGACCGCCCACGAGACCGCGTTGGTATACGGCATGTTGTTAAAAAGCTTCCTAGCCGTGGCCCACTCCTCGACCCTTGCATACCCTTTGATCAGGCTGGTCCAAGTGACCACGTCTCTAACAGGCATTTCGTCGAACAGTCTACGTGCGAGGTCCATTTCGCCGAGGGTGGAGTACATGTTGATCAGCGAATTGCTGACATTGGTATCGGAGTGGAGGCCGGACTTGACCGAGTGGCAATGGAGGGTCTCGCCGAGACGGGGAGCGGCGGGGTGGCGGGAGCAGGAGGAGATGGCGAAGGTGAAGGTGTAGCTGTCGGGGAGGGGAGTGGGCCTGGAGAGGAGGATGTGGCGGAAGAGGAGGAGGGAGTGGCGGTGGGGATCGGAGGACCTGGAGTAGGCTCGGAGGAGGATGTTGCAGAGGAGGGGCGGGAGGAGGAGGAAGGGTTTGGTGACGGTCAGGTGGGCGTGGATTTGTTTGAGTTGGGACAGAGTGCTGCAGCTCTTCTTTAGGAGGCGGTGGAGTCTGCGGAGGGAGTCCTGTGACATTGGAGGTTTGTGAGCTGGTCAATATAGACTTTTTTTAACCGTAGTCTATATGCTAGACAAATGTTAATGGCACTTTAAAAATTGACTTAATTTCAACTTACATCCTAAAGAATTTTAGTTTTTCAAGTATGATAACCCTAAATTGTTATATGTATCTACTTGATATTTTAAAAAAGACGAAATTATCTCCGTCCATCTTCTACCTCTCTCTTTCTCTCCCCTACCGGGCTGTCCCACCCCATCCGTTGTCCCACCCCTGCCCCTCGCCTCGGCTGCCCTAACCCCCCTCCCCCGGCTGCACCACCTCCCCTCATTTCTCCGTGCGCGATGCCGTTGTTGTTGTTGCTGCCACTCCTACTGTCATTGTTGCTGTTGTAGCGCACGCACAGAGAGAGAGAGAGAGAGAGAGAGAGAGAGAGAGAGAGAGAGAGAGGGAGGGGGGGGGGGGGGGGGTTGGAGGGTATTGGGTGGAAAATGGAAGTAGTTTCGTCCTTTTTATATCAAAGTTAAAAATATTCAATAGTTGACTGCATCAAGTTGTCGAGTAAAAATGTTAAGGATATAGAATAATTGAGAGTAACAAATTGCAATTCAGCCTTAAAAATATAGGAAAAAGGGGTTATGAACCTAGTAACCTTACCACCCAAAACATAAGTGCATCTCTATCAACTAACCAGCTAACTACTATTTTCCACTTATTTTGTGTTAGAAGTAGATATGAATATAGTATAAATACAAAACTATGAGAGTGTTTTTTGTTTTAAAGTTGGACAGCCCGCGGGCTGAACCGGACCCGGCTAGGCTCGAACTTACCCGGGTCTGGGTACGAACTGGGTTTATAGTTTCCTTTTAAAAGTCCGGTCCGGCCCGACCCGTCTTTCTTTCCGGGTTGGCCTGATCCAGTCCAAAACCGGTCAAACCCAGTTGACCCGGCTAGCGGGCTGGCTCGGCCCAACTCACACCTTGAGGATCTGGGTACATAAATTTTGTTCGTTTATGCTTTTAGGGGAATGTACAATGTTTGTGTTTTGGTTCATGAATATGATGGTAACTGCAACATTGATCTAATGAAGCATAGGCTCTTGTGCAGCCATGTAATAGTCTCTCTCAGTCATAATATGCATTATGAGATTAGCAAAAGAAAAATATTATTTATCCTTCCAAAGTATTCCTCCAAATTATCACTCTTTATTATGTAACAAATAACGTGATATATATATATATATATATATATATATATATATATATATATATATATATATATATATATATATATATATGACATGACATCTGACTTGAAAAGTTCTAAAATTAAAATTTGTTGGGTGTGTGCGGAAGCGTTTACCAACCCACATGATCAAAACCAACCCCCGTCTAACGGACACCAATCACAAGATGAAGACAAATATACGGCGGTGACGTACGTCACCTGGACAAATTTTAACCTTTAATAACTTATATGAAATTAAAAGATTGATAGAACTCACGTTGAACCCTTTGCCCTAATAGGTTCAACCTCCTCACAATTCTCAAGAAGAAAAACAGAAGATTATAATTGAAATCACTCACCAAGTCGTAGCAATCTCCCTAACCGAAGTTGATGACTCCTCGATTAGATCTTTTTCTACCTTCTGTCTTGGATGGCGAAGTCCTAAGAGAAAAGTACAGACTTTCTCTTAGATTTTCTTGTGGACGAGCATCCCGAATCTCCACTTTGTGGCTTCTTTTGTGCCTCCACCCTCACCTCATATAAATAAGATGAGAAACCTAATTTTAGGGCCATCCAACCCAAAAAGTAGTACACTATCAGATTTGTCCGTCCACCAACAACCAACAATATGGATTATATCACTTCACCAATTATGGACGCCTAAACATTATTGATACAAATTTGTAAATCTAATTAAATAAGATATTTAATGTAGATTTCCAAATCATATCAAATTAAATTGTTTACCATAATTGGGCTCCAAAATTAGCTCTTACCAAAACTAGAATGGACTCCAACAATCTCCTCCTCCAATCTGATGATAGGGTATTAACCCCATGGCTTCTCAACTGGACTCCATGCATGTCATCCCGTGACAGAGTTCCTGCTCCCTCATGCTACTGATCTTTGATCTTTCGAGCTGCTTTGCGTCTTCCTTTGTCTCCAGCTCCTCGACCGTCACGTCGACGCTAGCTGCCATGCGTAGTACCTTCTGCACCACTGAGATCCTACGGATATCAATGACACGACCAAGATCGAAGTCCCTGATGATCAACCTCACCGTAAGTCTCGACTGTCTGTCCTCAACTTGTATCTTCTACCAAAAGTGTTAACATTTCGATGAGCTTCTTCACCCTTGGCTGGCCCAAGCAAGCGGATGGTATGGTTCTTACGAGATTAGAACTCTTGAACCTGCCCACCTTCGTGTCCGAACTTGAAGCTCCCTCATACACATGCATTCTCGAGTAGAACATCATGCACTGTACATGCCGTCGATGACCCACACCTCCCTCAGAACTATGTGAATGATGATGCTCCCACCTCATATTGAGTTTGCTAAAAACCTTGATCTCCTCCATAAATTCAAATTACTGAAACCGATGTTGCTCCGTGAAGCTTTGGCAAACTACTTCTCGTTAAAACTGGATCCATAGAGCAATACCCATCTGAAGACCGACCAGCTGTCATGGGACCGACAGACTGACCCTCAATCTTTGACTCATCACCATTCGTCGCTTTGTTTTGACGAACCGAATCCTCTGTATCCCTCAAAGCATCTAGAAGCCTCTCTTTAGTAAGTTCTCGATGATCCACCTCCTGTCAAACACCCCTCGAGCCATCATTCGGTGTCTGTGGTCTGCCTGTACAACTCAGCAGCTTGAGCCTGTATATGCCATAACACAAATCTCTCCGAGCCAGCTATTGGGAACCCTTCACAAGCATCCAATCTTTGTCCCCAAACAGACTACGACAGCCATCTTCCGTCAGTCTCCCTACTGAAACCAAGTTATAGCACAAACTCGGTACATGTTGCACACCCCTGAGGATGATCTTCTTACCAAACTCCATCATCAAGTACACATCACCGATGCCTACAACTGCAGCCGTACCCTTGTCGTCTATCTTCACACGTCCAAACCTGTCATCGTGGTATGACGTAAAGATCCTCCTATGTAAAGTGGCGTGATACGACGCCCTCGTGTCTATGACCAGTCGCCATTATGGTACATGCCACAAGGTTCACCTGCGTCGGTCGCTGCGATGATGATATCTTCAAACGTCGTGAGATCCTCCTGATCGTCCTTGCCTTTTGCCTTCTCACTTTTGAGCTTCATGTAGTTCCTCTTGATATGACCCCTTTCGCCACAGTGATAGCAGCCCCCTTGCGGTCCACAATCGTAAGATTTCGAGAACTTCCCCCGTCCTCGCCTGTGACTTGAGTCTTTCCTTCCTGTAGGAAGCCACCAGAGCGTTCTCCAACGACGATTCAACTTGCATGTGTCGTACCTCCTCATTCAATAAGCTACTTTTGACTGTCTCCATTGTGACAACTCCATTAGGCGCAGAGTTGCTCACCGACACCACCAACGTCTTCAAGCTTTCCGACAAAGAACTCAAGACTAGTAGGGCCTGAAGCTCATCATCAATCACCATCTTCATCGTAGACAACTGATTGATGATATCCTGAACCTCGTTAAGATATTGTGCTACTTGGGCACCCTCCATGTACATCGAGTTGACGAGTTGGCGAATAAGAAATGCCTTGTTGCCAGCTATTTTTCTTTCGTACAACGAATGCAGCTTCTCCCATAATGCTTTTGTCGAACTCTCCATGGACACGTGGTGAAATACCGAATCATCCAACCATTGGTGGATGAATCCAATGGCCTTCTGATCCAGTCATTTCCAATCTTTAGCAGCTTTCTCCGTTGGCTTTGCGCTGTCGCCCTCCAACGGACCATGCAAGTCCTTGTACTAGAATAGATCCTCCATCTTTGGCTTCCAAATTGCCTAGTTTTTTCTGTGAGGGTGATCATACGAGTGTTCATCTGCTCCATAGACATGGTTGCCAGAACCTCCAAAGCTCTGATACCAATTGTTGAGCGCATGCGAAAGCGTTTGCCAACCCACCTGATCAAAACCAACCACTGTCTAACGGACACCAAGTACAAATAAAAATAAATATATGGCGGTAACGTACGTCATCTTTACAAATTCCAACTTTTAATAACTCAGATAAAATTGCAAGATTGATAGAACTTACGTTGAACCCTTGCTCTAATAGGTACAATCCCCTCACCATTCTCAAGAAGAAAAACTGAAAATTACAATTGAGATCACTCACCAACCTGTAGCAATCTCCTTAACCAAAGTTGACGACTCCTTGATTAGATCTTCTTATCCCTTCTATCTTGGATAACGAAGAGCAAAGTACAGATTTTCTCTTAGATTTCCTTGTGGACGAGCACCCCGAATCTCTACTTTGTGCCTTCTTTTGTGCCTCCACCCTTAGGGGGTGAGTATTAATCAGTTTTGAACCGAAAACCGACCCGACCCGAACTGTAATGCCCTATCCCGCTCAGCTCAATCAGAGGAATCAAAATGCCAACGACGTTCAGACTTAGCCATGCGACGGCCTAATTGAAGTCTTGCTCGGTCGAGACAACTCCTCGCTCAGGTGGTTGGCTTCGGTAAACTTGTCTTAGCTTGGTCTTCATACTAATAAAACGAATATTTTCAAAATGCATAAGTAGGCTTGATAATAAAAGAGACGAATCCATATAGCTAAGGGAATAATCCCAACTTGGGTCAAACTGAATTAGAACATGGAAAGGTCCCACAGTCGGCTTAGAAGTATCGTACGTCGTGCTTACAAAATGACACTCGGTCCTTCATCCCGTGGCTTGGGAGAAGGAAAGTTCGTCGATATCACTACAAAGCTATGAACTTAGCATAAGTCATAGGCGTTGCACATATAAATGCTTAATAAAGCGTGTACGGTCTGATCGTCCAAGGCTTGACATAGCTTTTGCTCATTCCACGGGTTAAGTTATATCGCATGCCTTATGGCATAGGTCTAGAAATCCAAAGAACATGGTTGTTCAAGTCGAACGCATGCACAGAACGTTTCTACGGTGCAAGGCTTGGCTTTTTATTTGCTCTTCAAGTTGTTGCATGATTAAGTTAGGCAAAGTTATGCTTGACTATCGAAGTCATAGCAAGCACTGTCCCATATTTTCTGTTGTTGTGAAAGTCACATAGTCCTACGATCTCAA
The DNA here is from genome assembly GCA_029216955.1 of Iris pallida. Lineage (NCBI taxonomy): Eukaryota > Viridiplantae > Streptophyta > Magnoliopsida > Asparagales > Iridaceae > Iris > Iris pallida. The sequence goes on along the minus strand of JANAVB010017596.1, from coordinate 13,872,927 downwards.
GGATCATCATATAAAGTATGACTTGGACGATAGTGTCGCATAAAACACAAGTCTGTCTAAGACACGAGCCACGATCGATTCAAGGATAAGTATGCCACGGTCTATGGGGCACAAAGAAATACATTTGTTCAGGTCTATTTGGAAGGCTATGCAATAGCCGTACCCTGTGTATCAAAAGAATGTAAAGTACATGCGACCGTTTGTCGCCGAGACCGATCCCGTGGCTTGGGAGTCTCGTATGAAGAGTGAAAAGTATGGACATGGATAAACAGGTTTAAGGAAGACAAAGCAAGTTGTATCATCTGCAGGCCTTACATTTACGTCGAGTCTAGAAGTCGTTATAGGTACGTGGTCTTGGACAACTTGTGCACAAGGGGTAGTCTTCCTCGACATGATCGTCGGGGCCTCGGGATCATGTCGTTCTTGGGGAAGGCGAGTTGGCTAAAACAGTATGCTGGATGTACCGCATAGGAGATTTGGGGCTTCCACGGGCTAGCTACCCATTGGATGATCGTCGTTTATCCTCACCCAAGTCCAAGATAGTTTGACATTGCTAGTGACCTTTCATATAGATGAGTCAGTATGCTGAGCGACAATCCGCATACACGGTGTCGGTCGAATCAAAGATTGCGTAAGCACGATACGAATTGAGTTAAGAGGATGTGTACGGTTGCAACACTGCTACGGAGCCTAATATTTGGCTATAGCAAGGGCACGTGCTTTGGTATGAATGTGGCATCGTGTTTGAGTCGTCAACACAAGTTCTATAAGTCAGGATTGAGTCATCTTGAGTTAAGTCAGGAAGGGCCGTAAGGCAAATGTGGTTAAGTCGTATTGAAATGTGAGGCACGGCTTCGATGTTGGAAGCACGGACCAAATCGATGACACAAAATAAGTCATTGCGTCCCAAAGTATGAGTCAGAAAGACAAGCACGAGTCGACACTCTGATATTGTTGGCACGAGAAGGGTATAGAGGCACAATGATAAGCAAGTTATCAGTGTAATAGCACGGTGACAGTCCAGAGACACAAATAGGCCAAGAGTCTCTGTCCTAAAATCGATCCTAAGATAAGAATAGAAAGACAATCATAATGGGATTATATTGCACAAAGTAAATAAATGTGTTGGTTTTATATGGATGGGCAAGGAGTTAACTCCACCAGTACAGTTGAGTACTGACACCCATACAGTTTCCATGTGCAGGAACAGGTAGAAGCTCATTAGCGTGAAGCTCGCTTGAATGCGTCAAGGTAAGGAGTTCCTTAGCGTTTCGAGGCGTGCGACAGCATAGAGTCAGAACTTATACAGGACATAATGTGTGGACATCGCCTATCTGAAGCATTCATTGGCTCATCAATTTGTATTGAGAGAGAGAGAGAGAGAGAGAGCTGAGTGACTTATAATCAGAGAGAAAAGTGAGCTTGAGTGAATGTAATCTTGGCTACACGCCTTTGTAATCTTATGTTCATTATCAATAAAGACTCATATTTTGTTTTAATGCTTGTGTTGCCTTGTATATTTAATATTTCTGCTTGGGACTTCTGTACGACGATCCTATCACAAGCTGTTATAATCGGCCGTTATGAAACTGTCTTGCACGAGCGCAATCTAGGCTTGTGCACATCATGCCTTAGCAAGGACAATCGGTCCTACGGGACCGGGGTATGACATGAACCGAATAAGGGTTTCGGTTCAGGTCTAAAAATAATTGGGTCAGTTTTGGTTATAAAAACGTACTTATTTGTTATTCAGTTTCGGGTTCGGTTGTGGGTTTCGGTTTTGGTTGAAAACCGAAAACCGATTAAGGTTAAAGGCATTTACTAATATACACCTTTCCAATTAGATAGTTACATGAATACCCCCACCTACTAAACTTAAGTATAAGAATACTTTTTCTTTCTCTCTCTCCTCTCATTCTTACCCACAGTACCGCCTCTCATCTGCTCTTCTATGCTCTTACCACCTCCCTCACTCATCATCTCCTCTCATTCTCTCTTACTCACCACCGCCTCTCAGTGCTCTCACCACCTCCCTCTCTCTTCGTTGATCTGTGGCCCTGCCCTGTCGGCATTTGGGAGCAGGGTGGTAGTCGACGTCGGCAAGGAGAATACATTCTGCGATGGGAGTGGGGAGTGGTGTAACCCTCGGGGTGGACGTGCTGCTCGAGGTAGTCAGGCTCCTGTCTCGTAGGACTGATCGTCCTCGCTAAGGCATGATGACGTACGAGCCTAGGTTGTGCTCGTACAAGGAGGGTTCTATAACAGCCGATTATAACAGCTTACGACGGAGTCATCGCACAGAAGTCCCAAGCAGAAATATTGAATATACGAGACAACACAAGCATTGAAACAAAATCAAAATCTTTTATTGATAATTGAAATAAAATTACAATGGCGCGAAGCCAAGTTACAATCACTCAAGCTTACTTTTCTCTCTGATTACAATCACTCATCTCTCTCTCATCTCTTAATACAATTGACGAGCCAACGGATGCTTCAGATAGGCGATGTCTATACATTATGTCTCGTATAAGTCCAGACTCCATGCAGATGTACGCCTCGAGATACCAAGGAACTCCGTGCCTCGACGCATCCAAGTGAGCTTCGTACCAACGAGCTTCTACATGTGCCTGTACATGAAAACTGTGTGGGTATTAGTACTCAACTGTACTGGTGGAGTGAGCTCCTTACCCACCCATACAAAACCAACACGTTTATTTACTTTATGTAACATAATCCCTTTATGATTTTCTTTCTATTCTGGCCTTAGGATTGATTTTAGGACAAAGACTCTTAGCCTATTTGTGTCTCTAGACCATCACCGTGCCATTGCACTGATAACGTGCTTATGATTTTGCCTCTAGACCCATCTCGTGCCAACAACATCAGAGTGTCGACTCGAGCTTGTCTTTCCGATTTATACTCTGGGACGCAACGACTTATTTTGTGTCATCGACTTGGACCGTGCTTTCAATATCGAGGTCGTGCCTCATATTTCAATATGACTTAACCAACTTCGCCTTACGACCCTTCCTGACTTAACTCAAGATGACTCAATCCCGACTCGTGGAATTTGTGTTGATGACTTAAATACGATGCCACATTCGTGCCGAAGCATGTGTGTCACGACCCGATTCCCAAATTCTTGAGCCGGGCCGAGCCATGTCCAGCCTACGCTTGATTAGAGCGTAGTAAGCTGTTCTAGACAGTCAGGTAATAATGATAAATGTGCTAATAATTAAGATAGTTTAAGAATGATCACAATACAGCTTCTATATAGATAGATGAAAAACTACTAAGTTTGTTATAAATAGTACACAACCAAAAGTAGTACTGGAGACAAGGTCCAGTTTAAAGGTACAAAACACATGGGTCTCCCATATTAAGGCTGGTTAGCAATCCAAATACTAGAAATACACAAAAATCATAAGTCATGACTTAGTCATAATTATTGGTAAATAAACATTCTGTGCACTGTGTTCTAACAATTTTAGAAAATACTAAAAATCTCCAATAAATGCAAAATAATATACTAACAGAAACCTTGTTAATTATAGAAATTTATTATAATTTTTCTGGGATTTATTACCCAACAGAAGTATTTTATAAAAATCAGTTTTCATAAATATATAGAAAATGAGTTCTGGTTTGATATGGCTAAACAGGGGCAAAACTGTCAACAAAATGCTATAAAAATTATATTAAATTGTCTAAATTAACAGAGAATCTAAATACTATTTTTCTAGAATTTTTACAGCAAGCTAAATATTTATAAAAATCCAAAAATAGCAAGTTACATAATTCTGAAATTAAATAATTAATTATCTGTATATTTTGTCCATGTATATAAATGAACCAAGGTTCAAATACATGACCCAAGACCATGATTCAAGTCCAATATGACTTGTGCAGGCCTTGAATGTGTGAAAACACATTTGGTCTCAAAAACCCATGCTAGGCTTGGACACCAAAATGGTTGCAGTTAATTAAATGTACAAAAATACAATGTATAAAAAGAGCAGGAAATATAATACTATTTTATTCAGGAAAAATACACATAGAAGATGCAAACATGAAAATATAGTAAGTAGGTAATTTTACATAATTTTATGGAGGCTAGTTATGTACAATTATATGTACATATACAATATATATATATATATATATATATATATATATATATATATATATATATATATATATATATATATATATATATATATTCATAGGAAAATACATATATATAAAAGAATAATATATATATATATATACACAATTATATACAATATATATGAAAAGTATATATATAGGGATATACATACACTATAATATATATAATGCTAACTAGCAAAGATATATATATATATATAGAAAAATATATATATATACATTTATATAAAGAAAATAACGTATATATATACATAGATGTACCTAAGTATACTTATATATATATATATATATTCATAAATAATTTGTATATATACAATATATATAACAGTAAATATATATATATAATATATACAGTAATACATATATACATATACATATATACATATATAAACAGAAAAAAGAAAAGAAAAAGAAAAAGAAAAGAAAAAGGAAAAGGAAAGGAAATAAACAGCAGGGGGGGCTCGAACTCGGCCTCCTGGCTAAGCCAGGGGTGAGCTTAATGAGCTCGGGCTGGCTAGTGGGTCGGGTTCGGTTCGCGTGTTAGGTTAGGGTTCGGGTTAATTATAAGTCAGATTTTAAGTTAATGGGTTTTAAACCCGTTAGCACAAAACCAAACCCGTTAAACTAATTGTAACAGTTAGTCTCGTGTCCATACAGTCCAGGACACGAGAAATGAGATCTGACACCGTGTCGACGTGTCCATGCACTGCATGACACGTACGACACGATCTACGCGTGTCCGAGTACGGGGCTGGGGTCGTCGTGTCCTGGCGAACAACATACGTAAGTATTGGATACGCACGACACGAAACAGTCACTGTTACCTTCGTGTCCGGCGTCGAAGTTGGTTTCGAGAGGGCGAACGGCGGCTGTGAGCGTCGTGGCAGTGGCGCTTGGGTGGCGCTGGACGTAGCTCGTCACGATGAACCTTCCAGTGGTAGTTGGGGACGACGACGTCAAGGGTGGAGGTGGTGGTCGAGTTCGCCGGAGTTAGGGCTTCGGCTGATAAAATGGGGAAGAAAGGTGGTCGGGAATGGCCGTGGTGGTCGGAAAATGGTGAAGAAATGAAAGGGGAGTCGAGGGCTATTTATAGGTGGTCGAAGGCGGTGGATGGTCGCCGGATTAGGGTTAGGGTTTGGGTTAATGTTGCCGGAAGATTAGAGAACAGTAGGGCGGTGATCGGGGAAGGAGACGGGTACGATTTGCAAAAATAACAAATTTGTTATTTGCAAACTGACGTCGGGATAAATTGGGTAATTGCAAAACAGAATTAAAATAATATAACTAATTACAAACTCTATTTAAAACAATTCAGTAAATTGCAAACTGATATAAAAACAATTAGAAAAATTACAGAACATATTTAAAATATTTTAAACTATTTGCAAAATGATATTTTAGTAATTAAAACTCTTTAAAAATCATTTAAAATTATTTAAAAATTCCAGAAAATTCCTAATAAAATATTTTAAGACTAAATTAATCATTAATGGCCAGTTTAATACTGATTAACAAAAATTTTGAAAAACTGGGGCTGACAAGTCTTCCCTCCTTGAAAAATTTCGTCATCGAAATTTACAAGAACTGAAGACACGCGAGGCAACTAACGTTTTTAAAAATAATTACAGCGATGACTAAGGCTATCTCCTAATGATGGAACGTCTATGAAACAGGTCTACTGGTCAATGGCTTGGTCTCATGGGTGCAGTTACTAAATGATGGTTTGGCATGAGTCTAGTGATAGGTAACTTAATGAGGCACTAGAATCAAACAGTCATATACAAATAAATCCAACCTGTGGCACCGTCTGTCAAGTATTCTGGCTCTGGCTCTGGGCCCTGCACTGGTACTGCTGCCTGGATGGCTAAAGGGTATGCTCTCCCTGAAGGTCCTCTGGTAAATGGCTTCGCCTTCGGGCACTCCCGAATCATATGGGTGGAAGACCCGCAAGCAAGACACTGGCTCAATTTCTTCCTACAGATGGAGACATCGTGCCCTGGCTTTTTGCAGAAGGCACAAGAGACCCACTTCTGCTGCTGTTGCCCCGGATCTCGGGCAAATGATAACTGATGCTGAGGATGAGCTGGTGGAGAATAGGCCTGCTGGTGCTGGGTAGTCGTCCTCTGCTGGAAAGTCTGGCGCTTGGATGGCCCGTCATGATGTGTGGTAGCTGGCCTCTTGCAAGACAAAAGACGCTCCTCGATACCTCGGGCTCTCTCCAGTAGCTGGTAGTAGTCTGTGATCCCGTTGGCCACTAGTAAGATGCTAATGTCCGGGACAAGACCATGACAGAATCTGCGAGCCATCTCCTCCGGGTCGGCTACTAAGCTCGGGGCAAAACGACTGAGTCTGCTAAACTCACCTGCGTACTCATCGACTGTACGGCTCCCCTGTTGCAGGTTCTGGAATTGCAATCCCATGGCAACTCTAGCGGTGGTGGAGAAGAACTTCCTCTTGAACTGGATCTTGAATTGCTCCCAGTTTCCTCTGCCGCCAATGAACATCGTCTCATTTCTGAACCAGACCCCTGCCAGGTTTGCTAACAAAAATCCTGCTGCCTCGACCCAAAGGTCGTCAGGTAATCTAGCCCCTATGAGCTTCCTCTCTACGGAATCTAACCAGTCATCAGCTACAACTATGCCTTCCGTCCCAAGAAACTCCTTCGGATTTAGGTTCATAAAACTCTTGATACTACCTAGCCTCAATTGATGTTCTATAGGTTGCGAGACGGGGGTATGCTGAGTATTCAGGAGCCCCTGGATCAAAGCCAGTAATTGGGTTCCGTCAAGGGAAATAATAGTCTGGGGAGGCATGATAGGAGGTGGGGGTGGAGGCATCTGGGTCTGCGGGGTAGGAGGTGGTGGAGGTGCAAAGTCTAATGGACCTATCCGGGTGGTAGGGGGAGATGATGAAGGTGTACCGTCACCTGAGGTGGCGGAATCGGAAGAGTGTGTAGGGTCCATCTATTTATAAAAGACAAAGGAATTATAAGAATAAAGCAAGCAGTCATAAGCAAACAATTTAGTTACACTACCGGTCCTACGCTGTGATGAGTTTTCCTATGTTGCAATCCTAAAATTCCTCTAGGTGTTCTAGATGTTGTTCCTAGTGTTATCTAGTTATCCTTAATTTCTGCAGGCGTGTTTGGTACAGTAACGTAACCAAACAACTTTAGTCAGGACCTGCATGGGCTACCACTAAAAACATGTCACGACCCGATTCCCAAATTGTTGGGCCGGGCCGAGCTATGTCCAGCCTACGCTTGATTAGAGCGTAGTAAGCTGTTCTAGACAGTCAGGTAATAATGATAAATGTGCTAATAATTAAGATAGTTTAAGAATGATCACAATACAGCTTCTATATAGATAGATGAAAAACTACTAAGTTTGTTATAAATAGTACACAACCAAAAGTAGTACTGGAGACAAGGTCCAGTTTAAAGGTACAAAACAGCGTCTGTGATAATAACCCAACACTAAGTCAAACTAAGCAGCTAAGCAGGATTCCCTGCTGGAATATCCTCAACTGGAGCTCCATAGTACGGGTCACAAAGCATTTCTTCCTCGGTCAAAATACCTACAACGTTATCCTGTCAGGACGGGAGCAAGTACAACCTCTACTACTAAAGTACTGAATGTATAATGCAAGAGATGTACAACAGGAACATGGTATGATAAGACTGAAAAATAGACATACTGGAATCATGGTAAATCATATAAAGCGGAAAATCATGGTATATCTTGATTATCATTTTAAGACACTCTTGTCAATTGTGGCATATTGTACATTATGTATTAAAACTGGAGCAGGTATGAGATCGGTCAATAGGTGCTATGCTAGTTTACTGCAATGTACGTATGTACATTCCACAAGTCCAGAAACTACATTCTTAGTTTACTGCAATGTACGTAAGTACATTCCACAAGTCCAGAAACCGCACTGCTAGTTTACTGCAATGTACGGGAGTACATTCCACAAGTCCAGAAACTACACAATTAGCATACTGCAATGTAAGTGAGTACATTCCACGAGTCCAGTAACTATACTATCAACTCTCTCATAACCCAGTAATCATCATGTAAAAGATACGGGAAATAGTGTAAAGCATGGTGGGAACTGGCAATAGTATGAAACGTATTATGATTTGACTTGCTACTCCAAGGATCAGCATTCACATGGGTTGATTAACATTCTTTTATCAAATAACAGTGTTTTAACATGTACAATTAACAAAAGACTTGCAACTGGATTAATGGTAATTCACAAGGTTGTCACATGTACTTAACATTAAAAGACAGTAAATGAGTTTGTAGATGTACTTGCCTGGAGCAAAGCAATGCAATGACAATAAAGCTAAGATGTAGAGTGTCCTGGCACTGAAAACATATATATACTCAGACTCTAAGTTACAAGACAATATAAATACACTAGTGATGTGAGAAGGCCAAATTGGACATTGGCTAGGTGAACTTAGCCTAGGGGTTCAAAGTGAAGTGATTTGGCATCTAAACTAACACATGGGTCTCCCATATTAAGGCTGGTTAGCAATCCAAATACTAAAAATACACAAAAATCACAAGTCATGACTTAGTCATAATTATTGGTAAATAAACATTCTGTGCACTGTGTTCTAACAATTTTAGAAAATACTAGAAATCTCCAATAAATGCAAAATAATATATTGACAGAAACCTTGTTAATTATAGAAATTTATTATAATTTTTCTGGGATTTATTACCCAACAGAAGTATTTTATAAAAATCAGTTTTCATAAATATATAGAAAATGAGTTCTGGTTTGATATGGCTAAACAGGGGCAAAACTGTCAACAAAATGCTATAAAAATTATATTAAATTGTCTAAATTAACAGAGAATCTAAATACTATTTTTCCAGAATTTTTACAGCAAGCTAAATATTTATAAAAATCCAAAAACAACAAGTTACATAATTCTGAAATTAAATAATTAATTATCTGTATATTTTGTTCATGTATATAAATGAACCAAGGTTCAAATACAGGACCCAAGACCATGATTCAAGTCCAATATGACTTGTGCAGGCCTTGAATGTGTGAAAATACATTTGGTCCCAAAAACCCATGCTAGGCTTGGACACCAAAATGGTTGCAGTTAATTAAATGTACAAAAATACAATGTATAAAAAGAGCAGGAAATATAATACTATTTTATTCAGGAAAAATACACATAGAAGATGCAAACATGAAAATATAGTAAGTAGGTAATTTTACATAATTTTATGGAGGCTAGTTATGTACAATTATATGTACATATACAATATATATATATATATATATATTCATAGGAAAATACATATATATAAAAGAATAATATATATATATATATACACAATTATATACAATATATATGAAAAGTATATATATAGGGATATACATACACTATAATATATATAATGCTAACTAGCAAAGATATATATATATATATATATATATATATAGAAAAATATATATATATACATTTATACAAAGAAAATAACGTATATATATACATAGATGTACCTAAGTATATTTATATATATATATATATTCATAAATAATTTGTATATATACAATATATATAACAGTAAATATATATATAATATATACAGTAATACATATATACATATACATATATACATATATAAACAGAAAAAAGAAAAGAAAAAGAAAAAGAAAAGAAAAAGGAAAAGGAAAAGAAATAAACAGCAGGGGGGGGCTCGAACTCGGCCTCCTAGCTAAGCCAGGGGTGAGCTTAATGAGCTCGGGCTGGCCAGTGGGTCGGGTTCGGTTCGCGTGTTAGGTTAGGGTTCGGGTTAATTATAAGTCAGATTTTAAGTTAATGGGTTTTAAACCCGTTAGCACAAAATCAAACCCGTTAAACTAATTGTAACAGTTAGTCTCGTGTCCATACAGTCCAGGACACGAGAAATGAGATCTGACACCGTGTCGACGTGTCCATGCACTGCATGACACGCACGACACAATCTACGCGTGTTCGAGTACGGGGCTGGGGTCGTCGTGTCCTGGCGAACAACATACGTAAGTATTGGATACGCACGACACGAAACAGTCACTGTTACCTTCGTGTCCGGCATCGAAGTTGGTTTCGAGAGGGCGAACGACGGCTGTGAGCGTCGTGGCAGTGGCGCTTGGGTGGCGCTGGACGTAGCTCGTCACGACGACCCTTCCAGTGGTAGTTGGGGACAACGACGTCAAGGGTGGAGCTGGTGGTCGAGTTCGCCGGAGTTAGGGCTTCGGCTGATAAAATGGGGAAGAAAGGTGGTCGGGAATGGCCGTGGTGGTCGGAAAATGGTGGAGAAATGAAAGGGGAGTCGAGGGCTATTTATAGGTGGTCGAAGGCGGTGGATGGTCGCCGGATTAGGGTTAGGGTTTGGGTTAATGTTGCCGGAAGATTAGGGAACAGTAGGGCGGTGATCGGGGAAGGAGACGGGTGCGATTTGCAAAAATAACAAATTTGTTATTTGCAAACTGACGTCGGGATAAATTGGGTAATTGCAAAACAGAATTAAAACAATATAACTAATTACAAACTCTATTTAAAACAATTCAGTAAATTGCAAACTGATATAAAAACAATTAGAAAAATTACAGAACATATTTAAAATATTTTAAACTATTTGCAAAATGATATTTTAGTAATTAAAACTCTTTAAAAATCATTTAAAATTATTTAAAAATTCCAGAAAATTCCTAATAAAATATTTTAAGACTAAATTAATCATTAATGGCCAGTTTAATACTGATTAACAAAAATTTTGAAAAACTGGGGCTGACAATGTGCCCTTACTATAGCCAAATCTTAGGCTCCGTAATACGATAGCCCTTACTATAACTCAAGATGACTCAATCCCGACTCGTGGAATTTGTGTTGATGACTTAAATACGATGCCACATTCGTGCCAAAGCATGTGCCCTTCCTGACTTAACTCAAGATAACTCAATCCCGACTCGTGTCGTACTTACGCTATCTTTGATTCGATCGACACCGTGCATGCGTATTGCCGTTTAGTACACTGACTCATCTATATGAAAGGTCACTAGCAATATCAAGCTATCTTGGACTTGCGTGAGGATAGACGGCGATCATCCAATGGATAGCTAGCCTGTGGAAGCCCCAAATCTCCTATGCGGTACATCCATCATCCTACTTTAGCCAACTCGCTTCCTCCGAGAATGACATGATCTCGAGGCCCCAACGATCATGTCGAGGAAGACTACCCCTTTTGCATAAGTTGTCCATGACCACGCACCTACGACGACTTCTAAACTCGACGTAAATACAAGGCCTACAGATGGTACAACTTGCTTTCTCTTCTTTAAATTTCTTTATCTATGTCCATGCTTTCCATTCTTTATGCGAGACTCCCAAGCCATGGGACTGGTCTTGGCGACAAACGGTCATGTGTACTTTACATTCTTTGAAACACATGGAACGACTATTGCATAGCCTTCCAGATAGACCTGAACAAACACGTTCCTTTTATCCTATAGGCCGTGGCATACTTATCCTTGAACTGACCGTGGCTCGTGCCTTAGACTGACTTGTGCTCTATGCGACACTATCGCCCAAGTCATACTTTATATGATGAACCTTGAGATTGTAGGACTACGTGACTTTGACAACCGCAGAAAACATGGGACAATACTTGCTATGACTTTGATAGCCCAGTATAACTTTGCATAACTTAATCGTGCAATAATTTGACGAGCAAAGGCTATGTCAAACCTTACACCATGGGAACATGCCGTGCATGTGTTCGATTTGAACAACCAAGTTTTTTTGGTGCCTAGACTTATGCCATAAGCCGTGCAATACAACTTAACCCATAGGATGAGCAAAGGCTATGTCAAGCCTTGGACGATGAGACCGTTCATGCTTTATTAAGCATTTATACGTGCGACGCCTATGACTTGTGCTATGTTCATAGCTTTTTTGGCAACATTGACCAACTTTCCTTCTTTCAGGCCATGGGATGAAGGACCGAGTGTCATTTTGAAAGCATGTCATGCAACAATTCTAAGCCGAATGTGGGACCTTCCTATATTCTAACTCAATCTGACCCGAGTTGGGATTATTCCCTTAGCTATATGGATTTGCCTCTTTTATTATCAAGCCTACTTGTGCATTTAAAAACTTTCGTTTTATTAGTGTAAAGGCCAAGCTGAGGCAAGTTCACCGAAGCCATCCACCTGAGCGAAGAGTTACCTCGACCGAGCAGAACTTCGAGCAGGTCATCGCATGGCTAAGTCCAAACGCCGTTGGCATTTCGATTCCTTCGATTAAGCTGAGCGGTTTACATTATATACCACTCAAAAAAAGTTTAGTCCTCGAAACTTACTGAGTACACTTATCGACTTATAACTTGATTCAACATCTAATGACTCTCGTACACGATTCGCCTTAACCAATCTCTGAAACCTGACTAGCATCAATATCTCAATCAATATTCAAGTTCATTTCTAATCCAACGATCGCACTACCATCAATCTTTTCTTTAAAATCTATGATTTTGAAATCCTCGATACCCTTCAGTTCCTTCAGTCTCACTTGAATTCAACATATCACTTAGTATGGATCGTGCACATATTTCAGGCGTCTCCAAAATACATACATTTCAACCAAGACTCGTGATAGAGAATTTGCCATTTCCACTTGAATCGGATCGTGGACATATGCAGGCGTCCCTGAAATATATATATTTCAGCCGAGCCTCGTGAGTGGTGTTTCCATACTTATGAATAATTTTATCCACCAGTATCCAATCCTATCATTCCTCAAGATCGATCGTACCGATACTAACTCTCGAGATAGGGACATCTTGTCTAACCGCAAGGCCATCTCTCTAGGCTAAAGTCATCCGTCAGTATTGTAATCATATTTTTCCAATAATAATATCAACACTGACCCCAATCCTAAGGTTAAACCAAAGTTGATAATACGGGGCTTTCTAGCCATGCTTGTATCACTCCGATTTCTAAACATTAAGCATAGATTCCTCCTATTCGTACTTACAACACTTAGTCCAAGGGGTTTGAGTCATTCAACAAAGCCATCCTATCGTAAGTTCACTGAACTAATTCTTCGACATATTAATATCGCTCGTCCAACAAGCCATTCACATAGTCTATCTCTTTGAACACGTTCGATATAATCTACCTATCCATCCTTCCCAAGTCAAGCATACTACGACATGATTTTTCACTAAACCATAATCCTTATTCCATATTTCCTAAGTCGCTTATCATAATTCACATATTCGATCACAAGATTGTCTAGCATAACAATATGTCATGCCCCAATCTCACGCAAGTCTGATTATCCGTGGTAGATATAAAATCACCATGCCAACGCTCCCGCAGGATAATCGTTCTCATCGGGGCGTAACCCTTGCATTGAGTCTAGACTAATTCATTCTCGATACACAGATTGGATCTACTTAATCCTTAAATTTACTTAATCTTCAATCACAAGTCCGACCAATCCTCGAATTCATCTTCGCATCAAAGCACATGTCGAAGCAATCCAAATTTCCATGCCTTGATCTCCTGAGTTCGATCATTTCCGTGACATGAATCACCATATCAGTGCTCATGCGAAACGATAGCCCCAAAGCCGACGTGACACATGTGCGAAGCTGGAGTTGCGCTCGCGCAAGACAAGATCATCAATGTTTGTGGTTATCATCGAAGAAATCAAGACATAATCATTTTTATCCAAGCATGCATTCCAATCAAAATCATAAGTGTAGCATCCATCAAAACAATAACACTTTACACGATCGTTATTCCCCGAATTAGAGTACCCTCGAGTTATCGCACATTGATCTTTGATACGTCTCAATACCATTGATAATATGCATAACCTGACGATCTTCTTTTGCAACAAATTTTGAGTCGTGCAACAGATGCTATCATCCAAATTGGATATACCATAATCTCATCGATACTCAAGATCAAATTCGATCATTAATCCCTGAACTAGTCACATGATCATTCGTTTAAAACCAATATCACTTATGTTTATCCGTCTATCTTACGTCATGGAGCAACATATTTTCTCAAGTCGCATCGTTCTATGCTGACTCAAATCATTGAGCAACATCTATTCCAATCCTTAGGGTCATTCTCAGATATTCGAATCATTTTCATGCACGCTATCATCCAATCGTGCTTACTTTTTGTATGCAATTTATATCGATTTTCTCGATCGAGTCATCCGTTCGTACACCTTAACTTTTTTTTTGACTTAGTTTTACCTACTCAATCATTCTCGTATTTTATACTTTCACAATTCCAATCCCGTGTGCATCGTTTCTAATTCGTTCAAATCAACTCGTCAAAATCTTCAAGATTATAACTTACTCAATGATACTCACTCTAAGGCTTTGCATACTGCGACGCTTACTGATTGACTCATTGGCACCCTGCATCCTCAATCGATCGATATCCCCAAGGCTATCATATACACGACTCAGGGATGAAGTCATTCGACCAATCCTTAAAACAAGTTTGGAATCATAACTGATTACTTCAAATTTTTGTTCGAACCATTCTTCAAAATCCAAGCACGCTCATCTATATCACATCGACGATAATATTGTTTGATGGCACCCCTATTGATAGCCATCTCGTATTCTATAAGTCAAGTCAATTTCGATCCCATTTGAAACAATTTGAGTTTTGCACACGACTTTTTCTAAGGTCGATACAATTCTTGGTGTATATGCCCAGTCCGACTTAGCCAACCGTGCTTGATTGAAGTTAACTTTGTTCGACCAATTTTCTTCGTGATACTTTTCAAAATATATAAACTTATTATATGGACATCCCGTGGGACATTTGAGAGAGAGCGCACAAATGATATCGATTACGGAACATTAAAGTTTGCGAAACATCATCGAAGTTAAAGAATTTAATCAAAAGTCCAAGGACGTAAAGCCATGCTCTGATACCATTATGTCACACCCCGGTCTCGTAGGACCGATCATCCTTGCTAAGGCGTGATGTCGTACGAGCTTAGGTTGCGCTCGTGCAAGACGGGTTCCATAAGATCGAGTACAACAGCTTGCGTTGGGGTCGTCGCATAGAAGTCCTAAGCAGAAATATTGAATATACGAGACAACACAAGCATTGAAATAAAATATGAATCTTTTATTGATACTTGAAATAAAATTACAATGGCGTGAAGCCAAGTTACAATAACTTAAGCTCACTTTTCTCTCTGATTACAATCACTCAGCTCTCTCTCATCTCTTAATACAATTGACGAGCCAATGGATGCTTCAGATAAGCGATGTCCATACGTTATATCCCGTATAAGTCTAGACTCTATGCGGATACACGCCTCGAGACGCCAAGGAACTCTGTGCCTCGACGCATCCAAGTAAACTTCGTGCCAATGAGCTTCTACCTGTGCCTACACACGGAAACCTTATGGGTGTCAGTACTCAACTGTACTGGTGGAGCGAGCTCCTTGCCCACCCATACAAAACCAACGCGTTTATTTACTTTGTGCAACATAATCCTTTTATAATTGTCTTTCTGTTCTTGCCTTAGGATCGATTTTAGGACATAGACACTTGGCCTATTTGTGTCTCTAGACCGTCATCGTGCCATTGTACTGATAACTTGCTTATAGTTGTGCCTCTAGACCCTTCTCATGCCAACAACATCAGAGTGTCGACTCGTACTTGTCTTTTTGATTCATGCTTTGGGATGTAATGACTTATTTTTTGTCATCGACATGGTCCATGCTTCCAATATCGAGGGTGCCTCACATTTCAACATGACTTAACCAACTTCGCCTTACAACCCTTCCTGACTTAACTCGAGACGACTCAATCCCGACTCGTGGAACTTGTGTTGATGATTCGAACATGATGTCATATTCGTGCCGAAGTACGTATCCTTGCTATAGCCAAATCTTAGGCTCCGTAATGGTGTTGCAACAGTACACACCTTCTTAACTCAATTTGTGCCGTGCTTACGCTATCTTTGATTCGACCAACACCGTGCATGCGGATTGCCGCTTAGCACACTGACTTATCTATATGAAAGGTCACTAGCAATGTTAAACTATCTTAGACTTGGGTGAGGATAGACGATGATCATCCAATAGGTCTAGCCCGTGGAAGTCCCAAATCTCCTATGCAGTACATCCAGCATCTTACTTTAGCCAACTCGCTTTCTCCGGGAATGACATAATCCTGAGGCCCCGACGATCATGTCGAAGAAGACTACCCCTTGTGCACAAGTTATCCATGACCACGCACCTACGACGACTTCCAGACTCGATGTAAATGCAAGGCCTACAGATGGTACAATTTGCTTTCTCTTCCTTAAACTTCTTTATCCATGTCCATGCTTTTCATTCTTCATGCGAGACTCCCAAGCCACGGGATCGGTCTCGGCGACAAACAGTCGCGTGTACTTTACATTCTTTGAAACATAGGGAACGACTATTGCATAGCCTTCCAGATTGTAAGCCCAATTCCCATTTTTTTTAATTTTTAATTTTATTTGTTTATGATTAATTTTGTGGCCATTGTGAGTCATGCCAAAGCTTGTAGGTGGGCTATGACCATATTAAGGTCATATGACCTCTAGATAGCTTATATATGTATTATTTAGCTATTTTATATTTTTCTACAATTTTTGGATATTTGTAGGTATTTAATATTTAAGGTTTTATTATTTTTTAGGACTTTCAGGATTTACTTTAAGGTCATACGGGAGTATTTCGGGACCAAATATTTTTATTTGGGCTCTAAATGACTAAAAATATTTTCTAGGATATTTTAGAATTTTTCTGGATCTTTTTAGAATTTTTGGGAATTTTATATAATTAAAACCTATAGAAATAATATTTTATAGGCTTTGGAAATTTACCGTGAGGTCACATGATGATATTTTGTGTTAAAAATATTTTATTTAGATTCTAAACACTTAGAAATATTTTCTAGAATTTTCTAGAATTTTTCTGAATTTTTCTGCAATTTATTTTGATTTATTTGAACTTAAAATGATTTTTAAATAATTTTTTGAATTAAATAAATAATTACCCAATAATCCACCCGGGGGGCCCACTTGTCGGCGCTGCTACAGTAACCGCCTCTCTCTCTCCTATATATATGCATTGTATATTCACAAACCCTAATTAATTATAGCCTCCTCCTTCTGGAGTTTGATCCTGGTGATTCCCCGACTTCTCGAGGCGATTGCCGTCAACTCGGACCTCATTTTCATGTGCCGTTTTTTTTGTTGGAAACGTATTGAGGTATAGTTTCTGAATATCTAATTTATTTTCGTAATTTCTGAACCTAAATTCTGGAAAATTCGTAGAGTGTCGGTTGTCCGAAACTTGACACGTTTTGGTGTTTTCGAGATTCCGGGAGAACCAGAAATCGAAATCACGAACCGTTTGAAGTTTCGGAAAGCTAACACAGAGCGCTACGACATAAATTTTCTCAGGAATTATTTTGTTAATTTAGTATTTTAGTTTTTCTGTTGAACTCAGAACTGATCGGTTGATCCCCGTTTTGGTCACGATTAGCCGTAACGACGATATCTTTTGACCAAATCGTGATTTTGCGGTACGGTCGATTCCAACGCACTCGTGGCACTGAAATCTACCAAGATGCACTTTTAAAATCTAGAGTTCACAGCATTTGACTAAAAATCAATAGCACGTCTCGATTTACGTGTCATGATTTCTAAAATTGAGAAACACGACTTTTGATGGCCAAACTTGCATGTTTAGATTATATTCAGATTATTATTAGGTTAAATTAGATTTTTAAGTGAATTATTACAGAATTAATTATTATTAGATTAGTAACCCAACTAGCCACTATTTAGAACTAGAACATTAGAATTGATTTATGGTTTTCGTGCACGGTTCGTGGTGCGATATGTGTTATAGGTTGACAGATTCTAGATCAGCATCCCCTCATCCTCTACTTGTGGCTACAGTTTGTGTAAGGATTCAGGCAAGTGCACTTTCTGATTGCTTTCCGATTCATAGTAGTCTTTTCATTTCATGTCTATACATATATCTTGCTGCTTGTTGACACGCTCGTCACACGGAGTAGTCGAGAAGGAAAATATCTTAGTAAACATGTGGACTACCCAGAAATATCCCCAATATGTCTATTCTTGCATGATAGTAGTTGCACACGACACGTGCAGTGAGCCGGATTTATCCCCTAGCCGTTCACATGTCGAAACGGATATTTTACACCACATATGTAGATGTCTTTTATTTTTCCTTTACTTCTCTATCGTGCTATGTCATCAGTTATCTTCCAGTTTTTATATCTCATATGTTATTTTCATGTCTTGTTGAGTCTATTGTGTTTTTATATTGCCGTCGGTTTGTGTACTTGTTCCAATCCTGACTGGATAACCAACATTTTTCAGGTTTAGCCACGATTACTCTTAGCACTGGGAAGATATGGGTATGCTGAGGCCGACCTAGATAGTGGAACTAGTTGTCATTTTCATTAATTGTGAGAACTTGTATTTTCCTTTAAATATAAATCTTGTAAATGTTGTAATAAACTTAGAAATGTGAATTAGCGACAAATATTATATTTTGTGATTTTGAGCATTTAATTCTTGCGGGCTTGACAGCGTTCTACCATCGACTCTGCGGTGTAGGCTGGCTTGGACACGTCTCGTATCCGAAAAGCGGGTGCGGGTCGTGACAAGTTTTTGTGGTGGCCCATGCAGGTCAGTTTTCGCAAAAGATTGCGAACTCGTGATGGTACGTTAGTCATACTATTGCGAGCCTGCGCTCAGGAAATGCTCATTCACAAACTAGGATTAAAATAATTTAAGAGAATGACTAGGAATAGGAGTCCCTCATTAATTGACCGTTGGGTAGTTAAGGTTATTAGATAGGCCATACAATTTAGATAGCTTGCTAGATCCCTATAGGTACACTATTACTTTTGATATGACAATGTGATCCGATGTGGATATACTATTCACTTGGTATGTTAGACTTGCCTAGAATTAAGGCGTTAATTTTGATAATTTGTTTAATTTTTTTTGCTCTATTAGATATAAACATCACATCATGAGTTAGAATTACCTATTTTAAATTCTATTTTGCTGTAAAGAATTAGTTTGTAATTTCTGATCCTGTTATTCATATGCGAATCTCAAGTCAGATTTGATTCTAAGTTTTTCCCTCGGCCAATTGAAATATTTTGAGATAAATGTTATGATGCTCTTATTTTTCCCTGTCTTCAGTTATTTTCCCCCGGTCAACCATTTTACTTTAAGGATTGAGACCTATGGGCAGAGGTTACACTTTCTATCATAGCCAATTAGTTTGAACTCTAGCAGCTCCTTAAAGTTCTTAGGAATATAGTTAGAGTAATTAAATGACCGCGATGACTAGACAGCAGCACACTGTCGCCAATTGTTTGAGAATGGATGGTGTGGGTTCACTGCAGCCAGCAGCACACTGGCGAGGCACAACCCACAGAATTGAAATCATCCCGAAGAATCATAGTCTATGGAACATTTCTAAAACTATGTTCTCGTTGACCTCTTTAGATCTTAGATATCTTTGTGCCAATATAGAATAGAGTACCTTATAGCATATCACATCTGAATCACGGAACCAAGGATTTACCTAGAATATAGAATTTAGAGTTCCCTAACTCATTAGTCGACCAAGACCTTAAGGATAGAAAGATTGTAGGAAGACTGTATAAGCAAGAACACCAGGTAAGGTTTTAATTCTCTCAAAACTCAAACCAATTGTGCTTCATTTCAAAAATCTTACATATTTATATCTTGACTCCCTTGACCAATGCTGCTACTACAGCCTAGTTTTTTTTTTCAAGCTTACTCTTTTATCGAGCTTGATTTGAGACATATGTTTATTGGGGACGCCCGCTAACATATTGTCTACTCAAAATCATTGTATTATGGTCTAATCAACCATGATGCAATTGGTTCTCTCTCCATCTAATTATCCTACGTGGATTGATATGTAGATGTCTCTAGGATCTCATCCACAACTGCTTGATAATTTTCCTTGAATTATATATTCGCCTTTGAATCACGTAATTGTATTCTGTGATATCTCTCTTGAACTCCTTATTGTTTTTGTCTTTCACTGACTGGAAAGACGAAAGCTCGTAATTGATAGGTAGATACGGAGTATTCCCTATGGCTATGATGGTTGTATACACAAGGGTAACTATCATCGGCCAGCCAGGTGACTGGAACCTTGCCTTAAGTTACTCGTCCTCTCTGCGACCCTAAACCTACTATCATGATCTTATGGTCATTGGAGTCCGAGAATGATTAGGGTCTTTTCCTTGACCAAATGCCAACCTAGACGACTACCTATTCTCAAGAGACCGATTGTTGTGAGCCTCTAATTATTGTTTGAAGCTTGCTTTAACTAGAACCCTTGTAACAATAGTCTGGCAGGTTTGACACCAATATAAATTCATGACTCAGTTGTTAGAAATTTTCTGCCTTAGAGTTGGTTACCCCATCGATGACTCTTGTATACTATAGACGAGTAGATCGTTATCCTTTTATCGACCATGTGTCATTATATACACTCGTTTTCTATTATTTGAGGGACGATCCTTGATTTGACTTATATATACCGTATCCCGTCGTACCTTATTCCTTATTAACAATAGTCGAGGTACAATATCCGGACTTTGAGATTCTTCTAATCTCACTATTCCTAAAACCATATCCTAGCTTCTAAGGTGGGTAGATGGTAAGCCTTCAAAATCTTAGAATATACGAGGATTACCGATTGATTAGAATCATTTTCCCATTAGAATGATAATTAGTGCCCCATGGACTCCCACTTTCCATTTAGATCATTTTGTGTCCCCGGCCGTGTCATTAATATTCGGAGCATGAGACCAGCTATTATCTTCCAACAAATTTCATATGCAAGATCTAGACGAGTCTACATTCATCTAGGTATATCATGTCCCACTCAAATCCGTTCCCTTGTACTCTATTTTTGGGGCACGATTTTCAGGTTAAAAGGACTAGTTATAACTTTTACCATAGTACCGATACACTTTCCAACCCCTATTAGAGCCTTGACCACGACCCCATTCCTTCGACCCAATATATGGTTGTGATCTACTCGAAGCCCATTACGCACATACCACTAGTGTGCCACTTGAGGGAGGCCTCTTGTGCTACTTAAACACAAAAGTCACCGAAGGCACATTTTGAACTTTAGAAACTTAGCTAACCAACCTGACTGGCAACTAGCTCAACCACTCGAGTTAAAGCCTACTCTAGGTTACCCTAACCTAGTAGACATAGTTTTACCTTGGGATCTTGTTCAGTCCATATAGATTGAGATCCGAGGTTCATCCAACCAACGATTGATGACCCAGTAAAATCTATCCAGACATACCACCATATTTGGACTATAGAACTAAACTATTTATGAGGGATTAAATTTAATGAGATTAAGGCTCAGGTAGACTTCTTATTGAATTTTAAGGAATAGTTATGGATTAGAATTTCGAGGAAAAAATTATTTCTAAGGTGGGTAGATTTGTAAGCCCACTTTCCAATTTTTTTTTAATTTTTAATTTTATTTGTTTATGATTAATTTTGTGGCCATTGTGAGTCATGCCAAAGCTTGTAGGTGGGGTATGACCATATTAAGGTCATATGACCTCTAGATAGCTTATATATGTATTATTTAGCTATTTTATATTTTCTACAATTTTTGGATATTTGTAGGTATTTAATATTTAAGGTTTTATTATTTTTTTAGGACTTTCAGGATTTATTGTAAGGTCATACGGGGGTATTTCGAGAGCAAATATTTTTATTTGGGCTCTAAATGACTAAAAATATTTTCTAGAATATTTTAAATTTTTTTTGGATTTTTTTTAGAATTTTTGAGAATTTTTATATAATTAAAACCTATAGAAATAATATTTTATAGGCTTTGAAAATTTACTGTGAGGTCACATGATGATATTTTGTGTTAAAAATATTTTATTTAGATTCTAAACACTTAGAAATATTTTCTAGAATTTTCTAGAATTTTTTTGGATTTTTTTGCAATTTATTTTGATTTATTTGGACTTAAAATAATTTTTAAATGATTTTCTGAATTAAATAAATAATTACCCAATAATCCACTCGGGGGGGCCCAACTGTCGGTGCTGCTACAGTAACCGCCTCTCTCTCTCCTATATATATGCATTGTATATTCATAAACCCTAATTAATTATAGCCTCCTCCTTTTGGAGTTTGATCCTGGTGATTCCCCGACTTTTCGAGGCGATTGCCGTCAACTCGAACCTCATTTTCACGTGCCTTTTTTTTGTTGGAAACGTATTGAGGTATAGTTTCTGAATATCTAATTTATTTTCATAATTTCTGAACCTAAATTTTTGAAAAATTCGTAGAGTGTCGGTTGTCCGAAACTTGACACGTTTTGGTGTTTTCGAGATTCCGGGAGAACCAGAAATCGAAATCACGAACCGTTTGAAGTTTTGGAAAGCTAACACAGAGCGCTACGACATAAATTTTCCCAGAAATTTTAGTTTTTCTGTTGAACTCAGAACTGATCGGTTGATCCCCGTTTTGGTCACGATTAGCCATAACGGCGGTATCTTTTGACCAATGCGTGATTTTGCGGCACGGTCGATTCCAGCGCACTCGTGGCACTGAAATCTACCAAGGTGCACTTTCAAAATCTAGAGTTCACAGCATTTGACTAAAAAGTCAATGGTACGTCTCGATTTACGTGTTATGGTTTCTAAAATTGAGAAATACGACTTTTGATGGCCAAAATTGCATGTTTAGATTATATTCAGATTATTATTAGGTTAAATTTGGTTTTTAAGTGAATTATTACAGAATTAATTATTATTAGATTATTAACCCAACTAGCCACTATTTAGAACTAGAACATTAGAATTGATTTGTGGTTTTCGTGCACGGTTCGTGGTGCGATATGTGTTATAGGTTGACAGCTTCTAGATCAGCATCCCCTCATCCTCTACTTGTGGCTACGGTTTGTGCAAGGATTCAGGCAAGTACACTTTTTGATTGCTTTCCGATTCATAGTAGTCTTTTTATTTCATGTCTATACATATATCATGCTGCTTGTTGACACGCTCGTCACACGGAGTAGTCGGAAGGGGAAATATCTTAGTAAAAATGTAGACTACCCAGAAATATCTCCAATATGTCTATTCTTGTATGATAGCAGCTGCACACGACACGTGCAGTGAGCCGGATTTACCCCCTAGCCGTTCACATGTCGAAACGGATATTTCACACCACATAGGTAGATGTCTTTTATTTTTTCCTTTACTTCTCTATCGTGCTATGTCATCAGTTATATTCCAGTTTTCATATCTCATATGTTATTTTCATGTCTTGTTGAGTCTATTGTGTTTTTGCATTGCCGTCGGTTTGTGTACTTATTCCAATCCTGACTGGATAATCAATATTTTTCAGGTTTAGCCACGATCACTTTTAGCACTGGAAAGATATGGGTATGCTGAGGCCGACCTAGATAGTGGAACTAGTTGTCATTTTCATTAATTGTGAGAACTTGTATTTTCCTTTAAATATAAATCTTATAAATGTTGTAATAAACTTAGAAATGTGAATGAGCGGCAAATATTATATTTTGTGATTTTGAGCATTTAATTCTTGCAGGCTTGACAGCGTTCTACCGTCGACTCTGCGGTGTAGGCTGGCTTGGATACGTCTCGTATCCAAAAAGCGGGTACGGGTCGTGACACAGATAGACCTGAACAAACATGTTCCTTTGTGTCCCATAGGCCGTGGCATACTTATCCTTGAACCGACTATGGATCGTGCCTGTTTGCAAAAACAAAATGGCGACTCTGCTGGGGACGACTTTCTCCTCCGACGAGAAAGTGACAACTCAATGTGACATTGCGTCGATCGGCAAGGTGCAGAAGACTCTGGTTGTTCAAGTCAACCAGACAGCCTACGAGAACATGATCAACACCAAGAGCAACAAGCGCACGGTGGCTATTGCCAAGAACAGGACTGTGTGGACTCCTAAATCTCCCACAGTCGCTGTTGTCCAGGCGCAACTTGAGTGCTCAATGACCAAGGCACAATCCGCCTCAGTGGCTCCAGTACAGCCTGTTTCTGTTGCTAGGGCATAATCTGCTCCCTCTGCTGCCCATGCACATTCTACCAAAGTTGCTGCCAAGGCGCTACCAGTAGTCCGTAGGACTATGGCACAACCCAAGCAATCTGCTACTCCGGCGCAACTTAAGGGAACTAGTCTTTTGGCTATACCCTCTTCCAATTCTCAAGTTCTGAACTTAGAAAATTCATGTCCTAGTGCTAACACTAGACAGAACAAAGGAAAAAGTCCTATGGCATTTTCTCAATTGGCGCAGTCTATGCCTAAAATGATCACACAGCAGAACAAAGGGAAACGCTTCTTAGCTAACCCTGTTCAAAATAAAAGAAAGCACCCTTTGGTCTTTCCTCAAACTTTCCTGGTCTATGACTCAGAGGAATATGTATCAGATTCCATTCCTGTAAACAGAGGTCCTCAGATCTCTGATACTGGAAAGAATACTGATCATAGAGGTATCTTGCCTACTCCTATGAGGTCTGGTCAAGATATTCCTACCTTGCAAATTTTAAGATCCAAATAAGGAAAATTGAAGGTATCACAAACAAAGACACCAGGAGCAAAATTTTCAGATTTATGCGCTTATCTCAATAGGCGTCAACCAATATCAGCTTTGGCAAAACGTAAGAACCCTATGCCAAAGGCCAATCTGCATCAGAATTCAAAGTTTGAAAAGAAAGACCCTTCTACCTATGCTAATGAGTTGAGTACATCTTTGTACACTCAAGGAACCAAACACCTGAAGAATAGGAGACATGTTCCTAATATCATTAAGGAATATATCCCTCCGACTTCTTCTCGTCCTATGGTTGTAACTGATCTCCGGCAACGTCTTACACAAAGACGAGAAACTACGAGAATGTTTTTCTCACCTCTAAATCGTGCTTCAAATCGCCACTGCCTACATGAAGTCATCAACTGTTGTTGCCAATCGGCTCGACGAGCTGTCTTCGATCGTCTGAACTATGCTTCAACTCCTGAACATATAATAGAAGACGGAGATGAACTATTATATGCTTCTGTTAACATGACTTCTCAAGGCACTGGGGTGGGAAACGTCCAAGATGCAATGCATCCCGTAATCCTAGTCAACAATATTTAGACCGGATCCATGCATCCAGTGAAGGTGTCTTTCAGTACACAAGGTCAAAAAATCGACATTTGATCCAAAGTATCTTTAATCAAGAAGATCTCCCTATCACCCATATGGGAGAGGACTCTCTTTCAGAGTTTGATGCATATAGTGAAAGTTCTGAACAAACTATCTCATCAATAGCTGCAAGAGAAGTGACAGCATATACCATCACAGAAGATCAAGATGCCTCTACATCAACCAGCCTAGAGCAACGAATTATTGCATTAGAAGACAAATTGAAAACCATGGCAGAAATGGTTGCAAGCATGTACACCATAATGGTGGCTCAACATACAGTGCCTCCGATTGTAAACCCTGTTACAAATCCGGAGCTTATAGCATCTTCTGTACCTGTTAGTCTGGGGGTACCGGCCCCTCAGGTCGTTTCTGTGCCAACTCAAGCTGATCCAAGTCAGTCTGGTACTGGGGTGGTAATTATCACGCTGTTCCTCCTCCCAACACTTCTAACCAGCCCACAAATTCTCAAACATCAGGGGATATAAATGAGGCTGTGAAACTTCTGCACACCCAGTTTGAGGCTTTTAAACAGAAGGATGGTCTACAAAGATTGGGCATAAAGCAACCATATCCTACAGAGTGGAAGAAAGTTCCATTTTCTCCTAAGTATAAACTCCCAACCATTATGCTGTTTGATGGTAGCACTTCTCCAAGTCAGTACATCAATCATTTCGAAGTGATGACTGATCAATTACAGCCAAATGATGCTCTCCTTACCAGAGTGTTCGTCGATTGTTTAGCCGGTGCAGCATATGACTGGTATCGTAGCTTACCTGATGGTTGTATCACTTATTTTGCCGGTTTCAAGCAAATATTCTTGGAACGATTTTATGAGGGAGTCAACGATATGACAATGTCTGCCCTCATTAAAATTAAACAGAGGCACAATGAATCCACAAAGAGTTTTATTGAAAGATTCTGCCGAGAGGCACTCAAAATGCCTTTAGTACTCCATCTGTTGTAACAATAGACACTTGTAAATCAAACTTGTCACCTATTATCAGTATGTGGACGGGATCTACACAATTTTAGGATTGGCCTTCTTTCATTGTTAATGTAAAGGCGACAGAAGTGAGTGCCGAAAAGTTCAAGCAGTTAGGAGTCCAAATGACTCACCCTAACCAAGATGAACATTCTACACTTGGGGGTAGTAATCGCCAGAATAACCGTAAGAATAAAGAAACATTGGCCATCAATCTTAAAGGCAAAGAGTCTTTGGCTGTCAATGTCACTCAGACGGCATCCACCCCATCAGCACCATTGCAAAAGTCAATTCGTCCAAAAGAAGAGTGTTCTTTCGACGAAGATGATACGTTGAGCATCTTTGATTGCTTGATCAAAAGCAATAAGCTTCAGCTTCCAGAGGCAAAGCGACCAGAAGAAGTTAGTAAAACTGATCACCCTAAATACTGTGTCTATCACAGATTCATAGGGCATCCAACCAGAGCATGTTATGTGCTCAAGGGCAAAATCCAGGAGTTGGTCAACTCTGGAGCAATTACTCTACAGCAGGATGAGAAAACTATGACTGCTAATGTAGTTTCTCTCCAATTTGGTTATTTTCTACCATAACTCATACAAGATGGAGCTGTCCCCATTCCAAGGACTACTCTAGAAATTGTGAATATCTCGTCTCCTCAAAATGAAAGTCTTGTTCCGATGTCAACTGACAAAGGAGAGATTATGTGGATTCATCCAGATCTGGTTGCAGAATTTGAAATGCCTTCCTCTTCTAAACAAAAGAAGCATTCCAAGTCTAAATCAAAGAACTGTAATATGGTATCCTTTGAACCATTAACAGAAGAAGAAATCCTAATGGGCACCAGATCTGGGAAACCTTACCTTCGGGAGTATTCCGAAAATCAAGAAAACCCTGCTCCATCCTCGGATGTTCTTCTTCCATCATCTTCTCCTACTGAAGATATACCGTCTATATCTGTGCCAGTGGTCGAACCATCTCCTCCTAAACCAACATCAGCAGACAAGGGAAAGCAACCTGTTCGCTTTGATAAAGCATTGAAGAAGTCATCATCTCTTGGACTTGAAAATCCTTATAATTTTGACATATTGGCTCAATTGGCCAATACTCCAGCAAGATTGTCAATCTTTGAACTTTTACGTCTCTCAATAAAAACTCGTGAGACGTTAAGTGAAGCTTTGATGCAGGCTGACACTTGTTCGACTCTTCTCAAGAAGCCCGAAAAGGAGCCAGTCAGCTGTGCACATTGTCATAGTGTATTTGAATTAATGCCCAATATCACTTTTACACAAGATGACATGCTGTTAGAAGACAATCGTCATGATTGTTCTCTCTATTTCACGGGATATGTGGATACCATGAAAGTTGACCGTATTTTGATTGATCCCGGATCTGCACTTAGCATCATGCCAAAGTCCTTATTGGACGCTTTGAAAATCCTAATATATAATCTTTCTACAACTATTACTACCATCCTGGGATTCAATCAAGGAAGAAATAAACCTTTGGGGAAGATACGCCTAAAATTCCAAATTGGCAATCTTCGTACAAATGTAACTTTCTATGTTATTGACAATCATGGCTCATACAATGCTTTGTTGGGAAGGCCATTCCTCCATGAACACAATATTGTACCCTCTATGCTCCACCAATGTTTCAAATATGTGGATGGTAATGGAGAAGTCTAAAAAGAGGTTACAGATCTGAATCCTTTCAAAGGAGTTGAAGCATATTACAACGATTCTTGTATGTACAAAGAGGAATTCATGAAGGTGGTACTAGAAATGGACACAGATGAAGAACAGAAGAGCATACCTAATGATACTCTGGTGATTCCAGTCAAAGGACGTACCTCCTGTACTCATTCTTCCCAACCGCTGACTATTTATCTACCTTCCCATGAGAAGCGACCTAAAGGTGATAGTCAGGAACAAAAGGAGCTTACCTCTTCTGAGGTACTTGTAATCGATCTTCGTCGCAAGAAGCTCCATCTTCCTTCTCATTCTTCTTCCCCCGCTCTTGTCATCAATCTGACTAAGCCTGCTAAAGCTAAAGTCCCTGTTGTAAATGATGGTGTAAAGATCAATAAAGTATCTCCTTTGCAGTATACTGATGTCTTTTACTATACTCAATATTATTTGGATATGCTAGATAGCTTTAAGCTACTTACAATAGAAGTCGTATCATCTCGACGAAATATGGTATCACTGGATCCAATACAAGAGTCGTACTTCTTAGTACCGTCTCGAAAGAAAGATGAAAAGCCTATATTCTTCAACAAAAAAGAAGAACCAAAAATCATGCTCTATAATGATAATAGAGATGATACATGAAGGCTACAATTACGATGCTATAATCCACAATCTAAAGCCATCATCCGTAAAATGGGCTATGATTTCAGAACAGGTCTCAACAATGGCAAAGGAAGGCGAACCCCTCTTCGTATTGCTGTTCCAAGAGGAAAATCACAATAATACTACAGTAAAACGAAACGAGGACTTGGTTATATGTCACCACTTCCAACTCCAGAACCTTCTGAATCTGATGAAGAAGAACGTTTAAACTCTTCTGATTCTATCTCGTGGGACTCTGATACCAGCATCGGTCATATTCATAAGGCGATAGTATCTTCTAATATGGTGTCTGCCGAATTCTTAGAAGATGACGAAAGTGACATTGAAGAAGCTACTGAAATGGATCCTTGGGTACAAAGGATGGACAATCGGTGGAAACTTTATTTTGAACAACGAGAACCACCTACTGAAGATCAACTGGTCCAAGTCGATATTGGAGAGAAAGGTGTATCACGACTAATCTTCATCAGCAAGAATCTCCCAGAAGATGATAAACAAGAGTTACTTCACCTTATTCGTGAATACATTGACGTCTTCGCCTGGAGTTATAAAGATATGCCGGGATTAGATCTTCAAATTGCAACTCACAAGCTTAACATCTTGCCGAATGTCAAACCGGTCAAACAACAACAACGGCGATTCAAGCCTGAAATGATGGATGCAATTGATGATGAAGTCAAAAAGCTTATAGCTTGTGGCTTTATCAGAGAAGAACAACATCCTGACTGGGTGGCCAATGTCGTCCCTGTCCTGAAGAAGACCGGAAAGGTTCGAGTATGCATAGACTTTCGGGATCTCAATGATGCTTACCCCAAAGACGAATTCCCTCTTCTAATTACTGATGTTATGATCGATAATACATGTGGATTCGAACGAATTTCTTTCATGGATGAGTTTTTTGGATATAATCAAATCCGGATGGATCCTGAAGATGAAAAACATACTTCGTTTCGTACTCCTCGGGGTGTACACTTTTATACGGTCATGCCGTTTGGTCTTAAGAACGCAGGTGCAACTTACCAGCGGGCTATGAGCACTATCTTTCGAGATCATTTGCGAAAGATTGTCGAATGCTATGTTGACGATATTGCTGTCAAAAGTCGTCTCAAAGAAGATCACATTCAAGATTTAAGAACTATCTTCAATCTAATACGCCAGCATCAACTCAAGATGAACCCCACCAAGTCTTTCTTGGGTGTCTCTAGTGGTAAGTTTCTCGGCTTCGTCATTACCTCTAAGGGTATACACGTTGATCCCGAGAAGACCAAAGCCACTCAAGAGATGCGTCCTCCACGCAACCTAAAAGAGCTACGAGGATTCCAAGGTCGACTTGCGTACATCAGGCGGATCATTTTGAATTTATCTGGATGTTGCAGACCATTTACTCAATTAATGAAGAAATGTGTATCTTTCGTTTGGACGGAAGAATGTCAATGAGCATTTGATGACATTAAGCGGTATTTAATGAGTCCACCTGTTTTTGTACCACCGATCTCAGGGATACCCTTCTTAATGTATGTCCGAGAAATGGATTATTCATTGGGAGCTTTGCTAGCTCAGAAGAACAAGGAAGGTCATGAACAAGCCATCTACTATCTCAGCCGAACAATGATTGGAGCTGAACATCATTATAGTTTAGTAGAGAAGGAATATTTAGCCTTAATGTTTGCTGTTCAGAAGACAAGACATTACATCATAGGCTAAACTATTCATGTCATATCCCAGGTCAATCCTCTTCGAGTTTTAATGAAGAAGCCAAGCACACTCAATTCTAGACTTGCCACATGGGCCATATTGCTAGCACAATATGATATGGTTTATGTTCCTCAAAAGTCTGTGAAAGGCCAAGCACTTGCTGACTTCTTAGCAGCTCATCCTGTCCCTGAGACATCTAAACTCTATGATGAGATTCCGGACGAAATATTGGAATCAAATCTGATCTCAGAAAAATTTCCTACTTGGAGGTTGTTCTTTGATGGAGCTTCTAGAATTGGACCTGGAGGTACTCTTGTTGCTAGAGTAGGAATTGTTCTTATTTCACCTGATGGGTTAACTATTCAAAGGGCCTATTCTTTAGACGAATCATGCTCTAACAATGTGGCAGAATACAATGCTTTGCTCATTGGACTTCAATTAGCCAAACAATTGAATATTGAATATCTCGAAGTATATGGTGACTCTAAGCTGATTGTTAATCAGGTTAGAGGCATATATGAAGTCTGACATCAAGATTTCGTACCATACCATGAAGCAGCAATCAGAATAGCTTCTTTATTCAAAGGATTCTTCATCGAACATGTACTTCGTGCATGCAATACAGAAGCTGATGCTTTAGCTAACCTAGCTGCAGTATTGGCAGTTCCAGTCAAAAGACAACAAATGGTGGTTATCTCTAATAGAGAATTATTTTGTGTTGAAAACAACCACAATATTGAATTCAGCAACCTAACTGAAGTCAATGTCATTAGTGAAGACTGGAGGACACCTTTCATTGATTTTACAGTACATGACATATTGCCAAAAGATCCTAAAAAAGCTACAAGTATCCGCCGTCGATCACTTCGATTCTATTATAATCATACTACTAAGACACTATATCGAAGAACTTTTGATGGATTACTCTTGAGGTGTCTCATTGGTGATGGAGCAAAGCAGATATTACGTGAAGCTCATGGTGGTGTTTGTGAAGCACATCAACCTGGTCCTAAATTACAGGATCGTATCCGACGGATGGGCTACTACTGGCCTTCTATGGTATCAGATGCTATTGATTATGCAAGAAAATGTCGTGCATGTCAAATTCATGCAGATTTCATTCACCAACCGTCAAAATTTCTTCATCCAACTGCAGCCTCATGGCCTTTTGAAGCTTGGGGCATGGATATAATTGGCCATATCAATCCTCCTTCATCTAAAGGACATCGGTTCATCTTAGCTATAACCGATTATTTTTCCAAGTGGGCAGAAGCTATACCTTTGGCTGAAGTAAAAACTAGTAGTGTTATCAACTTCATTAAACATCATGTGATATATAGATTTGGTGTCCCTCGCCGAATCATTCATGATAATGGGTCGCAATTCATCAGCCAGAAGTTTCATAGGTTCTGTGAAGACAACAGAATCAATAATATTGCCTCAACAGCCTATAATCCTGCGGCTAATGGGTTGGCTGAAGCATTCAACAAGACCATTATCAAACTCCTTAAAAAGTTTGTCTCTATTAACAAACGTAATTGGAGTAATAAACTTGGAGAATGTCTATGGGCATATCGTACTACTGTCCGTAACCCCACAGGTTGCACACCTTTTTTTTGGTGTATGGATGTGAACCGATACTACCTTTGGAGATTCAAATTCCATCATTGAGAATCGCCATTGCAAATGAGCTTACTACAGACAATAATGA
Organism: Iris pallida; assembly: GCA_029216955.1. Classification (NCBI taxonomy): domain Eukaryota; kingdom Viridiplantae; phylum Streptophyta; class Magnoliopsida; order Asparagales; family Iridaceae; genus Iris; species Iris pallida. The sequence goes on along the minus strand of JANAVB010017596.1, from coordinate 13,840,668 downwards.
TCATCTTCGGCTTCAGGAATTGGAGGCACTCGATGAGAAAAGGTTATTGGCTCAACAACACATTGAACTTTATTAGGCACAGATTTCAAAAGCTTTCAATCGCAAAGTCAGAGTGCGAACATTTCAAGAAGGCGAGTTGGTTCTTACAGTCAGACGTCCTATGACCATGACACATATGAGCAAAGGCAAGTTCGAGGCAAAATGGGAAGGACCATATGTGATAAATAAAGTCTTTTCCAATGGAGCCTATCAATTAACATATATGGATGGTAGAATTGCTATGATGCCCATCAATGGCAAATTTCTCAAGAAATATTATGTATAAAGACAAAATGTACTTTATTTTCAGAGACATGATGTAAATAAAAGTTCATTTTTATTCAAAAGCAGAATTGAATTACATAATATTAAGGACGGGGAGGAGGCCATGATCCTTCATGATTAAATACATAGTTTGCCAATCGTTCAAGCATCTCATTGCCAGAACTCACGAAAAACTCGCAAGCAGCCATCTTCAATGCTTCTTCTTCGGCAGTCTTCCCGGGTTCCACTAATTTGGAGATCAAATCCTGTCCTGGTGCAGGAGGAACAGTTGAGCCTTTGTCCCTTTCTTTCTGAGGAGGTACTGAGGGCTCAGCAGGTGGTGTCTCAGTTTTTCTTTCAAGCTTCGGGATGAGCAAATCTTTGGAAGATAGTTTTTTGTACAGAAGGAAAAGAGATTGGTGATGTCTACGAAAGTTTTTGTTTATTTATAGACAAAACAACTAGATAGTCAATCTCGAGAACTGATACGACTTTTCGAAAGAAACCCAACTGTTCGTTCATTTATAACTGTTCGTTCATTTCTAAATGTTCGTTCATTTATAACTGTTCGTTCATTATCCAATGTGACTGTTCATTCATTTTCAATGTCCTTATCTCAAAAATTGAAGTGATCGTCCACTTTTTCTCATAAAAGTTCACATTCTCTATACTTTTGAAATTCTGCATTACATCAGCAACTTGTCATCCACATTTTTCTTTGATTCTATGTTTCTTATCACCACATCAAAATCAAATCATAAAGAAGAGAAAATCATTCTTTATTCCTTCTTTAAAAATATAGATACATCTTAATGGAATCTATTACATCTCGAATTTTCATTCTAAATGAAGGTCTATTACATCTTTGGATCTTCCCATTGATAATGAAGATCTATTACATCTTTGGATCTTCTTATTGGTTGGTGGAAATTCCTTGTCGTCTCGACCCGAAGCAACGAGCTCGACAATGGAATCAAATCTGGTCTTCTCTCTCAGAAAGACGAGAGGAGAACCATAGAGTGCAGCAGCCCAAAGATGAGCTGCTGTCAATACACCTGGTGGAAGGAGACGACCCGCCAGGAGAACTAGGAACGAGATCACCCTTGTGATACAATTCCTAGTTCTGTTTCTCCACCATCCAACTCTTATGTATACAGGCTCTTCCTACCATCTGAGGAAGACCCTTCTTAACATGAAAAGTCCTGAGCTGTCTGATTTGAGTGTCAGAACTATATGAGCTACCTGATGTGGGTGTCAAAAGAATGTCCTCTGTAACATCCAAATTACCAATACCAGTTCTGAAGAAGCTCGCTAACTAAGTCCCTAGAAATATCAACAAAATATGAGAAGTTAGCAGAATCTATCAGCAGCATGGCGCCTACAAACTGGCGCACATCAGTATGCGCCTACAAACTGGCGTGCATCAGCAATGCGCCTACAAACTGGAGTACATCAGTATGCGCCTATAAATAGGCACACATCAGCAGTATGTGCCTACAAACAGGCGCACATCAGCATTGCGCCTACAAGCAGGCACATATCAGTATTGAACACTGATCAAATAGGTGTATAACAACAATATGCGCCTCTAATCAGAGCTAAACATTTGGACCATAGTGTGCGCCTATTTTCAGAAATAGTTAGCACAGACTTACTAGTTTTTGAAGACACAACATGGAAGCAAATAGTGTCAGAATGAAGTAGCGCAAGTGAAGCCTTGTGGGAAGACATTTGTTTGAGAGAGTATGAATGATTCTTTCATTTCTGGATGTCATTTTTTAAAGAGATTAAAGGGGAGGTGAGTGCGTTGTTCTAGGATCCTATTTTGGGAAAGAACTGAAAATAGGCATCTAAAAGCATGTAACGGCTGCCACGTGTTCCTCAGAAGAAACAGTAAAATGAAGAATCAGCTAAAAGAATATGTCCATGAGCACCATTCGAAGTCTCAGCCACACAATATCAGAAATTTTAAAAATTTATTTGCATAAAGATGGGTGGACCCCTACAACCTAGGACATGAGGGCAAAATAATAAAAGTTGTTCTCATTAAGAAAATAATATTATTTTTTGTCCTTGCCTTCATCAGTCTGACGAAGGGCGGCGTCCAACTCTTGCATGGTGCAGATCCCCGAGCGACGCATCAGGTTGAGAAATCCCTCTGAATTGGCGTGCTCCTCAGAGGATGATCTGCCACTCGAGCGATTGAAGACTGACGGAGTTAAACCGAAACAGTTCAGAAAGTTCACTGCCCTCAAAGCTTGGTCAGCCTCCAACAAAAAGGTTGTAGGAGCAATATCTTGTCTCGCTTCAGGAGACTTGGTTGTGGTGTCAGCCTTGGTCTCCATCTCTTTCTTCTTGGGGGCCATTGAAGAACAGAAGTGAAGATCAAAGTACAAAAATCAACTACATATATATATCAACCAAATGACTCTTCGTATTCCTCATGGAAAACCGAAATCAATAAAACTCCGGAAGACGAAGAGAAGATTGAATATTTTCGAGAAAGGTATTTAATCATGATAACCGAGTATGAAACCAGCGCAACCTGACTTAGTCAAATTTTATAAATTCAAAGTATTCCAAAACTTTGCAATGTCTTTAAGTTTTGAAAACTTTGAAGGGGATCTTGTAGAGCCTGAAAATCAAGTTGGCCTTCAAAATACTGATCAGTGATCAAGTTACGCCTTAAAAATCAAGTTGCGCCACTGATATGAAGCAGACTGCGCCACCGATCAGATTACGCCTGATATCAGACTGTGCCCAATCTTTTTGCGCCAAAGCCTATGTGGCATCTGACACTTAATGGTCATCATTACCTGACCATACTGATGACTGACACAACAGTGAACGAGGAAAATATTTTTGAATCCCGTGAATTGTGCCGCTCAAGGAAAAGTTGGTGGACAGCTGTCTTATACACTTCGTGAGTTGCGCCCAGGCACAATCTAAACAAAATCCTTAGTTGTGCCTTGGCGCAAACTGAACGACTTTTGATCAGAAGCTGCCATGTGTGTAGGCGCCGCTCAAATCAAGCACAGTTTGAATTGTTGACTAAAGCTCGCGCAACCTGATAAAGTTGAGACAACTTATATTCTAAAGCAGGATGACGTAGCACACACGCCACTAATCTCTCAAGACGTGTCTACTATCCTGTACACGACCACGCGCATCTCAATCATACGATGCTACGTGTCTAAATACAGTTAGTACACGATTGACAACTGAATGAAAGTTGGCACAACAGGAGGTTGGTGCAGTCCAGTATGGCACAATCCAGCCTCGCGCACATCAGAATAACTGCTAAAACAGTTATTTCCTGAACTCTATAAATAGAGTTTCCAATCATCATCAAGAGGAGATCAAGAACTCTTGCAAAATTGCTGCTGCATTCTCCAGAGGCTACAGTCTTTAAGTTCACATAGTCTAAGGGATAAAGTGATCGTCTTCTGATCAGATTCCTAAAGTTGTACTTCCCCAAAATTTATTGTACTTTGTACTCTTTTACAAGTTTGGAATAAAACAAATTTTTGTTTTTGCAAACAAAAATTTGATTCTCAAGGGATAAAGTTGTACTTCTCCAGCAGAGTCACCATTTTGTTTGCAAAAACAAAAATTTGTTTTATTCCAAACTTGTAAAAGAGTACAAAGTATAACAAATTTTGGAAAAGTACAACTTTAGGAATCTGATCAGAAGACGATCACTTTATCCCTTGGACTATGTGAACTTGAAGACTGTAGCCTCTGGAGAATGCAGCAACAATTTTACAAGAGTTCTTGATCTCCTCTTGATGATGATTGGAAACTCTATTTATAGAGTTCAGGAAATAACTGTTTTAGCAGTTATTCTGATGTGCGCGAGGCTGGATTGCGCCAACCGTAGGTCTTTTTCATATTCTAACTCAATTCGACTCGACTTGGGATTATTTCCTTAGCTATGTGGATTGGCGTCTTTTATTATTAAGCCTACTTGTGCATTTGAAAACTTTCATTTTATTAGTGTGAAGGCCAAGCTGAAAAAAGTTCACCGAAGCCACCCACCTGAGCGAGAAGTTGCTTCGACCGAGCAGGACTTCGAGCAGGCCGTCGCATGGCTGTTCGAACGCCGTTAGCGTTTCAATTCCTCCGATTTAAGCTGAGCGGGACGTGGCATTACAGAGGTGGCCGGCGGGTTCGGGAGTCGCCAACCTGTTCTCCGGAGTCGACGAGCGGCGGATGTTTGATGTTCTGTTCAGTCCACTTAAATTTGTGTATGATGTTTTTTTATTAATATATTTTGTAATATTTTTAAATTTGTGTATGTTATTTTTTTGGAAGCATATATAAATTATTTGTTCTGCCCAGTCCATCTAAAAATTTGGTTCGACCGATTAAACCGAACCGAACAAAGAATTCGGTTTCAGTTTAGATCGGTTTCTCATATATTCAGTTTGATTTCAGTTCTACTTATTTTGAATTCGGTTTAATTAGTTTCAAAAATTTTGGTTTGGTTGAAACCGATTAACCGAACGCTCACCCCTATCCACCGTCACCTCATATAAATAAGATGAGAAACCTAATTTTAGGGTTAAAAAATCTTAAAAGTAGTCCACCATCTGATCTGGCCATCCACCAACAACCAACGGTGTGGATTATATCCCATCACCAATTGTAGACGTCAAAATATGGTCAAATTAAATATTTGATACAAATTTGTAAATTTAATTAAATCAGATATTTAATTTAGATTTCCAAATCATATCAAATTAAATCTTTACCATATTTGTGCTTTAAAATTTGCTCTTACCAAATCCAGACTGGACTCCAGCAAAATTAATACTAATATTAACATTAAAAAAATTAGATGATTAATTTTTTTGGTTAGAATTTTTTACGCCAGTTGACATGTCAAATACCACATCAGTTATCACGTAAGGAGAAATAATTTGAAGGAACACTTTGGAGGGATGATGTCACTCCCCGTTCCCAGAATACGTATTTTTATACATGTACTACTTGAATGTATTTATTTAATATTTATCATGTATTATCTTGTATTTAAATTCCTTTAATTCACGCTAATTAATTTTCTGTATTTTACTTTCTGCTTTTATTCTCTGCTTTAGCTTTGTTTTAGGTTCGGCCTAGGTTGGTCTATTTTTGGGTTCATGGTGGTTCATCATGAACCGAACCCAATCCTCAACCCAACACCCCCATTTAAAGCCCCATCCCCTTTCTCTCTCTTCATTACTCTCCTTCACCATTACTCGTCTTCTTCTTCCTCATCACTCTCTCCACCTACCAACCATAGGCAAGTATATCTTGCTTCCACATGAGAACCCATTTTTATGGTTCATTTATCTTCCTCTCGTGATCCTAAGAGAGTTTAGAACTTGGCACTTTGCATTTTGAAGTCTCATTTTTCATATATTTAGAAATTTCTATTTTTCGAATTTTATTGGTTTTGATCTATCAAACTTCCGTATTTCCAAGTTTTGTTTATTCTAGATTTGTTTAGGTTGTGTTATACGCCATTCTGACCCATGGAAACCCCATTTCTGGCTTGGAACGAAGGCTCCGTGGGAATTAGAGTTCGGGAGGAACTTTACGCTTACGTTGTTACGTGTTAGCGTAATATTGAGTTTTACGTCCACGTTGTTACGTGTTAGCGTAATATTGAGTTTTTACGCTCACGTTATACGTGCCAGCGTAGTGCCGAACTTTACGCCCACAATCACTCGTATCAGCGTAAAACTGTTTTACGCAAGTCTACTTGACTTGGCGTAATCTTTTTACGCGCACAACGTTTCAGGCGTAAAACTTGACTCTTTACACAAGCAACTTTTACGCGTGGCTCGATCCTTTATGCATGCAATATTTTATGCGCGCAGTGCCTCAGGCATAAACTCTAATCTTTTTACGCGTACTCATTGGCTCGGCGTAAAACGAGTTTTACGCTCAACCTTGTTCCTTTAATTGAGTATACTTCCTTTACGCGTAACGTTACTTTTTACGCGTACTTTTACGCGCGTTTTTGCTTCAGCGTAAACATTGGCGTAACCCGATGGCCTTAGCATATAACTTTGGCGTAGACTAAGCATGGTATAAGTTAACCTTGGCGTAGTCCAACCTCGGTGTTTTTATTGATCAATACTTTATTCACTTTATGCTGGCATAATAATTCTCCTATTATATCCTTACGCCTTTTTGCATGAACTCGATAATCTTGGCATGTTAATATTTTAATACATATGGTTGGGTAGAACGTGCCCTGTGTCTTGATCGGTTTATGGATGCCCAGTATGACTGGAATTAAACTCTGAGAGTTGTAGACTCAACCCTACTGGATACTAGTTGACTTTCATGCCTTGTCACTATTGATAATGATTGTGACCTTGACTAATAATTGATCATGCATTCCTAGTTGGAACTAAGAGACTGGCTAGTTGTCTTATTGAAATGAATGAATGAGACACGTTCATATGAACTATGAACTATTACAATCGACTGGCTGATCCCGAATATTGGCATACATGCACATGCAGGCTTCAATTTATTTATTTTTCTACAAAAAACATGTGTACTTTATGGTCAAGGCATGATTATTCCGTGGTTAGTTTTGATTGTTGTATTACGCTATGTAAGACCTACAACCTAACCGCACGGGTATCTGTAGGAGCGTAAAAAGTGTTTCAGAGAAAGAGTCAAAGAGATGGATCATTTCATTCATAAGTGATTGGTTTTACGCCAAACAGAGCGGTTAATCTCTTTATGTCCAAGACAAGGCTAATCACTTTACGCCTAAAGCAGGCTGATCACTTTACGCTCGGGTCTACACCCATGGTTTTACGCCAAGGACAGATCAGCCACTCTTACGCTGGACAAAGCTGTCAAATCTCGTATTTAATGCAAACTCTGACATGGAGATCTTAATGATGGCATATATCACAAAGGGATTTGTTTTATACAGAGACCAATGTTGTCGTTTAGTATGTGGATTGAGCTACTTTACGCTCACACTATGGCTTCTTCTATGCACGAAGACTATACGAGCTTTTACGCTCAATAGCTGACGTGTGCGTAAAGTCTATTTGAGCTACTTTACGCTCAAGGTTATTTAACAACCACTTTACGCGGGAAGTCTATGTCAAGGCTATTTTATGCCTAATCTACTGCTTTACGCTCAGAGTACATTGTGGCTATTTTGCCGCCCTATTCTCCTCCACCAGCTTGGAACGTGGTCTGCCTACGTGGCTTTCATGCCATTCTTCTCGAAGAACGTGTGTACATGCATCCTATTCTTACTGAAATGATGGGACATATGTCAACATATGCAGAGGTTGGCTTCGTTCGTGGATGGCAGTTGTTAGCGTAAAGATGGAAATTTTGCTAAGTTTTTACGCACTAGAGCCCAAGTTTATAAATAGACTTATTTTTCTCATAACACACACACAGAGACAGGAGAGAATACAGAGATCAGAACTTCGAGATTTTGATTCTCCAGAGCATTCTTCTTCAACCTTTCTTTCAGAACAGAGTGAAGACAAAGCAGGAAAGCATTCGGCCTCGCCATCAGTGCCCGAGTGCGTCGATACCTTTCTAGTGACTTAGTTCTTCCAGTTGTTCTACTTCAAGCAGTGATCTTCATCATCATCATATAGTCCAAGGAACAAAGTGATCATTTACGAATCAGACTTCTACAGCAATACTTTCCCAGAATCAAATTTGTACTTCTTGTACTTTTTCTCGTTTTATTTTCAAAAGCCAATTCCTCAAGGCATTTTGTTAAGTGAAACAAAAATGGCGACTTTGCTGGGGACGACCTTCTCCTCTGACGAGGAGGCAATTGCTCAATATGATGATGTTTTGGTCGGTTCGACCAAGAAGACTCTGGTTGTACACTTCGACCAGACTGCCTACGAAGAAATGCTCCGAACTGGGGGTGGTTCTCGCTGCTCCAATGTTCAAAAATCTCGCAAAGCACAAAAAGTTTGGATTCCTAAATCCAAAGTAGCTGCTGATCTCTCTGTTGCTTCTGATAGCAAGGGAATTCTTCCCACTCCTGTTGTAGGGGCTCCCGTTCGTAACGAGGCAGTCCTTACTTCGGCATCGCTCTCTAAGTGTGACAATCTGTCTTCCGTCTGTGACGGTATAGATGATCAGGTTCCACGCCCACTGCGTAAGAACCAGGTTTTACGCTCAGTGGGTAAAAACCAAGTTTTACGCTCAAGGCATAAGAATGAGTCTCCCATTTGTAATGTGGCAGATTCTAATGCTTCTGAGTATAAAAATAAGTCTTCCGTTTGTGACGTGGTAGACACACACAAATTATGCTCTTCGCGTAAAGGAAAATCTCCCGTCTGTGACGTGGTAGATAACCAATTTTTACGCTCTATGCGTGAAGGTAAGTCTCCTGTCCGTGACCGTGTAGATAAAATTCGCAAAGATGTTTACACATCTAATGTGAATGTACCTAAACGTATGCAGCTTAAAAATCATGTTGGTAAAACTTCAGTTCTACACCAACAGCCTTCTTATACTGCTCCGCAAAGTACCAAATCTATAAATTATACGCAATAAAAATGGAGTCCTTCGTGCAAAAAAATCTCAAGATTTACGTACACAACTCCAAACGCGTAGAAATGTACAATTTGGTTCTGCGAATGCAGCCAGTAATCTTCTTTATACACAGGGTACTAAACGTTTCTCCACCCCTAATGTAATAAAGAAGACTACTCTCTCCACTCCTTCTGACTTACATGAATTGTTACTGCAAAAGCGTAAGAATAGACAATCTTCGGTGATATTTCCCCACGAAAAACATCATTGTGATTATCACCAGGTTGTGATCAACTGTTGTTGTTCGGCTTAAAAACGGTCAGTTTTTGATCGATTAAGTTTTAATCCGCCTCAACATCAAGCTGAAGACCAAGAACATGAGCTGTTATATGCATCAGTCAACATGGCGTCTCATACTAACAGAGGATGACGTCCAAGACAGAATATGTCCCAAACTCCAGGTCAGCAACAGTTCAACAGACTTCTTGATTCTTTTGAGGGGGTATATCAAAATACTCGATCAAGAAGACAAAGACAAATGCAGACTTCTGATTCAGAAGCTGGGGATACTCAATCTGTTGAGTCCGAGACTGACAGTGTGGATTCATACTTCTATACAAATCCTTCTGTATCTTCAAGAGAGGTTGAATCCTACGCTGTTGGAGATGAACCAAAGACCTCATCCGTTAATACAGAATAGCGTCTCACTGCCGTTGAGCAATCACTGAAAGACATGCTTAACATGGTGCAAAACATGCATCAGATAATTTTGAATCAGCAAACTGCTCAGCCGACGGTAATAACACCAGTACCAGTAGCAGCACAAACTCAAGATAGTCAAGGGGCTGAAATACCTCTAAATATTCAAGAGCCTGCTGTTAATCAAAATTTTGCATCTCCAGATCCCATCATTCTTGAAGATGTACCACCTCCAGTCGGGGTTACGGTTGTAATGCCCCAGTCCCAAAATACGTAGGACTAGGAACGTAGATATGCCAGCTGTATTCATACGAAGTATACTCCAATATATGGAAGTTTCGTATAAATACATAAGCTGTAAAATGCAGTAGAACCATAACTAATCTCATCCACACAGAATAAATGAATAAAAGATATCATATAATGAGAATGAATTTGTCTTGATACAATATGTTGGACGGAGACAAATCCACTACCAACAAAATAAAGAAAAGTACATAGAAAATAATATGAGTGGCGAGCGATGCGAAGACGATCCAAGTGCAATCATCCTCGCGAAATAGCAATGAACACGGCTAGAGCTAAAGCACCTGCGAAAGACAAAAACACACACCTAGCAAGACAACCAGGTCCTCAGAGGGACGTAACAAGACACATAATATCATGCCAATAACTGAATAAATAAAGCTCAACTGAAAACTACACAAATAAAGGTCCTTAACCATTCTATGTGAATATGCATTTGAAGACAATGTTCCACACAAGGGCTCCCGAAGCTAGAAACACGGCACGTTAGCGTTTCAACCAAGTCACTAGTGGCGTCTAGAGAAAAGTAAATGCACGGCCCATTAGCACTCGAACGAGAACCAAGGGGCGTCTAGAGAAAAATAAATGCACGGTCACTAGCTTCTTGGGTGAGTCACTAACGGCAGCTAGAGGAAAGTAAATGCACGGCACATTTGTGTTTCAACCGAGGTACTAGTGGCATCTAGAGAAAAGTAAATAAATGCACGTCCACTAGTCTCTCGACTGAGTCACAAATGGCATCTAGAGAAAAGTAAAGGTGTGAAAGCCCCTGCGCCTAATAACTGTCTCCACCCTCTCCATGCACTACTCGTGCTGAATCCACACCACGATATTTCTAATAACCGCTAAGTTTTCTAGACAAGTGTAACTATTTAGCAGTTATTGCCTATCGCACGGCATGTGCGCACCGATGGCTAGTCGATACGTATGTCCGAGATCTATATGAGACTCGTGACTCGTGATACACAAGTGTCGGGCCAATGAATGCGACACAAACAAAGGTGGTCCCATAACTCTAAGCCATATGCAACTAAAATATAATAAATTGCAAGTACAATTTATATTTTCTAAAAATAAGTAAAAACATGCAGGATATTGAGCAAGAAATTAAACAGTGAAGGCAAGGTGTCTTGCCTGGTAGGACGCCTGATGTGCTGCAAGGATCAAGCTGGCATGATCTGTGACTTCGGTGCAACCACTATACAAGACGATCTTGGATGGTGGCACGGACAGTTCCATTTGGTCCAGAAGGGTCAATTTAGTTAGAGTGGACATATGGTAGTCTCAAAATGGGCGAAGGAATAGGAACAATAGGACTTGGATACGGACAGGGAAAAATCAAAGAAAATAAATATTTATATATATACAATTTTTAGAAAATATTTATAATTCCTAAAGCTAATTTTTCACGAGTCAAAATATTTATAGGAAAAATTACAAAAAGTACTTTAAGTCAAGAAAACCATTTTCGGCAAAAACTCTAAGTTTGTCAAAATACCATTTTAGGTAGAGAACTATATTTTATAATTCAAAGGTACTTTAGATAAATATTGAAGAGAAAATACCAAGAATTCATTTCATAATTTGTAAACTATATTTTATGGGTCAACATACTTCTAGGTAATATAAAAGTCTAGAAGATTTATTTAGGGTTAAAATCAAACTATTTTTGGAAATACCATAATAATATACATATTAGATTTACGAATCTCTAACTAATATATGGCAAAAATTAATAATAATTGTTTTCAAAGCCTAAACTAAATATATGTTTATGTAGAATTCATAAAGAATGATATGGGGATATTTACCTCTATATGATATAAAATGTTCTACATAAAACAACCACATAATAATACTAATAATAATACTAAACCTAATAATAATAATAATAATAATAATAATAATAATAATAATAATAATAATAATAAAATCAGTAACAGTTAAAAAGAAATAAAAAGATGATAATAATATTAATGAGAGTATCCTAATAATAATAATAAAAACCTCATTTAAAAGTAGAAAGCAAGCTCTCTTCTCGGAAGAGGAGCTTAACCAGTTGGCAGTTGCCAAAAGAAAAGTAAAGAAACGAGAAGAAGAAGACAAAGAAACAAAACAAAAAAAATGAAAGGACAACACAAGCCATGCCATCAAAACAAATCTCCATTATTAGAGAGAGGAGAGTGAGTGAGAAACGAAAAAGAAAAAGAAAAAAAGAAAGAGGAGAGACTCAGAGAAGGAAGAGAGGGGAGAACGAGATGGGGGAGAGAACGGGGCTTCGCCGGATCGGCGAAGAGAGGGCGGCGAGCGGGGGAAGTCAGCGACGGCTCACCGTCGGAGTTCGGCGGATGCGGTCGGAGTCGTATGCGCGGAGAGGAGGGGAAGAGCGGGTCGGGCAGTCAAACTGCGGCGGGTCGGCGTCGTGTTGTTCCGTGCGGCGCGGATCCGACAGCGGTGGTGGGGTGCGGCCATGAGGAAGGGGGCGGAGCGGGAGATCGGGGCCGTTGGGTCGGGGAAGTTAGGGCGGAGGAAGCGGGAAGACGAGCTCGGAGGCGGGTCTTCCGGCGAGGGTTTGGGCGAAGTCGGTGGAGGAGTCGGGCGGCAAGGGGCGGCGGTTACGGGGAGCGAGCGAGGAAGCTGCTCGTCGGTGGTGGAAGCTCGCGGCGGATGGCCGGGCGCTGGGACGGCAACGGGTGGCGGATGGGAAGGCTGGGGTCAGTCGGAGAAGGAGACCAGGGCAGAGCTGCCACGGCGGTCTCGACCACTGGCGGCGGGACTACAGGCAGCGGTCGGCGGTCAGGTGAGGGGTGCGTGTGTTTAAATTTTTTTTTCTTTTTGTGGTTTCTGGTGATGGTCGTCGTGGCGGTGTGGTGACTGGAGATTGTTGTCGAGGTCTGGGTTTGGCGGGGAAGGGCCGGAGTTGTTGGGCCAGTGGGTGTTTCGACGGGGCGAACACTGGCCGGGTTGGCCGGGTGTGGGGTTGAAACGGTGGGTGAAGGAGATGGTGGGCTGGTGGTTGGCGGGGGAGGTCGCTGGCCGGAGTTCGGTTTTAGTGGTTGGGATGGATGGTGAAGTTTGGCGGCGTCGGTGGGGGCTAATATGGGTGGTCGCAGGGTTGTTTCGTTGATGCGGAGGTGGTGATGCCAACGCTGTTGGTGATGGTCGGGGTGAGCGAAGGTCGAAAAGTCTTTTTCGGGAAGTCGGGTGGTAGTATACTGTGGAGGTGACGGTGGATAGAAGAAAGGAGGCGGTAGCGACGATAGGCTGTCAGTGGTGGTGGTGGTCTCTCGATAGGACGGCTGTGGCAGCGGAACGGGATATGGGTTTAGGTTAGGGATTTGTTTGTGTCGGGGAGTGTCCGACACGGAAGTGGTAAATGGTATATGTAAAGATTGGAATAAGATGGATGGGAGGGGACATGGACACGATGCACGGTGGATGGTGAAAATATTGTTGTGGAAATTTGTTTGTGGATGAATAATGAATTGGAGGAGTACCTGCCTATTTATAGGATGTGAGAATTCCCAATTAGATAAGCATCAGGGTTGGTTTAAACCCAAACTAGATAAATCAATCTATTTAATTTAAATCCAAATCCAAATATAAATTATATTTAAATTATATCCCTTTAGTTTAAAATCAAATCAAATAATCAATTTCCAAATATAGATATTAGTTTAGTCTATTTAAATAATTCCAAAATCTAAATCAAGATTTAAATGGCAACAATAACTTTCGAAAATATTTTTCAAAATACCCATAATAATAATTTTGAAATAATAATTATTTTTAAATATCTTTTTGAACAATAAAATATTAATATTTAATAATTTCGAAAATATAAATATATGAATTTAATTTAATGTACCTCATATGTAAGAAATATAAAAATAGTTTTCTAAATTACCACTAATAAATAAATAAATAAAGTAATAAGATTTTGGTCATCTCAATTCACAAATTTAAGCAAAATACAAATACAATAATTCTTGTATATATTATTTTGAAAATAGTAAATGTTTTTCTCAATTATGTACGCTCGCACATAATCGCACTCGTCGAGCAAATTTGAAAAAGAAATAATTTCGTGCGCGACGTATAATACGACTACGCGACGTATATTACTAAAATTTCAAATCGGTACCAAATTTAATAATAAAAAAATAGTAGAAATTTAAGGGTTTTACAACGGTACATCCAACAACTATTCAATCAAATGTGCTTCCTCAAACCAGTGAAGCCATTCAAGCAGTGCGTGAGCTCAAAGCACAGTTTAAAGTTTTGAGGCACAAAGATCAGCTCCAGAGGTTAGGGATCAAGCAACCTTATCCTCTTCATTGGAATGATGTACCCTTTCCACCGAAATTCAAGCCACAATCTATGGTTTTGATCGATGGAAAAGCATCTCCCAGTCAATATATCAATTACTTTGATATTATGACTGTACATCTACAGAAAGATGACGCTCTTATCATTCGAGTGTTCATCGGGTGCCTAACGGGTTCGGCTTATGATTGGTATCGAAGTTTACCCGACAATTGTATTTCGTCTTTTGACGAATTTAAGGCAATGTTTCTCTCCCGCTTCTATGAAGGAGGTATGGACATGAACATGTCCTCCTTGATAGAAATCAATAAAAAGGAGAAAGAAGATACTCGGACGTTCATCGAACGTTTTCGACAGGCTACTTTAAAGATGCCTCCTGGTATGCCAGATTCAGTGTTGATTGATACATGCAAGATGAATCAACGACCATCCATTGCTGTTTTTATGGGTTTCCAATTCTCAGATTGGGCTTCGTTCATCATAGCAACGGTTTCTGCCGAGACCAATGGTAGGTTGGCTCGTGAACATGGGATGATTTTTGCCTCAGATGATAGAGAAAAGAAAAGTAATCCTGGTAATAACCCCGACAATCGTAATGTGAAGGGAAAAGATACCCTCATGGTTAATCTTTCCAAGAATAAAATGATGCCGAATAGTCAGGAATCTTCCAGGCCAAAGGAAGAATACTCTTTTGATGAGAGTGATATCCAGGGATATTTCAGTGTCTGGTGAAAAGTGACAAACTTCAGATTCCAGAGCCAAAGAGGCCTAATGAGGTGAATCTAACTGATAATCCCAAATATTGTATCTATCATCGATACATTAATCATCCTACCAGTGCTTGCTATGTCCTGAAGAAGAAAATCCAGGAGCTGATAAATGGCGGTGCTATCGCTTTAACCAATGATGACCATATGGTTACAACCAATATAGTTTCTCTTCAGTTCGAAGATTTTCCTCCAAAGCAAGTCCCAGATAGAATTATCCTAATTTCGAAGGCAACGATGAAGATCGTGAATATCCCGCCCGCTAGAGAAGAAAATGCAGGATTGCTGTCGCTCATACTAAAGAATGGTAAAATCATGTGGGTACATCCTGACTTAGTGCCTGAGTTGGAAAATGAAGATAAAACTTCAAAATCTAAGAAGGGTAAGAAAGTCAAAACCTGCAACATGATTTCTCATGTTATTCCAGATCCTGATGACTTGGATCATCTATGGGATGGCCTTCCTTTAGAAGATAGACTGAAAGGACTGAACATCTGTCCTCCAAGTCTAGCTCCTCCTACTAAGCTCAAGCTTACTCACCAGCAGTGGCTAGCCATGAATAGTGTTCCTTTATACCGGGCGCAACAAGTCTTCGCTGCTTATGAAAAAATTTTGACATGGATTTTTCCTCGTATCCCGAATCTTTCTCCTCCTGTGGCTACAATGACATCTATTCTTCATTCTCCTGAGGTTACAGAAGGTCTTGCTTCTTCCTCTTCCTCTGTTGGAATACCTGTCAAAAGTCCGCTACCTACTCACTTGTATAGTCAACAATCTATCCATCTCATGAAGAATATGGGTTATGACTTTCAAAAGGCAGAAGGTTTGAATTATGATAAAGGAATACGACTTCCCTTACAAATTCAAAGTCAAAATTCCACTGTTGGATTGGGTTCTGAAGTTCCTCGTAATAATCCACACAAGAAAAAGGCTAAGAGAGGGAAGACAAAATCCTGTAATATGGTACTTCCTTCTCCTGAGTCTGAGGAAGAAACTTTTACTGGTACAAGATCCGGAAAAGAGTACCATAAAGACTACGAGGGATCCTCCAAAGAAGCTGAAGACGTAGTGGAGACACTACCAACTCAACCCTCTTCTGTTCCTGCTAAATCTTCTATGGTTGAAAAAGAAAAACAGAAAGCAGTACGTTTCGACGTCCCATTGAAGTCTGCTTCCAGTCAGGGGGTGGTGATGAAGCCTTACAAGTTTGATATTCTGGCTCAGTTGGCCAATACTCCGGCTAGACTATCTATATTTGAGTTGCTTCGCCTTTCCAGAGAAAGCAGAGAGACTTTGAGTGAAGCTTTACTTCAAGCAGATTCATGCTTGGCTCAACTCAAGACTCCTGATACTATACCAATATCATGTCCACAGTGTCATAGTATGATGGAAGCAATTCCCAACATCACCTTTACACAAGAAGATATGCTGTTGAAGCATAACAAGCATGATAGACCTTTGTGCTACACTGGGTATATTGGATCTACTGAAATTGACAGGATTTACATGAACCCCGTGTCCTCAATTAGCATAATTCTTCAGAGTATGCTAAGACCCCTGAGGATTCCTACTAGTGATTTGACTTACACTAGTACTACGATAGTCGGTTTCAACTCTGGCAAGAGCAAACCATTGGGGAAGATTCGTCTGTAGATTCAGATCGGTGATCTTCGAACCATGGCAACTTTCTATGTTATCAACTCATACGTCTCCTATAATATCCTTTTGGGGAGACCGTGGATTCATGAGCACAATATTGTACCTTCAACTCTCCACCAATGCTTCAAGTATGTGGATTCCCAAGGAGTTGTGAAGACTGAGTTCGCTGATATCAATCCCTTCAAGGGTGTCGAAGCCTATTTTTCTGATTCAAGGCTTTATAAACAAGAGCATGTGAAAGAGATATCAGACATGGCTAAAGATCAATCACCCACTGAGGATCAGTCTATTAATGAAGATCCGCCAGAGGAGCAACCTTTGAAGATCATAGTCAAGGGACGAATCCAATCCTAATCTGTCAATGATCAACCTCTGATAATCAAGGTTAAAGGAAGAACTCAAACTTCATCTGAGGAATCAACAAATATTCCTGCTAAGAGCCAAGTTCAACCTTTTATGATCAAGGTCAAAGGGCGTACTTCTTGTACGAATGATCCAGAACCACCATTAATTGTCAATCTTGGCAAAACTACGCAGAAGACAGATAATAGTCCACTGATGATTAATCCGAAGCGTAGCAGTCAAATTATAAATGATGTAAATATTGATCATTCTATACTTTTTGATATCAATGAAGATTTCCTTTTCGAGTATATGGCTGTCAAGTTTATCGAAAGAATGACTTTATCTTCTGATAATCAAAGTCATCAATATAAAGACGACATTGAGCCAGAAGAAACTTTATACATCGATCATAAGGAAAATTCTTTCCCTCCTCATATAGATGTTGGACCTTATGCTCAAAGGTTCCTAACATCTTCTCCTTATCTTCTACCTGTGGCCGCTTCATCACAAGCTTGCGTAACTTTTAGACGTCACGAAGAATCTTATTTTGTGGTTCCGTCTGATAAAAAAAACAAGCGCCAAATTGTGTTTGGCCTGGCTAAAAATATCCCTGTTGCTCAGGCAGATGAGCTGAAGGATAAAGACAAGGGAAGAATCCGAATTGACAAGTATAGTCAACAATCTATCAAGATTATCCAGAACATGGGATATGATTTGAAGACTATACAAGGTCTCAATCAAGGCAAGGGTAGACGACTACCATTATGTGGTGATCCGTTTTACCAAAAGACTCGTCATGGGTTGGGATATGATCCTCCCACATGTTTTATGACGATATACAAGAAGAATTCTCTTCTAGCTTTTCGTAATCATCGGATTCAGAAAAAGTCCAATTCATTGAAACTGATATGTCTCGTTCCTCATATATTGAATCTGGACAAGTATTTTCAGTCAATATGGTTCAAACTGATGGTGAATCTGAGCCATTTGAAAATGTCCTTTGAGCCACCATTGGTTCATTTATTTCTTTCATATATATCTTCAACGACATCTGTCTTCTTAATCCCCAGCTACCAAAGTTTGGTTAAGCTGATTACTTGTCTCTTTAGAGAGGGATTTTGATCTCCTATCTTACCAATTGGTATATAAAGTTGGATTTATTATTTATCATGTTTTCATAACCTCTGGATAAATACTAAATCTACCTTCTTTTCCTATCTATCATGTCTATTTGACCTCTACATAGATATCTATTTTTCTTTGAGTTTTTACGTACTGTCATGATTATATTACCTCTGATAGTATTGTATACTCTAAACAGAAAACAAGATTACATTATCTATCATGTTCATATTACCTCTGGATAGATATAATATTTTGAGTTTAGAAAACTTGTCATGTTCATATAACCTCTGATAAGTATTTTCTATCTCATACAAAACAAGATTTCATTATCTATCATGTTCATATTACCTCTGGATAGATATAATACGTTAAGTTTAAAAGACTTGTTACGTCCATATTACCTCTGATAAGTGCTTTCTATCTCTTACCTATTGTTTAAATTTCAAATAAACGATAGGATCACAAAACAAATCTTTCATTCATTTCTGGTAAAAACACTACAGAATGAATAAGACAAAAAGATGACAAAACACTCTCTTAAGATGGAGTGGAAACATCTTGGAGCAACTTCTTTAATTCTTCTAGCCGTCTGCCACGAGAACTCATAACCTTCTTGGTAGCCTCTGCACGTCGAGCTTCAGGAGTGCAAATACAGGAAAGTTCAGCAAAGGTGATTATCAAATTGTCCTTGGCTTCATCAAGGGTTCTGATGGTCGACTCAGCCCCAAAAGCTTTTTCTTCTAAAATTGAGCTTTGGGTGAGGTACAGATTTCGAGCATCGATCATCTTCTCCCTTTCAGCCTTCAAGCAAGCTAGCTCTGTCTCGACTTCGCGAATCTTGTCATTCTTGTTCTGGATATCTATGTTTAAAGCATCATAAGCCACTCTGTGACTATGCAGGACGGGTTTTATGCCAGCCAAAAGGCCTTCTCTTTGGCAACCTTCAGACTGTGTTTATGGAGAGCTGTATTATATGTAGTCTCTTGAGCAAGATAATCAGCTGTTAAGGCTTCATACTCCTCCTGAATGAGGCCTTCAACAGTCTCATTTGATAGCCTGAGATATTCTCCAATCGGCTGCTCAAGTTCCTCCACAATTTTCTCCAATGTGGCAGCTCTCTTAACATCATTAAACATGGCAACATTCTTGATAGTCAGAGCCATTGTCGTCTTCAAAATCTCATAGCTGAGACCTTTATTCAGGACCATCTTTATCAAAGTTGCCAGAGTTTTATAAAAAGTTTCAGTATGAATCTCAACCAGGAGATTCATCTCTATGCTGGAGCTTGGTGTGGCGGCAATATCTAATAAATCTTTTCTTTGGAGATGGGAAGCAGATGTGGTTGGCATGACAGTAGGATGAGACGAAGTCGTTGCTGTTACTACCGTCATAGCCAATTGATTCTCAGAAGTTTCAGGGATTGTATCTCCAATATCTGCAGATATTGTTGGTGTAACAACAAGCTGAGATGGAGCTATTGTTATTACTGCTGCTTGGTTCCCAGGATTTTCAGAAGCAATGTCTTCAATATTTGTTACTCCAGCCGTTTCTCGAGTTCTGGCGACGGTAGTATTGATGGATGGGGTAACAGTTGCAGGAGCTGATTCAGGTTCCGGCATTGGCTTGTCAGAAACTGGTACCGGATCAGTAACAATAGTAGAGGATGTTATTATAACTTCCCCACTTTCTGTTGGTGGCTCAAGCATGCCTTCAACATCTTCTTCAATCGTTTTCTCCACAGGATTTTCTACTGCTTCAGTTGTGGTGAAACTTTCTGCAGCTGATTCTTTGTTCAAGTCTGGTTCTCCTCTAGTAGCCCCATCATCACCTACATTGGGGTCGACTCTAGTCTTTTCTTTGTGCTGGTCCTCAACATGAGAGGACACTTCAGATTGTGCTTGTTGTGTCTCAAATGATGAAGGATGTTCTTCTTGAGGCTCCATCTCATGCTTTTGCACTCCCTCCTCTTCGGCGTCTATGTCTTCTGAAGGAGAAGCTTCCTCCCCAGATTCCTCATTTTCCTCATAAATGTCTTCTTTTTGAGGAGGAGGAGGAACCATAGGCTTTGGTGTAATTATGACATCTGTAAAACGAACAGAATAAGTTAGTATGCAAAATCATGATATATAATTCCGTATAGGTTTTGTATAATACTTGGAATATGTACGTTTTTTTTCAAGATATGTATCATAATCACCATCCTAGTCATCATCCTCGAAGTCAAGAGCTGGCTCGTCTGATAGGATGCGGTCTTGATCAGTGGTGGATACAGTAGTAGCACCTTCTGTAGTTTGTGCCTTGGATGGCAAAGATAAATAGTGTGAGGTGCTAAGACGTCCAGGGGACAAAAGTGTTACAGTTCCTGAGCCAACTATTGGTGGAGGGGCTGAAGATCCTTCTCCAGGATGGACTGAGGAAGAACCGACAAGATGATCTTCTTCAATCAAAATGTCATCTTCTGGAGTGTGGGCTCTTGGTTTGGAAGGCCCTTTGGCGGTAGATTTTCTCTTCTTCTCTGGAGACTTTACCGGAGAAGCGGTAGCTGTGTTTTGTTTTCGTTTGTGGGGCTTTCCAATAATTATTGGTCCCGCGGCTACTTCTCTAGCTCCTCTGGGAATTACTGCCAGAAATTCATCTATAACGGCAGTATTGTCTGGTATGTCAGGGACTATCCTGATAGGCTCTTCAACGTTTCCCTCCTGAGCCCACCGAAGACTTCCTTGCATACTATAACCGTCTTCAAAAGAACGGATAGACGTATAGAAACGAGCATACGTATGAAGTATACGTAGCTCAGTTGTACTAGTGGCTATAGATATGGTGAATCTAGCGCCAGTACATGCAGCTCCGAAATATCTCCATGCTCGTGCACCGTCGATCAGCTTCCCATAACGATAGAAGCTAGTGGAAGGATTGCCAACATGAAGTTGATCATATCCAAACTGACGAGCGAACCTACTTGGCAGATAAGGCTCGAATGCACAGTTATCTTCATTCCTGTACATCAGATGAGAGGGTCTGATGTACACTAGCCATCGGTAGACAGATCTCGGCAACAAGGCCGATTTATCTGCTCTATCTTCAAATTGCACACCGAGATAGTCAGCCGGAACTGGTGGTCTGGTGCAGAAGAAATTCCAGCCATACGAATAATTTAATGCTGCTCGGGTATCTGCCAACGTTGTAACTCTCTACGTGGATTTGCTAAATTTTTGGAGAAAAATCCTAGCTTCATCCTCAGGGCCTGGTGGCAACAAATTACAATTATGGTGTAGTAACCAACCTATCAGATAGGTGAATGGTAACTCTACCCGTAGAAAATTATGAGGAGCATTATTGATCAGTTCTTCACCAGAAACCCGTAGACCTGTATTTATTCGGCATACCATTGCCGATAACAGGTTAATTCTGTTCTTGAATACCAGACGGACCGCTGGCCATAATACATTACGGTGAATACGGTCCACAGTGCTGATCCCTGGCACGACCCATCTGCGTAGCCATAAGGATAAGAAGCCCGCCAATAAGGCCTTCTTCGACATCTTTTGACTACCCTGCCTTAGGTAGCTTAAAGCTTCAGTCCCCGCAGGGATATCTCCAGTTTTGGTAGACAGATATCGGTCTCGAGCTTTCTGCGACACCATCAATTCCTGAATTAAATCTGCAGAAATTATAGAGCAAGGCTTGATGACCTGAGTCTTGTCTTCTCGGAACCTGCTCTTCTCCGTCTTGGACACTCTATTTTCATGATAAAATAGATAAGTTATCCATTTTGTAATATATGCCAAATGTGATCCAGTTTCATACATGCTGGTACAGATCAGATAATGGCATATGAGTTCTTTGTAGACTTGCACCAGCTCGAGATTCTTCTCCCGAATTTCTGCCAATTCCCGATTGGAGGGAATATATTCTTCATACGGGAATTCACCCATTGGTAGCTTCGAGATAAACTGCATCTCATGAAGGGCCAGACCCATCTCACCATGTGAAGTTACAAAAGTTCCCGTCGAACTCATATACAATTCTAGTAAAGCCAAGAACAGATTGCCATTCGGTGGAATGCCATAACTAGTAGATGCTACTGCTTCATACAAACCGATGTCGTCCAATTCGGTTTTAAAGTGTGTCATGACCCAGTTGCTGATCTGGATCCAGTTACCACTATAAGGGGTCAGCCACCCTGTCAGCCTAGGGTTAGTCTGAGAATATAAGACTCCTTCCCTTATGAATCTATTTATGAACATGGGAACCTGGACCGGCTGGATGAGAGATGAATCCTCGCTCGGTGTAAACCCAGGCATTAGTCCAGAAAATGGAATAACACTACCACAAGGAGTACTAACATGAAAACCCATGTCATTCGCCTTCTCCTTTCTAAAAATGATTCTGCCCGGTCTACCATAGCTACGGGGAGTCAAATTCCACAGCATTTGACGGTAATATCTAGCATGGACGAAAGCAGATATAGGATAATCCCTGTCCATGTCCGGAAGATACATTACCCTTTCTCCAGATTTAAATACCCAAGCCTCTTTTTTGGGATGAGTCTGTGATTTGTAATCTATCGCATCTCCAAATAAGAAAGCTGGCTTCAGGAATTGTTGATTATCTAGCGACATCAGTACTTTCCCGTCTATCATGGATAACAACATTCTATCCCCTTGAGCTGCTATCAGTTGTGCCCTCTCTACTGGATATTCAGGGTTCGACTGAGGAAATTGGACATGAGATAAATCTTCCAGATAGTTCGAACCCACCATGCCAACTGACGATCCGAAAACTTCTGCGAGAGGGTGAACTTGCAAATCCACTGGTAAAATAACAAAAGAGATCAAGTTAGTTCAAAGTTTTTTATGATTGAAGATATTGACTTTTACGCTTACTAAAAGTTGATGAAAGCTTATGAAGTCTTTGTTCGACAAAGTCTCTCAGTGATTGATGAATTTTACGCTACCACATAGTAATATGAGCGTAATATAATTTTTTACGCTGGCATGTATAAACATGAGCGTAGTTAAGTTTTACGCTAGCACATTAATTATGGGCGTAAATCCAAATTTTACGCTGACACGTGTAACATGGGCGTATTCTTTTTATCTTTTACGCTAACACGAACAACGTGGGCGTATGTTGTTATTTCAGTTTTACGCTAACACGTACAACGTGGGCGTAAAAAGCTAAAAGTTTGGGTTATCTTCTTCTTCCTCGACGGATTTTTCCAGCCAGAGAATAGGGTTTTACCCATCATAGGCGGAGCTACAGCCGGGTTGGGATTTCGATGTGGCATTGATGACTGAATGGGAGCTTTCGCATGGTCAACCGACGACGAATCGACGGCAAGTTTCTTCCCCTTGTTGCTGGCGGTGGATGATTTCTTTGGAGCCATCGAATCAAAGTGAGGGTTTCGAAGAAAGAAAGGGTAAAGGAATTTGAGAAGATGAGTAAAAGTGTTTTCTCTCTCTGGAAAGACCTATTTATAGAGATATTCAAAAACCGACTGTTGGATATCCCTAATGTTACGCCGACTGTTGGATATCCCCACTTTTACGCGGATGATAGTTGCGTATCCCGAATTTTACGCTGACTGATCAAATCTCAACTTTTACGCTTTTGTTCAAAGTATTTCAAATTTTGGAGATATTTGAAAACTTTGAAGGGGGTCTTGTAGGAGCGTAAAAAGTGCTTCAGAGAAAGAGTCAAAGAGATGGATCATTTCATTCATAAGTGATTGGTTTTACGCCAAACAGAGCGGTTAATCTCTTTACGCCCAAGACAAGGCTAATCACTTTACGCCTAAAGTAGGCTGATCACGTTACGCTCGGATCTACACCCATGGTTTTACGCCAAGGACAGATCAGCCACTCTTACGCTGGACAAAGCTGTCAAATCTCGCATTTAATGCAAACTCTGACATGGAGATCCTAATGATGGCATATATCACAAAGGGATTTGTTTTATATAGAGACCAATGTTGTCGTTTAGTATGTGGATTGAGCTACTTTACGCTCACACTATGGCTTCTTCTACGTACGAAGACTATACGAGCTTTTATGCTCAACAGCTGACGTGTGCATAAAGTCTATTTGAGCTACTTTACGCTCAAGGTTATTTAACAACCACTTTACGCGGGAAGTCTATGTCAAGGCTATTTTACGCCTAATCTACTGCTTTACGCTCAGAGTACATTGGGGCTATTTTTACGCCCTATTCTCCTCCACCAGCTTAGAACGTGGTCTGCCTACGTGGCTTTCATGCCATTCTTCTCGAAGAACGTGTGTACATGCATCCTATTCTTACTGAAATAATGGGACACATGTCAATATATGCAGAGGTTGGCTTCGTTTGTGGATGGCAGTTGTTAGCGTAAAGATGGAACTTTTCTTAAGTTTTTACGCACAAGAGCCCAAGTCTATAAATAGACTTATTTTTCTCATAACACACACACAGAGACAGGAAATAATACAGAGATCAGAACTTTGAGATTTTGATTCTCCAGAGCATTCTTCTTCAACCTTTCTTTCAGAACAGAGTGAAGACAAAGCAGAAAAGCATTCGGCCTCGCCATCAGTACCCAAGTGCGTCGATACCTTTCTGGTGACTTAGTTCTTCCAGTTGTTCTACTTCAAGCAGTGATCTTCATCATCATCATATAGTCCAAGGAACAAAGTGATCATTTACGAATCAGACTTCTACAACAATACTTTACCAGAATCAAATTTGTACTTCTTGTACTTTTTCTCGTTTTATTTTCAAAAGCTAATTCCTCAAGGCATTTTGTTAAGTGAAACAGTATCGTTGTAGAGTTGTGCATATCGTACCCCGTACAAAGGCACTCATTCTGAATGACCATGATCCACGGCATGGAATTTCACTTAACATAGAGGCTATTAAGTTAAATAAAATAATAATTGCATGGAGAGAATGGATTCCCGAGTTCTTACATGGCAGCCCTCCTTGGGACTATTAGTGTCCGACAGGCCGGCTGGTCCCCACAGATACTATAAATTTGTCACACAGGTAGGGAGCGGTATCTACTTATATTATTTACTATATATTGTATATTAACGACGGTCATCCCGCTGGGACTCGTCTAAATACATGATTGGCGCAATTGATTGATTGGGTAAACTAGCCTTGTTGCGCATAGTAAGAACTGAGGAATCTTTATTGCATAAAACCAAGGTAACTTGGGACTTATAGTAGCAAGCCGTAGTAGTTGAATGGCCTTTTAAATTGATTTGTTTGTGTACTGTACCTATTTTATTAAATACTGAGACGATCAGAATGTCAGGACATGACGGGACAACTTTTGTCCTTGTTTGGTTGGGAAGTTGGTTCGAAGTGTCGTGATGTTATGAGAACCCCAGTAGCAAGCAGAGATCTATTTATTCTTGACTCTTATCACTGATTTTAAATTCACATGTCGTGCTTCCTTGTGGTACTTGCTATTAGAGGTCTAACCTCTCTTTGTTTTTGCATGGCCAGATTTAGAGCCGGTTCCCGAGGACTCAGCTTACTTCTACCTCCAAGATGGTCAATACTAGAGGAATGATCGCAGGAGGACTCGAGTGGGTTTCTTACCTCCCCGCTCGTTTTGTTAATTATTTTATACTTGCCGTTTGGCACCGACATATTAGTCGGACTGTCTTGTACTTACTTTTATATAATTGTAACTAAAGTCAGGCTACAGCTGATAAACAATTGTGTATACCTTGCTACATCATCTGGCTATATTCTGTAAAGCCAGATATCAAGAATATTTTGACTGAGCGTTTGGGACGCCTTACTGCTTTATCTTACATGCTCTTTATTTCTGTTTCTTGTTTGAATGATTGAGACAATAGATGTAAAGTGACCATAGTGAGACTTTTATGTAGTATGCACCCCCTCGTCTTGTTAGATAATATTGATCGTATTATACGGCATTTATCTACCCGTAATACGTAGCTGGCTGAGTCATTCCCCCGCTCTCCAGTATTCTGGTTCTGGGGCGTGACAAGGTTTTAGTGGTGGCCCATGCAGGTCTAATTTCAGACTTGTAGGGTGTTTTAATTTATAGGATGTCTCAATCACACATGTTTCCCTTCGATCTCATGATTCGTTACTCTCAACTCTAGCTTGACATTCCAGTATCCTTTGACTTTATTAATCCTTCATGTCCGGTCGTTTGATTGTTCTCTTGTCCCTTTTCTTAGGGGCACCTTGTCCGCATCTGCCAGTACCGGACAACAACAAGGGCAACATGGACAACATGACCAGGTTGGTCAGCAACACGGGCCAATACTACCTCAAGAGACTATTCAAGAAGAGGTGATAGTGGAACCAGCAGCTGGACCACAGTATCCGGAGGTTCCCACACCACCAATAGTTTCACCTACCCCTGTGGAAGTGGACACACCGGCCCTTCTGGAGATCATGAGAGGGATGATGGCTACTCAGCAACACCAGATGTTGGTCCAGCAGTGCATGCATGCTCAGTTGCAAGAGCAGAATGTACTACTCAACCAAGGATTGCAGACGGCTTTAGAAAGAGGGACAAGGACAGATTCAGGAGCATCAACCAGATTTTGCAAGTACAACCCCCATCGTTTTGAGGGAATGGAAGATGCCATCTCAGCAGATGCGTGGCTTAAGGACATTGAGGCTATTTTGACAGCAGCTAAGGTGCCGGCAGAAGAACATATGGATCAGGTAAAGTTGTTACTTCAGGATCTCGTACGTGATTGGTGGGAATCAGAGGAAGTGGGCATCAGACGTCCTGTTGCTTGGGACAATTTTACTGCAAGATTCAAGATAAAGTACTATGGGGTTGTGACGCAGTTTGAGCTACAAAAGAAGTTTATCAACCTCAAGCAGGCCGACAAGACGGTAGATGCTTATGCAGCAGAGTTCTGCAGATTGAGTAGGTTCGCCCCAGAGATGGTAGCAATAGAGAGCCAGAGGGCTATGAGATTCCAGCAAGGGTTTCATCTTGAGCTCTTGTAATTGATAGAGGGACACAATTGCCAGACTTTCGATGAGGTATTGACGGCAACCCGAAGTCATGAGATCACCATTCAGAGGATCACGACAAGGACTGGAGGTCAGAAGAGATCCCACAGTCAGATGGAAGGAGGAGGGGAAGTAGTGCCCGAACAATATCCCCATCCCATGGCATTCATATTCACGATGTGGCAATGCGGGGGCCAGTACCACCACCAAGGCAGCAACAACAACAACAGAGGAAGAACCAGCAACCTCCAGCAGGCTATACTTATTGTGAGAAGGTAGGGCACACTAGGGATGTGTGTCGAACATTAAACGGGCAGTATTTGATATATGGGAATCCAGATCATCGGGTTACCACCTGTCCCATGAATTCGAGGTCAGGAGGACCAGTACAACAATTTCCTGCTCTGCCAGCACCAGGGGCAGGCCAGTATCGAGGACCAGCGGTAGCAGTGAGACCATTGGCACAGCGCCCGTTCATGACCTAGGCTCAGATGTTTCGACAGCAGGGATCGTCGGTGCAGTAACACCAACATAGACCACCCCAGCATTATCAAGGCAGGGGCCAGCAGCAGCACCAAGCTAGACCGCAGCATGGGAACCAGCAAGGAGGTCGAGGGCAGGCATTCACTCTGTCCTTAGAAGAGGAGTTGGCATCGGGAGATGTTGTGGCAGGTAACATTCTCGTCGCCTCATATCCCGCAGTAGCATTATTTGATTCGGGAGCATCACATTCATTTATATCTGCACAATTTACGACACGACTAGGAATGGAGTTCGAGGTATTGCCAGCAAGGTTGAATATACTCACTGGTAGTGGCCTCATATGAGTTAGTAGAGTTATTCTAGCGTGTAGCGTTGTAGTTTGCGGGCATTCCTTACCCGCCAGGTTGATAGAATTTCCTGTTAGAAAATTTGACGTTATCTTAGGCATGGAATGGCTGAAAGACAATCATGCGACAATAGATTATCATAGAGGGAGTGTATCTTTTGGTATTCCAGGCATGAAGAGGTTCACCTTAGTCAGATCAGAGGCAACTCAGCAAGGGCAGGGAGTAGTGACGACAATGGAAGAAGTTCAGGTTCCGAAGGTAGTTGAAGAGTTTCTAGACGTATTTTCCGAAGAACTTCCAGGTCTACCACCGGTTAGAGATATTGAGTTCAGTATAGGATGGTTGGAGTTGATCAAGGATTACGACATGGAGCTTCAGTATCATCCAGGCAAGGCTAATGTAGTAGCAGACGCTCTTAGCAGAAGAGGCGGCACATTTATGTTGACAACCCAGAAGCACATTTTAGAAGACCTCCAGGAGATTGGCATCGAATTTGTACTTCCTAATGATGTAGGAATTCTGGCAAGTCTACAAGTTCAATCTGACTTAGTAGACCGGATCAAGGCAGCTCAGGCACAGGACCCAAGGATTCAGAAACTTAGGGCAGAATGTGAGTCAGGACTCAGGAAGGAGATGAGAACTCATGAAGATGGTACACTTAGGTTTGGGTCACGTCTATGTGTGCCTAGTGGAGATATCAGACAGAAGGTTATGACAGAAGCTCATAGTTCCCAGTATTCTATACACCTTGGAGGGACCAAGATGTACCAAGATATCAAGCAACACTTCTGGTGGAACAGAATGAAAAGAGAGATAGCTAGATTTATTTTTCATTGCTTGGTATGTCAGCAAGTGAAGGCAGAATAGCAGAGGCCAGCTGGATTATTGCAACCGCTTCCTATTCCGGAATAGAAGTGGGAGCATATTACAATAGACTTTGTGACCGGTTTACCGAGATCGCCAAGTGGTAAAGATGCCATTTGGGTGATAGTAGATCGGCTTACGAAGGTGGCACATTTTCTTCCTTTCAGAGTAGGACAATCTACAGAAAAGTTGGCAGAGTTGTATATGCAACAGATAATCAGGCAGCATGGAGTCCCTATCAGTATTGTGTCAGACAGAGATACCCATTTTACATCATATTTTTAGAAGAGCTTACATCATAGTCTGGGTACCAAGTTAAGATTTAGCACGGCTTACCATCCGCAGACGGACGGACAACCAGAAAGAACAATTCAAACTTTAGAAGATATATTACGAGCTTGAACCCTAGATTTTGGAGGATCTTGGGAGAGTCACCTGCACTTAGTCGAGTTTTCATACAACAACAGTTATCAAGCCAGTATCCAGATGGCGCCATTTGAAGTACTATATGGTAAGAAGTGTAGATCGCCACTAGCATGGGATGATATCGGGGAGAGGAAGATGCTAGGCCCAGAAATGATTGTTCAGACAGTCGAAGTGGTTAAGGAAATTAGGGAGCGACTTAGAGTTGTGCAAGATCGGCATCGTCATTGGGCAGACAGCATCGTAGGCCGCTAGAATTCTCTGTTGGGGACCACGTGTTCTTGTGGATCTCACCTGCCCGTGGGGTCATTAGATTTGGCGTTCGCGGGAAGTTGATTCCGTGATATGTAGGCCCATTTGTTATTCTTGATAGGATAGACGATGTTGCTTATCGTTTGTCCCTTCCACCTTCGTTACGAGAGGTGCATAATATATTTCATGTATCTCAGTTGCGTAGGTATGTATCGGACCCAAGCCATATCCTCGATCATTCTGAGCTGGTTGTTGGTACCAACCTGTCTTACGAGGAACAGCCGGTGTCTATCTTGGACCGAAGGGAGAAGATACTCAAAAATCGAACAATTAACCTTGTCCGGGTTGCTCGGGGTCATCACTCTTTAGGGGAGTCAACGTGGGAAAGTCAAGATGATATCCGATCACGATATCCGTACCTATTTGACTCGCAAGGTATATCTCTTTCTGTATACCTTGATTGTCTTAACTCTGTATGCTTGTCGCCCTATGAGTAGAAATTACTTGATATCGTAGATTGTTAAATATAGATATATTACTTGCTATGAACATTGTAAAATGATTGCTTGCTTAAATTGCTTGTACTTAGATTAGTTTAGCTTTGATGTTCTTATCCTGTTTGGAATTGAAATTTTGAGGACGAAATTTTTCTAAGGAGGGTAGAGATGTCACTCCCCGTTCCCAGAATACGTATTTTTATACATGTACTACTTGAATGTATTTATTTAATATTTATCATGTATTATCCTGTATTTAAATTCCTTTAATTCATGCTAATTAATTTTCTGTATTTTACTTTTTGCTTTTATTCTCTGCTTTACCTTGTTTTAGGTTCGGCCTAGGTTGGTCTATTTTCGGGTTCATGGTGGTTCATCATGAACCGAACCCAATCCTCAACCCAACACCCCCATTTAA
Organism: Iris pallida; assembly: GCA_029216955.1. Lineage (NCBI taxonomy): Eukaryota > Viridiplantae > Streptophyta > Magnoliopsida > Asparagales > Iridaceae > Iris > Iris pallida. The sequence goes on along the minus strand of JANAVB010017596.1, from coordinate 13,810,325 downwards.
AGCCCCATCCCCTTTCTCTCTCTTCATTACTCTCCTTCACCATTACTCTTCTTCTTCTTCTTCCTCATCACTCTCTCCACCTACCAATCGTAGACAAGTACATCTTGCTTCCACATGAGAACCCATTTTTATGGTTCATTTATCTTTCTCTCGTGATCCAAAGAGAGTTTAGAACTTGGCACTTTGCATTTTGAAGTCTCATTTTTCGTAGATCTAGAAATTTCTATTTTTCGAATTTTATTGGTTTTGATCTATCAAACTTCCGTATTTCCAAGTTTTGTTCATTCTAGATTTGTTGAGGTTGTGTTATACGCCATTCTGACCCATGGAAACTCCATTTCTGGCTTGGAACGAAGGCTCCGTGGAAATTAGAGTTCGGGAGGAACTTTACGCTCACGTTGTTACGTGTTAGCGTAATATTGAGTTTTACGCCTACGTTGTTACGTGTTAGCGTAATATTGAGTTTTTACGCTCACGTTATACGTGCCAGCGTAATATTGAGTTTTTACGCTCACGTTATACGTGTCCGCGTAGTGCCGAGCTTTACGCCCACGATCACTCGTATCAACGTAAAACTATTTTACGCAAGTCTACTTGACTTGGCGTAATCTTTTTACGCGTACAACGTTTCAGGCGTAAAACTTGACTCTTTACACGAGCAACTTTTACGCGTGGCTCGATCCTTTATGCATGCAATATTTTACGCGCGCAGTGCCTCAGGCGTAAACTCTAATCTTTTTACGCGTACTCCTTGGCTCGACGTAAAACGAGTTTTACGCTGAACCTTGTTCCTTTAATTGAGTGTACTTCCTTTACACGTAACGTTACTTTTTACCCGTACTTTTACGCGCATTTTTGCTTCAGCGTAAACATTGGCGTAACCCGATGGCCTTAGCATATAACTTTGGCGTAGACTAAGCATGGTATAAGTTAACCTTGGCGTAGTCCAACCTCGGTGTTTTTATTGATCAATACTTTATTCACTTTATGTTGGCATGATAATTCTCCTATTATATCCTTACGCCTTTTTGCATGAACTCGATAATCTTGGCATGTTAATATTTTAATACATATGGTTGGGTAGAACGTGCCCTGTGTCTTGATCGGTTTATGGATGCCCAGTATGACTGGAATTAAACCCTGAGAGTTGTAGACTCGACCCCACTGAATACTAGTTGACTTTCATGCCTTATCACTATTGATAATGTCACGCCCCGATCCAGAATCACCCGAGTCATCGTCCTCGCTGGGGCGTGATGCCGTACGAGCCGGGATTTGCGCTCGTGCAAGGCAAGATGACAAGTTCTCAAATGGTTATCTTTGAGTTGAACGTTAACAACGAAAGGCAAAACAGAGTATACGAAAACGATTCACTTTATTGATATACAAAATCAGATTACAAAGGCTTTCGATAGCCCAACAAAATTTTGCCAGATTGGCTACAACACTCAGGTTCACTCTTGCCCATAAAGGATTTCGTCGTTCCATACATCATGCCTTCTATATCTCGGCCGCATCAATCCTGTCGCGAGTCCGAATGTCAATGCGATCGCACACTTCAATACGCTTCGGCATTCCAAGCCTCAACACGTTCAAGCAATGCTTCGCCACGAGCAATCTATTCCCTGCACCCTACATGAAGCTGGTGGAGGATCAGTACGTTCGTCCTCGCATGTACTGAAGCAAAGATCTTCTTTCCAAACCGACATTTTTAATATTTATGTTGAATCATGCAACTTAGCTTATGATCTTGCTATGTTCTCCTAAGGGTTAATTTCATGGCATGTTCGAAAGAGTAAAGCATGGCAAGCATGTTATTGAATTGAATAGGCAAGCAAACAAACAATCTCGTGTTTGATTCGTGGCGCAACTTACAATATCGACGCACCGCCCTTGCAACTGACGCAAGGTGAATGCGCCTATCCATTTTCCCTGTCATATTATAAGTGCCCTCTATTCAGAATCCATCCATGCAGGATATACGCATACCTTGCACTTGCAAACCTATCGCCCTTATCTATATGAAGGTCATTAGCTTTTCGGGCTAGAATGGACTTATATTCATCGAATCGAAACATAAGACGATGTTAACTCTGTGCGGTTGCTAACCAACATCAGAGGCCACCGAAATAATCGCAGCAAGTGGCTTATCACATTCACCAGAAGGTCGAACAGTCCCAGCGCCCTGGCGCGCCGCGTTCGAGGGAATACCCATGCACGGGCTTTTATATCTTTAAGTCCATTTGACCATGCAACGAATCTTATCTTTCATACAACCAAGCAAGTTCGCTTATCTCTATTTCAATTGGCAGAACGCCCGAATGTTCTCGACGAACGCCCGAAGGCCGCAAACATTTTGAAGGGCACCATGTCGCATTATCATCTCGTATTTCTTCCGTTAACTTTCTATGTTCTTACGTTTCATACTTCGTTTCAATGTTCAATGGCATCATGCCTCAACTCAATGCTCGTCAACCGAATGAACTGAAGGTCCCGAACACCTTTTGAGGCATTATGTCATATCCGACAGTTCTGCCACATTCATGACACAACTGTATTCTTTTGCAATGAAGCCATCTTTTATTATCCCGTGCACGTAGGCACGTTTCGACCGTATTCCGATATTCTATGACTTAGCATTCAATGTTCGTGGCTTGCGCGCTAGGGCGCTTGCCTATTGTCTTTCAATGTTCTAGCCGTTCTAACTCGTGCGCGAAGGCACAGTATGGTTCGTGCACTAAGGCACTCGCCGAGTACAGTTATCCCATGTTCTTACGGCTTGCGCACCGAGGCGCTCGCCTTTGCGATATCCAATGTTCCATAGCGACTCGTACGTTTTTCGTACTATTTATTTCAATTATTCTATCTAGTGTTCGACACGCACTACGTTTATCTCTCTATCGAGCCACGCCCGTGGCATTGATAGGTTAACTCAGCATACAATGATATATTTGACTTATCGAATGAAGGAGTAAAAAGAAGTCAATCCTCCCACCTTGAGTCGATACGCCTTAGTCGTTTCGCCGAGCCGATACAGCTCGATTTTATTACTTTGTTGTACGGCCACTCTCCTGACTTAGCCATTCGAGCACTTCGTGCTTATTGAGTTTGTACGTCCGATTTACCTTAGCGTGCCAACGCTTCCGTCCGTCGCAAGGCGACGATTTGCTTTTGCGGACCCCTTACTGAATAAGGCAAAAGATCGATCTCTAACATTTCAGCGTAAACGTATAGCCTGCACATGAAACCAACTAAAATTATTACTTGCATCGATTTAGACTTGCGCCTTGGTCGATTCGATTTCTTAGAATCTCCGAGCCGTCTCAACGCACTTATCCTTCGAGGCAACACGGCGCTTCGCATCGATTCACTCGATGCATTCTTTGGGACAAGGCAACTCTTCGTATTGACTTAGTTCGATGCATTGCTCGGGACAACTTAACACTTTGTATCGATTCGCATCAATACGTAATCAGGTCAACGCAACTCTTCGAGTCAACGACTCAGCATAATGCACCGTGCGGAGCGGGGCATTACAGAATATACCACTCAAAACAAGGTTCATTCCGAACCGAAACCAATACTAAATTTCCAAGGATTTCATTAGATCGTTCTACGATCTCGTCTCACTATCGTTTGGATCGTACAACTTAGTTTGGAATCATACAAATATTTTAGGCGTCCCACCAATATATGTATTTCAGCCGAGCTCAGTTGTAAGATATCGAAACAATACAAACACGTAACTCTTATTCTTAATTACTTGCCATCTCGCATTCTCGATCGGACTTGGCTCTATTACTTGTTCTTGCAATTCTAGCACACATGCATATTGATACATACGCGATTCACCAACAAAAGTTAAGGCATAAGATACGATTCAAAAATCGTATTTCTCACTTTGTGTGTTTCATCGGGACTATCAATTCTACGCGTCGCGTCAAGCTGTCGCGCATCCGATCGCAACGAGTCTCAGCAACGCCTTGCGTTCGGCGTCACTATCTAACGATTTTCGATGTTCTTGCTATGCAACTTATCTTGATACGACTTCCTTTGTTGACTTGCAAATGCATCAACATTCAGGGCTATGCCCACTAGGTTACTTACCTAGGCACCGTGCTCAAATCCTTCCGACGCAAGTTTAAATTGACATTACATAAAGGCCATAATCTATCCGACTCAAAAGTTTACATCAAGGCGACGGTGCTCAAGACAACGATCGCCTTGACACGAGGGCCTTTACAATACGCCTTACATTCGATTTCCTAACGAGTAGGAATTCACTAGCCAAATTCCCAACTTATCCGTCTCGCAACATCGAACTTAATTTTGATTCGCGCAAGCTCAATTGCAAGGTGAATCCGAATCTAACGACATGACTCGTAAGTCATTCTCTTATCGTTCTCTCTCGTGCATCGTACGAATCTCGTAATCGCCTATCCGAATCACCAAGTTCGTTGGTGAATTTCTAGTTTGATCGTTGACCAACATAACCATTCAAGCATTCATCCGACGAATACTCAAATCTAACTATATCATTCTCAATCGAAAGTTGTTCCAACCATTCTCGATCGTCTAGACTTATCGTCAACATGCGCCGTGTTATATTTGTTATCGGTGCAATCTCATATGCGATATCGTATGGGTCATCTTACGGTCTGCAACATTCAATTTGATTTGGCGGTCAAGTCTTCTAGGGTTAGCTGCCCCGAAGCTACGCTCGATAATTGTGGATCATCACCGAAGGACAGTTTACTACGAACCATGCTATATCTTATTTCAAAGCCAAATCACATTCCGACGATTTCTACGCGACTTTCCAATTCTGGACAAAACTATTTCTATCGGCGCAACTGATGCGCAACTATCCTCCGAGTAAAGTCATGCATTGCCGTCGATGATTCTACAATTTACGAAACATCTACTCGTATCGAGTTCGAGTCTATCTTATTTTGTGGTCGACACACGAGATGCTATACGCATCGAGCAATCGTCGAGGACTTATAGTCTCGCCTTTGATAAATCACAAAGTTCATGATCAACCAGTTCGTTTCAATCTCGTATCGTTACTTACAAAATTTCATAGCACGAGGCACACTCTATTTTGTATTCTCACATCGCTTACGTTTCCTTACGTATCGATCTCGATACGCCGTATCCATTTCGATAACGTAAGGGCCAACTCTGAATCCGTTTCAACGTCAACTTAACTCGCATCGCATACATCCAAGTTCGTAACAAACTTTTCCATACACATCGACTCGTTCTCTGATTTGCCGTATCCCGCTATACTTCGATCGCGTAACTGAGTTACCGATTATCCAACATCGAACCCTCAAGTCATACGATCTCACCCTCTAAGTTTCGCGTGTTTTTAGTCGTACTCAAATGAGTTTCGCTGTAACGTAACCAACTATTTCTTAAGCACGATTACTCGCGTCAACCAACTTTCTGACCGAAATCGCACATCGTGCGATTCAATTACAATTCGCATCGTCCAACATTCTTTATCGAAATCGTAAGTCGTGCGATTCGATTTGCCTAGCCAAACATTTCTATCAAGATCGTAAGTCGTACGATTCGATTCGTCTTGCCCAACATTTCAATCGGGATCGCAAGTCGTGCGGTTCGATTTCAACGTTTCGAGTTTCCTATCCCGTCGATCCGATTGTTGCCTCAGGGCATAATCGTTTCGCTAGTTCCCGTCATTCGACCGACACATAAATTTTCAATCGACGTATCATTCATTGTTACAAGTCCCGCCTTACCGTTCTAACCGATCATCGAAGAACACTTGCATCAACATGCCGTCGTATAAATTCTCAATCGAGTCTCGGTGCTATCCCGTCCGTTGTGGACAAACCTTCCGCAATTCTCACAAAACGTCGATGCAATTCATCACACAAGTGGTATTGCATATACCACTCGGAATCGAGCCATTCATTGTATCGGTGGTATGCCATATACCACCCGGAAATTAAGTTACTTCCGTCGTAACTTACTCTTTACAAACCGACGATCTCTTCCGACTCACGATTTTCGCAGTGATCGTGCTTGATCACAACCGTAACTCTGATTAATCAAAATCCGACGCAACTCGGCCAATGCATTCATTTGCCAACACAGCTCGGCGCGCAACCGAACCGATTTCGTTTCTCGATTTATAACTTTTATTTTCTTTTGTTGCATCTTGTACAAAATTTCATTCTCGATATCCCTTGCACTTCGTACAGCGATTACTTTGATACGCGTTGCATCACGTGCAATAATTTTTACTTTTGACATACGTTGCACCACGTGCAATATTTTACTTTCAATACGCATTGCACATCGTGCAACGATTTATTTCCGATATTTACCGTACCTCGTGCTTCGATTTATTCTCGATACGTATTGCACATCGTGCAATATTTACTTTTCAACATTCAAAGTCAATGCTCAAATCCGTTTCAACACATTCGATATTGACTTACCGATTTTCATCGCAAACGCACATTCGAAATCGATATGTGAATCCGTTCGACACATTCCATATCAAATTTCATTTCTTTTCAACGCATCGTTTACAATCAACGCGTGGCAATTGCTGTAGCAACATTCCATGACTATCATTGTATCGATGCAACCAACGTTTTTCATATCGATCGTTGCAACCAACGAATATCTTAGTTTATAATTCACGACGTATTGCATCCGCGGCAACAAATCCTTGAATTCACATCTCGTAACTCGTTGCACACGCAGCAACAAACCTTTCCCGACTTTTCCAACAAACACCATGAAATTTCCAAACAACACGCGGCAAAATTTCATGATTTGTATTAGACTTATTGTATGGAACATCCAGTGCGGCATCGAGTAGAGTCAAGAGTGATTTCGATTGGTGGTGGGCAACTTTTAAAACTGAAATGAAGCAAGCGTCCAGAGGAAATTGAGCCTAGAGCTCTGATACCAATTTGTCACGCCCCGATCCGGAATCACCCGAATCATCATCCTCGCTGGGGCTTGATGCCGCACGAGCCTGGAGTTACGCTCGTGCAAGGCAAGATGACAAGTTCTCAAATGGTTATCTTTGAGTTGAACGTTAGCAACGAAAGGCAAAACAGAGTATACGAAAATGATTCACTTTATTGATATACGAAATCAGATTACAAAGGCTTTCGATAGCCCAACGGAATTTTGCCAGATTGGCTACAACACTCAGGTTCTCTCTTGCCCACAAAAGATTTTGCCGTTCCATACATCATGCCTTCTATATCTCGACCGCATCAATCCTGTCGCGAGTCCGAGCGTCAATGCGTTCGCACGCTTCAATACGCTTCGGCATTCCAAGCCTCAACACGTTCAAGCAATGCTTCACCGCGAGCAATCCATTCCCTGCACCCTGCATTAAGCTGGTGGGGGATCAGTACGTTCGTCCTCGCATGTACTGAAGCAAAGGTCTTCTTTCCAAACCGACATTTTTAATATTTATGTTGAATCATGCAACTTAGCTTATGATCTTGCTATGTTCTCCTTAGGGTCAATTTTATGGCATGTTCGAAAGCGTAAAGCATGGCAAGCATGTTATTGAATTGAATATGCAAGCAAACAAACAATCTCGTGTTTGATTCGTGGCACAACTTACAATATCGACGCACCCGCCCTTGCAACCGACGCAAGGTGAATGCGCAAACAATTTATCACGCCCCGATCCGGAATCACCCGAATCATCGTCCTCGCTGGGGCGTGACGCCACACGAGCCTGGAGTTGCACTCGTGCAAGGCAAGATGACAAGTTCTCAAATGGTTATCTTTGAGTTGAACGTTAACAACGAAAGGCAAAACAGAGTATACGAAAATCATTCACTTTACTGATATACGAAATCAGATTACAAAGGCTTTCGATAGCCCAACGAAAATTTTCCAGATTGGCTACAACACTCAGGTTCTCTCTTGCCCACAAAGGATTTCGCCGTTCCATACATCATGCCTTCTATATCTCGGCCGCATCAATCCTGTCGCGAGTCCGAGCGTCAATGCGTTTGCACGCTTCAATACGCTTCGGCATTCCAAGCCTCAACACGTTCAAGCAACGCTTCGCCGCGAGTAATCCATTCCCTGTACCCTGCATGAAGCTGGTGGGGGATCAGTACGTTCGTCCTCGCATGTACTGAAGCAAAGATCTTCTTTCCAAACCGACATTTTTAATATTTATGTTGAATCATGCAACTTAGCTTATGATCTTGCTATGTTCTCCTTAGGGTCAATTTCATGGCATGTTCGAAAGCGTAAAGCATGGCAAGCATGTTATTGAATTGAATAGGCAAGCAAACAAACAATCTCGTGTTTGATTCGTGACGCAACTTACAATATCGACGTACCCGTCCTTGCAACCGACGCAAGGTGAATGCGCCTATCCGTTTTCCCTGTCATGTTATAAGTGCCCTCTATTCAGAATCCGTCCATGCAGGATATACGTATACCTTGCACTTCCAAACCCATCGCCCTTATCTATATGAAGGTTACTAGCTTTTCGGGCTAGAATGGACTTATATTCATCGAATCGAAACATAAGACGATGTTAACTCTGTGCGGTTGCTAACCAACATCAGAGGCCACCGAAATAATCGCAGCAAGTGGCTTATCACATTCACCAGAAGGTCGCTACCCTTCTAAATGAAGTGCACCAACAATACTGTAAACGAATCCCTCCTAGGCCGAACGGTCCCAGCGCCCTAGCGCGCCACGTTCGAGGGAATACCCATGCACGGGCTTTTATATCTTTAAGTCCATTTGACCATGCAACGAATCTTATCTTTCATACAACAAAGCAAGTTCGCTTATCTCTATTTCAATTGGCACAACGCCCGAATGTTCTCAACGAACGCCCGAAGGCCGCGAACATTTCGAAGGGCACCATGCCGCATTATCATCTCACATTTCTTCCGTTAACTTTCTATGTTCTTACGTTTCATACTTCGTTTCAATGTTCAATGGTATCATGCCTCAACTCAATGCTCGTCAACCGAACGACCCGAAGGCCCCGAACACCTTTCGAGGCATTATGTTATATCCAACAGTTCTGCCACATTCATGCCACAACTGTATTATTTCGCAACGAAGCCATCTTTTATTATCCCGTGCACGTAGGCACGTTTCGACCGTATTCCGATGTTCTATAACTTAGCATTCAATGTTCGTGGCTTGCGTGCTAGGGCGCTCGCCTATTGTCTTTCAATGTTCTAGCCGTTCTAACTCGTGCACGAAGGCACGGTGTGGTTCGTGCACTAAAGCACTCGCCGAGTACAGTTATCCCATGTTCTTGCGGCTTGCGTACCGAGGCGCTCGCCTTTGCGATATCCAATGTTCCATAGCAACTCGTACGTTTGCCGTACGATTCATTTCAATTGTTCTATCTAGTGTTCGACACGCACTACATTTATCTCTCTATCGAGCCACGTCCGTGGCGTTGATAGGTTAACTCAGCATACAATGATATATTTGACTTATCGAATGAATGAGTAAAAAGAAGTCAATCCTCCTACCTTGAGTCGATACGCCTTAGTCGTTTCGCCGAGCCGATGCGGCTCGATTTCATAACTTTGTTGTACGGCCACTCTCCTGACTTAGCCATTCGAGCACTTCATGCTTATTGAGTTTGTACGTCCGATTTGCCTTAGCGTGCCAACGCTTCCGTCCGTCGCAAGGCGACGATTTGCTTTTGCGGACCCCTTACTGAATAAGGCAAAAGATCGACCTCTAACATTTCAGCGTAAACGTATAGCCTGCACATGAAACCAACTAAAATCATTACTTGCATCGATTTGGACTTGCGCCTTGGTCGATTCGATTTCTTAGAATCTTCGAGCCGTCTCAACGCACTTATCCTTCGAGGTAACGCGGCGCTTCACATTGATTCACTCGATGCATTCTTTGGGATAAGGCAACTCTTCGCATCGACTTAGTTCGATGCATTGCTCGAGACAACTTAACACTTTGTATCAATTCGCATCGATACGTAATCGGGACAACGCAACTCTTCGAGTCAACGACTCAGCATAATATACCGTGCGGAGCGGGGCATTACAGATAATGATTGTGATCTTGACTAATAATTGATCATGCATTTCTAGTTGGAACTATGAGACTGTCTAGTCGTCTTATTGAATTGAATGAATGAGACACATTTATATGAACTATAAACTATTGCAATCGACTGGCTGATCCCGAATATTGGCATACAGGCACATGCAGGCTTCAATTTATTTATTTTTCTATAAAAAAGCATGTGTACTTTATGGTCAAGGCATAATTATTCCGTGGTTAGTTTTGATTGTTGCATTACGCTATGTAAGACCTACAACCTAACCGCACGGGTATCGTTGTAGAGTTGTGCATATCGTACCCCGTACAAAGGTACTCATTCTGAATGACGATGATCCACGGCATGGGATTTCACTTAACATAGAGGCTATTAAGTTAAATAAAATAATGATTGCATGGAGAGAATGGATTCCTGAGTTCTTACATGACAGCCCTCCTTGGGACTATTAGTGCCCGACAGGCTGGCTGGTCCCCACAGATACTGCAAATCTGCCACACGGACAGGGAACGATATCTGCTTATATTATTTATTGTACATTGTATATTAACGACGGGCGTTCCGCTGGGACTCGTATAAATACATGATTGGCACAATTGATTGATTGGGTAAACTAGCCTTGTTGTGCATAGTAAGAACTGAGGAATCCTTATTGCATAAAACCAAGATAACTTAGGACTTATAGTAGCAAGCCGTAGTAGTTGAATGGCCGTTTAAATTGATTTGTTTGTGTACTGTACCTACTCTATTAACTACTGAGACGATCAGAATGTCAGGACATGACGGGGCAGCTTCTGTCCTTGTTTGGTTGGGAAGTTGGTTCGAAGTGTCGTGATGTTATGAGAACCCCAGTAGCAAGCAGAGATCTATTTATTCTTAACTCTTATCACTGGTTTTAAATTCTCATGTCGTGCTTCCTTGTGGTACTTGCTATTAGAGGTCTAACCTCTCTGGTTTTGTATGGCCAGATTTAGAGCCGGTTCCCGAGGACTCAGCTTACTTCTACCTCCAAGATGGTCAATACTAGAGGAATGATCGCAGGACTCGAGTGGGTTCCTTACCTCCCCGCTCGTTTTGTTAATTACTTTATACTTTCCGTTTGGCACCGACATGTTAGTCGGACCGTCTTGTACTTACTTTTACATAATTGTAACTAAAGTCAGGCTGCAGCTGATAAACAATTGTGTATACCTTTCTACATCATCTGGCTATGTTCTGTAAAGCCAGATATCAAGAACATTTTTACTGAGCGTTTGGGACGCCTTACTGCTTTATCTTACATGTTCTTTATTTCTGTTTCTTGAATGATTGAGACAATAGATGTAAAGTGACCATAGTGAGACTTTCATGTAGTATGCACCCCCTCGTCTTGTTAGACAGCATTGATCGTATTATACGGCATTCATCTACCCGTAATACATAGCTGGCTGAGTCATTCCCCCGCTCTCCAGTATGCTGGTTCTGGGGCGTGACAGATGAATATCATTACCCTAGCAAAATTTCTTGGATTTTAACCCCTTTATGGAATCATATGTTCATTTTATCAGGTGTAAAGTTGAAGTTTTAAACTTGAATTTGCGTCATGTCCAATGACATTGGACCAATTTTGAAATTTTGGTTTATAAGAAGAACGCCCCTACAAAAGATACTGTCGAAGTGTTGGGTATCTAGCCTAGGTTTGGGGAACTCTGGACCATTGTCCTGGAGTCGATGGAGTTAGTTCTTATTGGGTTATGCTCTTTTAGGATCTATCTATGTAATTGTATTTTTACCAATTTTGACAGATTTTTAAGTCGACTGTTCATGAAGTGTTTAAAAAAATATTTGTTTGGTATTTTTTTGCGGAACTGAGTTTGGCCGGCTCAAAACCCTCCAAAACTGGTGTAGTATAATTTTGGGTATCTTTATAAACATCCCAAATGGATGGATTTTGAAGGTTTTTATTATTTCATTTCATTTATATTCTTACAAAAAATATATAATTATAACTACTAATACTATACTCTATTTCCTCCTTCTCATCTTTGTTTCTCTTCTACCTCCTCTAAACTACGAATACTTCCTTCAGTGTGTTTTCAAAATCTTGTTTTCCTATACTCTCCTATATCTTGATCCAGGAGATCATTCTTATAATGACTATCTTCATCCAAACGATCATTCTTGTAAATCCTATTTGGTTATTGCCTAAAATTCGAATACTATAAGATATATACCCATAGAGATATCTTTAAGAATCCTATATCAAGAATATTTTTACATCAGAAATGAAACTTTGGGAGAGCTTTTATTTATATATGAACATATAGGCGATTTTATTCTTATAAAAAACTTTCAATACCGCTTGTTAATAAATTACCAAAATCCAACCCTTCCAAAATGACAATAAAAATAACATAACATCTACCCCAACAATTGCAAGCATGTCTTTAGGGTTTAAAGGAGACTTCCGTTTCTAAGAGCTCAAATTTTGTTGGTAGGGATTCCTAATTCTTAGTAGGATATTCTATATGAATAAGAGGCTAAGGTGATTCTTATTGGGTATGCTCTGTTATGGTTGAAAGGAGACTTCAGTTTCTATGATATATTCGTGCACTAGCTAGTAGGTTCTTGCACTTCAAGTAGAGTATCGTCTTCTTCGTTGGGGAGATCATCACAATCTGATTGTAGCAAACATTACTAAGTGAGAGTACTTTATAAAAGGTTGGGTTATTTGAACAATATCATTATATCTTGTATCTTTCTGTTAAGAAGCATAAATGGCCGACTCTTGGGGTAAGGAAATCAATGTGAATTGTATTACAATCTTTTCATTATATAAAAGTTTCGAACCTCCCTTGGTGGTCAACATTTGTTGAAAACACATTTTTGAATCTCAACAAAGTGGTATAAGAGCTCCTAGTTTAAGAGGATGAAGATAAGGTCAAGACTACAGAGAAGATTTACTCACGTATGGTGACCCTCACAAGGAGGAACTATATGATATGGAAGTCAAGAATAAAGAATATACTTTATTGCATAGATTTGCATGGTCGAGAGTGTCAAGCCAAATGATGCAACTACTGGAAGAAGGCCGATTGGAAGACCATTGAATTCATCTGCTAATGGTTGGACGATTCGGTGTTTCATCATATTTTCTTGAAAGTTCGTCAAAGATGCTACAAGAAAAGTTACATTAGATATACGAATGGAAGACGACTGGCCACACGACATTTTTTATTCACTAACTCGTTAACTCAAAATATACGGAGGACGTCTTGGTCACAACATCTAAATGAGGTTCATGCATCATCAATTAGTTGTAAGCGATGAATATGATGATTGATGATAAGCTTTAGGCTTACTGTTCTTGAGTCCTCTATTGGACAGTTAATAGACATTGATGGTATTATTAAGTAACTCTGTCCCAGGAGGAGTTGTTATCATATAGTTGGTCAAAATATATGCTAAACGTGTAGATCATACATAAGTACATGAATCATTGTAGTCTGAGTCTGCCATGGTTGCTTTCAAATGGAAGGGGAGACCCAAAGTCACATACGAGAATAAGAGTGAGTTCTTTGGATCTTTTGAAGGTATATGTGACGGAAGTCTACCATCACAATCTGATTGTAGCAAACATTACTAAGTGAGAGTACTTTATAAAAGGTTGGGTTATTTGAACAATATCATTATATCTTGTATCTTTCTGTTAAGAAGCATAAATGGCCGACTCTTGGGGTAAGGAAATCAATGTGAATTGTATTACAATCTTTTCATTATATAAAAGTTTCGAACCTCCCTTGGTGGTCAACATTTGTTGAAAACACATTTTTGAATCTCAACAAAGTGGTATAAGAGCTCCTAGTTTAAGAGGATGAAGATAAGGTCAAGACTACAGAGAAGATTTACTCACGTATGGTGACCCTCACAAGGAGGAACTATATGATATGGAAGTCAAGAATAAAGAATATACTTTATTGCATAGATTTGCATGGTCGAGAGTGTCAAGCCAAATGATGCAACTACTGGAAGAAGGCCGATTGGAAGACCATTGAATTCATCTGCTAATGGTTGGACGATTCGGTGTTTCATCATATTTTCTTGAAAGTTCGTCAAAGATGCTACAAGAAAAGTTACATTAGATATACGAATGGAAGACGACTGGCCACACGACATTTTTTATTCACTAACTCGTTAACTCAAAATATACGGAGGACGTCTTGGTCACAACATCTAAATGAGGTTCATGCATCATCAATTAGTTGTAAGCGATGAATATGATGATTGATGATAAGCTTTAGGCTTACTGTTCTTGAGTCCTCTATTGGACAGTTAATAGACATTGATGGTATTATTAAGTAACTCTGTCCCAGGAGGAGTTGTTATCATATAGTTGGTCAAAATATATGCTAAACGTGTAGATCATACATAAGTACATGAATCATTGTAGTCTGAGTCTGCCATGGTTGCTTTCAAATGGAAGGGGAGACCCAAAGTCACATACGAGAATAAGAGTGAGTTCTTTGGATCTTTTGAAGGTATATGTGACGGAAGTCTACCATCACAATCTGATTGTAGCAAACATTACTAAGTGAGAGTACTTTATAAAAGGTTGGGTTATTTGAACAATATCATTATATCTTGTATCTTTCTGTTAAGAAGCATAAATGGCCGACTCTTGGGGTAAGGAAATCAATGTGAATTGTATTACAATCTTTTCATTATATAAAAGTTTCGAACCTCCCTTGGTGGTCAACATTTGTTGAAAACACATTTTTGAATCTCAACAAAGTGGTATAAGAGCTCCTAGTTTAAGAGGATGAAGATAAGGTCAAGACTACAGAGAAGATTTACTCACGTATGGTGACCCTCACAAGGAGGAACTATATGATATGGAAGTCAAGAATAAAGAATATACTTTATTGCATAGATTTGCATGGTCGAGAGTGTCAAGCCAAATGATGCAACTACTGGAAGAAGGCCGATTGGAAGACCATTGAATTCATCTGCTAATGGTTGGACGATTCGGTGTTTCATCATATTTTCTTGAAAGTTCGTCAAAGATGCTACAAGAAAAGTTACATTAGATATACGAATGGAAGACGACTGGCCACACGACATTTTTTATTCACTAACTCGTTAACTCAAAATATACGGAGGACGTCTTGGTCACAACATCTAAATGAGGTTCATGCATCATCAATTAGTTGTAAGCGATGAATATGATGATTGATGATAAGCTTTAGGCTTACTGTTCTTGAGTCCTCTATTGGACAGTTAATAGACATTGATGGTATTATTAAGTAACTCTGTCCCAGGAGGAGTTGTTATCATATAGTTGGTCAAAATATATGCTAAACGTGTAGATCATACATAAGTACATGAATCATTGTAGTCTGAGTCTGCCATGGTTGCTTTCAAATGGAAGGGGAGACCCAAAGTCACATACGAGAATAAGAGTGAGTTCTTTGGATCTTTTGAAGGTATATGTGACGGAAGTCTACCATCACTTTGGTTGGGGGGGGGGGGGGGGGGGGGGGGGGGCATTATAAAAGAGACTGCAAAAACTCAAGAATGAGAAGGCAAAGAGTAGATAGAAGATCTAAAGGCGATGTACTCTTATCGAACTTGTTATAAACATGACTGGTCTTTGATATGGTGGTGTCTTATTACGTCATTCCATGGAGGAGAGTATTCATTATGTACCAGAGTTCTAGGTTCGGACTTAGTGAAGATGGGCAACAAGGAGACAACGGTAGTTTTTGGCATTAAGGATGGGCACTTTATGACAAAACTCGGCTAAAATTTTGTCCTTAAGGAGATTCGGTATGTACCGAGTTTGCGCCTGAACTTGGTGTCGATTAGGAGGCTGGACAATGAATGTTGCCGTAAGATGTTTGGGACAAGGATTGGTTTCTTCCGAAGGGTTTCCAGCTGTTAGACAGAGGGATTATATGATGTGACATGTACATGCTCAAGACGTTGAGGTTTATGAGTGAGTCGCAGGCATCAAATGAGGGCTTGATAGGTTTTCGGCTGGGTGTTTGTGATTAGCATTGGCTTACAAGGAAAGGTATTCAATAGAACTTGAGGAGAATGGAGGATTCGGTTCGTCAGGGAAAAATGACGAATGAGGTGTATGAAATATTGATGATCAAATTGCCGGTACCATGGCAACCAATCGGTCTCCAAAGAGAAGTTGCTTTTATGAATTCAGGTTTGGCACTGGGAGAGTTATCAAAACTTGTTGGAGCAACATACATTTACCATATCGAAGCCAGAAAGTAGATCATGGATTTTGCCGACTCTAGAGACGACAAATGCATCTCTATTTCCACAAATTACAGGGAAGTGTAGACCTTCAATAGCATGCATCGCACATAGACGTACTCTACTTAAGGATACGGGTGTATATGCGAGCTTTCACGTTGAACATGATGGTGTGCAAGTTCGAGACCACTACGGAACCATAATGTTCGCTTGGCTAGTACAACCAAAGGTGAGAAGTCTATTCGGAATAGGAGCACATTTCGATGGAAGATGAAATTCGGCAGCACACAACTGGGCCTTGCGGTGGGGCTGGTGGTCTGGGATACCAGTTTTGATCGAGTCATTGATATTGGGAAGATCCTACCGACCTGTGATATTCTATGCATGGTAGATAGCATCCACTTAAAGTAGTCGAGCAACTGGAGGCGACATAAGATGTGGACTAGCCCGAGGATGTGAGGTCTATGACAATAATGCATAGGAACTTTATCATGCATTGAGTCCAATTTAGGAGCCGTGGGCCAAACACTCTTATCATATTGGAGAGGCAGTTTGCTGGGTATCCAACCTGATGTCGAGACGTGGAAAAGTTTTGGAGTGATGTGGAATTAGTGGTGGAAGTCGCACGAAATCAAAATAATGACGCGTTCATGAAGACCGAGGTCTATTTCTAGCAATATGGCCAACCAAAATTTTGGTTATTCCTGATTCTAAGGGTTGCAGGAACCGGAATTCCAGTCGGGGTATACCAAAATTTCGGTCTAAGTGAGATTCACCATATATGGGATATTTTATTATCAATTTTTAACGTTGTCTCACTTGATGGTCATGGTGTGAAGTGGGCCGGGATGGGCCGACCCGAACCCAGTTTTGACCGGGTTGGCCGAGTCGAGCTCCGCCCAGATTACGGAACGGGCTGATCCGGTGCAGCCGGGGTTCAATGAACCACGAACCCAGCCAGACACATGGCCCGATTTCTGTCGGGCCGGGATGAATCGGGCCTGGGCCGGCCGGTTAAAGGGTTGGATTGACTG
Organism: Iris pallida; assembly: GCA_029216955.1. Taxonomy (NCBI): domain Eukaryota; kingdom Viridiplantae; phylum Streptophyta; class Magnoliopsida; order Asparagales; family Iridaceae; genus Iris; species Iris pallida. Next base: position 13,792,958 of record JANAVB010017596.1, on the reverse strand, counting down.
GCCCCGTATTCTTTTTTAGAAACTTAAAAAAAATAAAAAAATGAAAACAATGAAAAAAAAAGAAAAAAATGAAAAATCTTAAGAAACTTAAAAGATATGAAATAAGTTAAAAAGATGAAAAAATTTAAAGAACTTAAAAAACTTTAAAAAAATGAAATTTAAAGAACTTAAAATAAATCAAAACACTTAAAATAATGTTATAGAAAACATTAACTAAAAAAATTTAGAAAGTAAAAGTTAAATGTATAACAGTACAAGTATTTTCTTCCATAAAAATTTAGAAAGTAATTTTTTTTTATCAAATGTCAAGATAATTTAATGTACAACAATACAAGTATTTTCTTCCATAAAATTCGTAATAAAATGTACAAGTTGTAAATTGACGTTTTATTCCTAAATGAGTTAAAAAAATGTACAAGTACTTTTTTGTCGTCCGTCGTTCATCTCTATTGTTCAGTTCCTTCTTCAGTAGTGTCCTCCAAGGTAAGAGATTGAAACTCCAGCTCACTGATATCGGTACATTCATCTCTTGAGTTTTGAGTTCGTCCTTCCATGCGAACCCAATCCTGAACACAGAAGCAAGCTTCCAAGATATCCGGCAGCATCCTGCTCCTCTTCTTGCTCAGCATCCTTGAACTTGCACTAAAACAAGATTCCGATCCTACCGTGGACACCGGGACCATTAGTATATCACGTTCTATCGAAGAAAGTATTGGATACATTTTTTTTGTCTCTTTTTCACATTCTAAAACTAAAAAAAAGATAAAGTTTCATCATCTTCTTCATAAGAATTTAAATATAACGACAGTTTTTGTTTCTTCCTTTGTAGTACAATGGCAGCATGTGATAATTTGGACATACGATCAGAGCTACTATTATTAATTTGAACGGTCATAACGGGTCCGGCTGATACAACTCGTTCTTCATACAAAGTAATAAAGAATCTAAAACATCTCTAATCTCTAGTTTTAGGTTACTTACATCAATATTCATATTTTCATGAAAATCATCTAATAATATGAATACACCATCTAATTTAATCTTCGGATCAAAAATCGAAGCCAAATAATATAAAAGAGGTAATTCACCCCAATATTTTCGAAATTTTGTTTCCATTTTGGAAACAACATAATCAAAACCATGGACATTTCTGTATTCAAAATAAATGAGACATGTTAATAATTTCTGTTAGCTCCAAGGAGAAGTTAGATAATAAACTCCAGATAAAATACCAGTAGCATTGTAAAATAATTCTAAAAATTCATAAATAGAAATAGCAATTAACCAACCATTTCAGTAACTTGATAATCAAAACCGGGATTAACATTGCAATAATTAGTGATGACATCTTTAAATCAAATGCAAGATGTCAACATTAAATAAGTTGAATTCCATCTATGTGGTGTATCCTTAACAAATCTCCTAAAAGGACCATACTATGCATATAAAATTTTAAAAGCTTGTTGTCTACTTGTAGAAGTGTTAAAACTTTATAGACATAATCTAAGACATTCTAAATTTACATGTAAAAATTGAAGACATTCTCGTACAACTAAATTAATATATGACAACACATCTAACATGTAAACATCCTCTTTTTACTATAGACAAAAATTGTGAACTTAAAATATTAATATAAGAAGTGCTATTACTAGCATTATTAAAAGAAAAAAATATTATGAAAATCATATTCACGTAAAATTGCATGATAGTGCCACCGATTATAGAACCGATAGATGGAAATTCCAATGGACGTAGACAAATAATACGTTTTTGTAATATCTATTGGATCTATATAATGTTATGTAATACAAACAAAAGCATATTTTTTTTCATAGTTTATATATCAGAAGTTAATGCCAACTTACTAAGACTTACGAAGCTTTGCTTTTGTAGAAGCCTAAAAAATACACTCATCACTCTGCGCTACTCATAAGAAGCCAACTTTCAGATCATCAAGTGGCGCCAATCATCAGATGGCGCCAGACATCAGATGGTGTCATACATCAAGTGGCGCTACCCGCCATGTGGCCATCTTCTTGGAGAAGCTAAACAGTTATCATCATGATTGACAGCACGACGGTCGAAAAAAATTCTTTCGAATCCTGAGCGCATGGCGCTCGAGGTGATTTGGTCAGACATGTCAGATCCGCCATTAATAACCAACAGCTGTTGTCTCGCGCCATCTGCAATTGGCACGAGATGATCATTAGTATTATATCAGTCAGTGGCGCCACTCAGCAAGTAGCGCCTGGCGCCATACAGCAGTGGGCACCATTTGATCAAATCATCCTGAAGCAGTTAGATTACGTGGCATATATGCCACTAATATCGAAGAACTTGTCTGTGACACTGTCCATGACCAAGCGTGTATCAATAACAATATGCTACGTGTCCAAGCAGTTAAACTAACCGTTCGCTTCAAAGGATGAATGGCGTGCCAATTATAGCGTGTGCCAATCAGGATAACTACTTAACAGTTATCTCTAGAACTCTATAAATAGAGTTTCAAATCACTTGCAAAGCATCACTAATGATCATAATCTCCTGAGCACTTGTTGCAGCACTCTCCAAAGGCTATCTTCTTCGACATCGTATCGTCCAAGGGATAAAGTGATCGTCTTTTGATCAGATTCCTATAGTTGTACTTTTCCAGAAATTAATTGTACTCTTGTACTTTCTTTTTTCTTAGTTTGTAAAGGAACACTTTTGTTTTTGCAAACAAAATAGTAACTATGCTAGGAACGACTTTCTCCTCCGACGAGAAAGTGACAACTCAATGTGATATTGCGTCAGTCGGCATGACACAGAAGAATTTGGTCGTGCAAGTCGACCAAACTGCCTATGAAGCCATGATTGGCACGAGGGTGCCAAGCGCACCACTGTTGCTGCTAAAATAGGGCACACACTGTCTGGACTCCGAAGTCCTTCAGTGTACCAATCATGACTCCTACGCCAAGCTTGGAGAAAAACTCTATAGCTATTTCCTCTTCTTTGCCAATTCTGAAATTGGTAGACGTGCTCCAACTACTGCCCAGGCGTCAACTAAAGGACAGTGCCACATGGCCACTTCTTCTTCCTCACCAATTCTGAAATTGGTAGAGGGTGTGCCAATCACTGTCCTGGCGCCAACTAAGGGACAATGCAGCATGGCTAATCCCTCTTCCTTCCAGTTCTAAACTTGGTGGAGAAGATAATCACTACTGCCCCTTTGCAGAATAAAGGAAAGTGCCCTATGTCCTCTCCTTATCATTCCCCAGTTCTGGACTCGATGGAAAACGTATTTGATTGTGTCTCTGTACCAGTCAATGCAAGAACACTCCTGAGTAGAAAGTCTACTTCTCTTGGCAAAGACAATCAAATCAATGCCAATAAACTAGACTCTGCTTGAGGTTCGTTTTCTACTGCTCACCTACGTTGCGCCAAACGTGCTGGAATAGGTGGCACAAAACAACAGGGCATCCTGCCCACTCCTCATAGTCAGCGCCAATCAAGTCAGAGCTAGGATTTTTCTACCCTACACATTTCAAAAACAAAACAAGGTAAATTAAGGGTGTCTCAGACAGACAGTCAGGTGGCGCACAACCTTGACGTGCTTATCTACCTTAACTAGTGTTGAATAATATCAAGCACACATCAAGAACAATCTGCGCCATCTGCGAAGTTGCGCACATAGAGAGCTTCTCAAGTCAAGAATCCTCTCACATATGCCAATGAAGTTAGTACTTCTCTGTACACACAGGGAACATGGCACCTCATGAACCGGAATCATGTTCCTAACATCATTAAGGAATATGTACCTCTGACTTCTCCTTATTCTGTCACTGTAACAGATCTCCGCGAACTTCTTGTACAAAAATAGAAGATCGTAGGACCGTCTCGTCCATTTGTAACTCCGTATCAAGAACATCACTGTAATCACCACCATGAAGTAGTGATCAAATGTTGCTGCCACTCAGCTAAACGGTATGTCTTTGACCGTTTCAATTATACTCGGACTCCTAAACTTGTGATGGTGGATAAAGATGAACTGTTGTATGCTTCAGTCAACATGAAATCTCGAAGCACTGGGGGTAAAAAACCTCTAAGACATAATGCAACCCACAACCCTAGTCAACAATACCTTGATTGAATTCGTGATTCCGACAAAGTAGTCTACCTACATACCAGATCAAAAAGCCGAGAGATAATCGGTCAAAGGAATCCTCCTTCCGATCGAGAGACAACCAGTCAAAAGAATCTTTCTTCCGACCAAGAGACAATCGGTCAAAGGAATCTTCCTTCTGACCAAGAAACAACCGGTTAAAAGAATCTTCTTGATTCTAACCAAGATTTCCTCAATCAAAGGAATCTTTTCACTCTTCATCTTGGGGGTGGTTCCTTGCATGAATTCGGTGTCGATAGTGAAGGCTCTGAATGGACCATCTTTTCCACCAGTTCTTCCTTGGTGGCCAGAGAAGTGACTGCCTGTGTCACTAACGAAGAACAAGATGCATCCAGCTTCGGTAGTCAGGAGTAGAGGATCGCCGCTTTAGAGGGCAATTTGAAGAACATGGCCAAAATAATGATGAGTATGCATACTGTAATTATGGAACAACATACTGTTCCACAGGTTGCAAATCCAGTTCTAACCCAAGAACACATTGCAGCATCAGCCCCTGCTAACATTGGTCTGGGGGTACAATCTTCTCACAATGTCATCGTGCCAGCTCCAAGTCATTCTGGTGTTGGGGGTGGTGCTTATCATGCAGTCCCGTCTCCTAATGCATCGAACCAGTCTACTACTCCCTAAGCATTAGGGGATACTAATGAGGTAGTGAAGCTTCTACATAGCCAGTTTGAAGCTTTCAAGCAGAAGGACGGTCTACAGAAGTTGGGGATCAAACAACCCTACCCTATAGAGTGGAAGGAAGTCCCGTTTCCACCTAAATAAAAGCTGCCAACCATCATGCTATTTGACGGCAGTTCATCTCCAAGTCGGTACCTCAATTACTTCGAGGTAATGACCAATCAGCTCCAGCCGAATAATGCTATACTCACTAGAGTATTTGTCGGGTGCTTGACGGGTACAGCTTATGACTGGTATCGCAGTTTGCTAAATGGTTGCATAACCTCGTTTGCAGGGTTTAAGTAGATGTTCCTAGAATGATTCTATAAGAGAACAAACGACATGACTATGTCGGCCCTCATCAAAATCAAGTAATGACCTAATGAAACTGCTGAACGTTTCATTGAGCGCTTCCGTCGTGAGGCACTCAAAATATCTCTGGGTACTCCAGATGCACTAACTGTGGATACTTACAAATCAAAATTGTTACCTATAGTCAGCATATGAACTGGACCCTCGTAATTTCAAGACTAGGCCTCCTTCATAGTAAGTGCCAGGGCAGCCGAAGACAGTACTGATAGGTTCAAACAACTAGGCATCCAGATGCCTAATCTTGACAAAGATGAACATCCCAACATCGGTGGTCATCAGAACAACCGCAAGAACAAGGAAGCTTTAGCCATCAATATGAAAGTCAAAGAAGCTTTGGCTGTTAATGTGGGTTAATCAATACCTACTACGACGGCACCTCCATAAAGAGCACAACCTCCTAAGAAGGAATATTCCTTTGACGAGGACGACATTATAAGCATATTTGAGTGTCTGATAAAAAGCAACAAGCTTCAACTACCCAAAGCAAAATGACCAGATGAAGTAGGTAAAACTGACAATCCTAAATACTGTGTGTATCACAGGTTCATAGGACACCCGACTAGGGCATGTTACGTACTCAAAGGAAAGATCCAGGAGCTGATTAATGCCGGTATAATCACTCTCTAGCAAGATGAGAAGACTGTGACTGCCAGTGTCATCTTTTTGTAGTTCGATGACTTTCATGCTTAACTTGTACAGGATGGAGTCGTCCCTATCCTGAAGGCCACTCTAGAGATTGTCAACCTTCCACCAGCACGAAGCTACGGTCTTGTCCCTCTGTCAACCGACAAAGAGAAAATTTTGTGGATCCATCCTGATTTGGTTGCTGATTTTGAGATGCTTGCTTTGTCTATAACATCCAGAAAGACAACCAAATACAAGTCATGTCTATGATTGTACTAGGCGGTCATCATCTTCTACCTCTGGATGCTACCTTCATCCCAACGGCTGATTTAATTTCTTTTTCTGAGATAATACTACCAAAATTAGAAGCCAATTACCAGCCAACATTCTATCTAAACAGTCAACAGTCCCGCAAACTGATGACAAAGATAGGATATGATCTACAAAAAGCTTCCAGCTTAAATGATAAGAAGGGGTCCCCTACACCTCTCTCTCTACGTCTTCAACATAACCAGTCCCGTGTTGGCTTAGGATTCTGGATAAATCCTTTGTCGCTTCAGAAGAAGTCCCTAAAAAACAAGCTTCGAAAAAAGAACTGTAATATGGTTTCCTTCTCACCAGTTCCAGAAGAGGAAGCCATAGCCAGTACCAGATCTGGGAGACTCTACCTCAGAGACTATCCAGAAAGATAAAAGAATACAGTTATTCCACCTCTAATCCTTGATGTCCCTTCAACATCTTCTCCTTATGCTATCAATGTTTCGTCAGCTTCATCACCTCCAGTGGAACCGACTCCTTCCAAACCAATAGCGACCGACAAAGGCAAACAGCCAGTTTGCTTCGATAAAATATTAAAGAAAACTCCACCTCTTAGACTGGAGAAGCCATATAACTTCGATATATTGGCTCAGCTAGCCAATACTTCGACGAGGTTATCAATCTTCGAGCTCCTTCGTTTCTCGAGGAAAACTCAAGAAACACTAAACGAAGCTTTAATGCAAGCCAACGCTTGTTTGGTACACCTTAAGAAGCTAGATGAGGAACCTGTGACATATTTTTACTATCATAGTGTGATGGAACTGATTCCTAATATCACCTTCACACAGGATGACATACTTCTGGAAGACAATCGATATGATCGACCTCTCTATTTCACGGGGTATGTCGATACAATGAAAGTCGACTGCATCCTGATTGACCCTGGATCTGCACTCAGCATCATGCCGAAGACTCTACTAGATGCATTAGAGATCTCAGTCCATAATCTCTCTACAACGATCACAACTATTCTAGGATTTAATTTCAGAAGAAGTGAACTACTGGGAAAGATTCGCCTGAAAGTTCAAATCAGTAATCTCTATACAAAGGTCACTTTTTATGTGATTAACAATCATGGCTCCTACAATGCTTTGCTAGAAAGACCATGGGTGCATGAACACAACATTGTGCCCTCCACTCTCCACCAATAATTCAAATATATGGATGGCAATGGAGAAGTTCGAAAGAAAGTGGCTGATCTTAATCCCTTCAGATGCATCGAAGCATATTTTACTAACTCCAGGATGTACAAAGAGGAGTTTATAGAAGTTGTACTAGCCATGGACACCAAAAAAGATCAGAAGGACAATCCAGATAATGTCTTGGTGATTCCGGACAAAGGATGCACGTTTCATCCTTCGTCTTCTCAGACGCTGACCATACATCTCTCCTCTCATGCTAAGCATCCTTTTACTGAAAAGACAGAGCGTAAAGAGCTCACCTCTTCTGAGTCTCTTGTTATCGACCTTCATAGTAACAAGCCTTCTCCTTCTCCTCCTCTGGTCATCAATCTTAGCAAGCTATCGGCTAAGATCAAGGGCCCTGTTGTAAATGATTATGTAATTATAAATAAAATAGCATCTCCTTTGCGTATACTGATGTCAACTACTATGCTTGATGTTATCTAGAAATCCTGGATAACTTCGAACCTCTTATATTAGAAGTAGTTCAACCTCTCCAAGACGAAGTATCACTTGAACCAGCACGAGATTCATTCTTTCTAGTTCCTTCCTGGAAGAAAGATGAACATCCTATCCTCTTCAGCAAAGGATTGCATCAAAAGGTTACGTCCGACAACAAGGCTAAAAATGATAATAATGGGCGACTTCAGCTACGTTATTACAGTCAACAATCAAAGAACATTATTCAAAAATGAGCTACAACTTCAAAACTGGCCTCAGTGGTGGCAGGAGAAGGCCAACTCCTATTCGTATCCCTGCTCCAAAAGAAAAGTCACTACAATTCTACAGCAAAACAAAGCATGGGTTGGGCTATACTTCGTCGATCATGACCCCAGTCGTTTCTGAGTCAGACAAGGAAGAGCGATCTAATTCTTTCGACTCTGTTTCATGGGATTCAGACACCAGTGCAGGGTACGTCCATCAAGTGACTCTATCTTCCAATATGGTAACTTCTGAGTTCTCGGAAGACGACGACGACTTTGCCGAAGTCCCTGAATCTGATCCTTGGGCACGAAGGATGGATACTCAATAGAAACTTTGCTTCGAGCAACGTGAGCCACCTACTGAAGATTAGTTGGTTCAAGTCAATGTCGGAGACGAAGCCTCTCCAAGACCGATCTTTATCAGCAAAAGCCTTCCTAAAATGGATAAACAAGAACTCATTCAACTTATTAGGGAATACATTAACATATTAACCTGGAGCTATGAAGACATACCGGGATTGGATCCCCAGATTGCTACCCACAAGCATAATATTCTACCGAATGCAAGGCCAGTCAAGCAACAACAACGTCAATTTCGACCAGACATGATGGACGCCATAGAAGCTGAAGTCAAGAAGCTCATCGCCTGTGGATTTGTCAGAGAAGAACAGCATCCCGACTGGATGGCTAATGTTGTTCCAGTTATGAAGAAAACAGAAAAGGTCTGAGTCTGCATCAATTTTAGAGACCTTAATGAAGCTTGTCCCAAGGATGAGTTCCCTCTACCGATCACTGATGTCATGATAGACAATACTTGCGGGTTCGAGCGAATATCTTTTATGGACGGATTCTCCGGATATAATCAAATTAGGATGAATCTCGAAGATAAAAAACACAAATCTTTTCGCACTCCTCTAGGAGTTTACTGCTACACAGTCATGCCATTTGGTCCTAAGAACACTAGAGCAACCTATCAGCGGGCTATGAGCACTATCTTCGGAGAACATTTACGAAAGACAGTTGAATGCTATATCGACGATATTGCTGTCAAAAGTCGTCTAAAGGAAGATCACATCCAAGACTTAAGAACTATCTTCGATCTAATGCGCCAGCATCAACTCAAGATGAATCCCACCAAGTCATTCCTGGGAGTCTCTAGTGGCAAATTTTTAGGATTCATTATTACTTCTAAGGGTATACACGTTGACCCCGAGAAAGTCAAAGCCATTCAAGAGATGTGTCCTCCATGCAACCTAAAAAAGCTACGAAGATTCCAGGGACGGCTTGCGTACATAAGAAGATTCATCTCAAATCTCTCTAGACGCTGCAGACCGTTCACTCAACTAATCAAACAGACATAATTGTTTGCAAAAACAAAAATTGATCTTTATTTCACAAACTTTGTAAGAAGATTACAATAGAATTCTGGGAAAGTACAACTGTAGGAATCCGATCAGAAGACGATCGCTTTATTCCTTGGACGATGTGAACTTTGAAGACGATAGCCTCTGAAGTTGAAGGCGATAGCCTCTGAAGAATGCAACATCACTTGGGCAATAACTCCTGATCTCTGGTGACAATGATGATCTCTGATCTGATCTCTGTGATCCTCCCTAGGAAGGACTTGAAACTCTATTTATAGAGTTCTAGAAATAACTAATTTTTAGTTATTCTGGATTGTGCAGGATGGATTACGCAGACATTGGACTGCGCAAGCAGTGAACTGCGCTGGCAGTTACTTGATTGTAGGCCAACTGTATGGGACACATGGTATTGTTTGATTGAAATACGCATGATCGTGTACAGACGGTTGCCACGTGGTGAGCAATTGATGGCATGTATGCCATGTACAAAATGTTAGTTGTTTTGATGGACTGCATAGACTGCGCTGGGTTGGACTGCGCTGCAGGGAATCGGGTAGATTGCGCTTCGAGTGGGCTGGTAGACTGCGCTGGCTATACAGCTGTCCTTGAGCGCTGTGCTGCACGAGAAACGAACAGTTTCCTCGTTCTTTGGGCTGTCATCTGTCAGAAGATCTGATTCTCTGTCAGATAATGATGACGAAGCCACGTTAGCTAGCGCACTTGGATGAGTGCGCAGTTCAGCCTGCACAATTGAGGTGTTGCGTAATCTATCTCCTGTGCAATTCATTTTAAGGATACACAATTTGATTTTCCTTGCTTTTTTGATGGGTGCAACTTGATTTTTAGGACATACAAGACCCCCTTCAAAGTTTTCGAAATTTGAAAGTGTTTCAAAGTTTCGAAATACTTTGAATTTTGATTTTAAAATCAAGTTGCGCAAGTAATACCTTGTCTGCGCATTTGGAGGAATTAGTTCCTATTTCTTTGGTGCAATCTGAGGCATCTGTTTACTTTCGAAAAACTATAAATAGTTCCATTCTTCTCTCTGTCATTCTTTACTTGTTTCCAAACGTTTGAGAGAGAATACTCCTGAGCCAACTCTGACTCTTCTTCGTCTTCTCCGTCGACACTAATGGCTCCGAAATGCTCCACCGCCGACAAGGGCAAAGCCTCCACTGAATCTTCGACTCGAGCTGCGCCTCGTATTTCTCGTCACGAAATTAGTCATCCCGCACTGCAAGGTAGTGAACTCGATCAAAAACCCTTTTTAGGGTTCTTTGACATGGTTGAACTTTCAAACCTTTCTTTTTTTAGAGATTTGGTTGTATTGCGCCTCCCTGTTTAGGGTTTCGGTTGCACAAACTCAATAGTTTTATTTTTATGAAAAACTATTTTCTTGCGCAATCGGTTGGAATGCGCTGGTAAATGTTCAGGCAATCTACGATTTGCGCAAGTCTATCCAGCACAAACTGTTGCCTTGCGCAAACGTGTTAGCACAATCTGATGCCTTGCGCAAGTGAATATGTTGGCGCAACTGGACAGTTTGTGCATGGAAGCTGCTTTAGCGCAATCTGATGTTTTACAGACAGTGCAATCTGATGCTTGTGCAATTTGCTGATTTTTTTGAACATAATCTTTGATTTTGTATGTACTGAATTCTGTCTTTTTGTTTGATGCAGTTAACATCAGAGAAGACCCAGATTATGAAATCTTTACAGGGACCCTGGCTGAACCAGAGTTTAAGGAAGATTTATCCCATGTAACATTTCCCCAGTATGCTCTGACATCTTTCCGTCAATCCATCTTAGTAGCACAAGACAACAAAACTTTATTGAGTCTGATGAACGGGAAGCCTATAACGCCCCAGTCCCAAAAATACTTAGGACCAAGTACGTAGACATGCCAGCTGCATATATACGATGAATACTCCAATATATGGAATCATCGTATATGTACATAAGCTGTAATAATATAATCGCAGGCCAGAAAAATCAGTAAAACTATATCTCATCCACAGCAGACACAAAAGATATAAGAAGTTAAAATAGAATAAATGAATGAGTCAAAATATAGCCGGGTGGACATGCCCACACCAAACAGCTATAAAAATAATCTCAACTAGAGTAGATATCCACTATAAGTCTCAAAGAACAACATGAATCTAGATATCAGCTGGAGATGCCTCGTCATCAAGGTAGGAAGGATCCAGTGCCGAGCCATACTCCTGCGGGAAATCATCTATACCTGGAGAATCACCAGGTCCTCAGAGGGACGTAACAAGATACAGGAAGAACATGCCATATGAACTGAATATAAATGCACCATAAAATAAAGATAAAGTAAAAGTGTCCAAACTATAACACGGCTCAATGTCCCATCATCGAAACAGTAGGGTACCCCTATAACCAAACGAGGACAAGGGATAACTTACTATTCTGCGATGTGACATTTTCCATGACATGATTGGAATATGAAATTTACTAAGGTCTCCTAACCTTTCTAGTAGGCAATTTAGAAGACATATCGATGTATGGGCAGGTGAAGGCTGACTCCCCCAGGACAATATAACAACTCTCAACACGCACACGTCAATACCAATACTATCAGCCGGCATAACTCGAGGCTAGCGGCCCACGTGACCCATCGGTCCACATAGCTCGAGGCTAGTGACCCTCGCGACTCGACTACCGTAGTACGCAGTTAATACAGCTTTTGGATTTGGGGTAGCCCATACATTTAACTGTCTTCTCCCTCCCAAGGACACTAACAAAAGGTAGTTCGCTAAGACTAGGTCCATATCCATACAAAAGACAAGGAGGAAAAATAACTGAAGCAAAAATAAATGAACTAAAAATAGCAAGTAATGGATCCAACTAAAAATAGATAATAAATATGCAGTAAATAAGTAAATAAAGAAGCATCTAATTATAAACAGTAAATAAGGCAAGGTATCTTGCATGGTGGTGCAAAGTGGCAAGTCCAAGAGTAGCAAGTGTCAGCACCAAAACTCACAAACCACAGATGACTCCAAACGCTGAAACAAACATCAAAACTGATCTCGGTGAAGAAGATATACCTAGGAAATGCCTGTCCAAAAGTCAAATTCTGGAACAGGGGCAAAATCAAAATTTTGGGTCAAAATAATGTCCGTCGTTGGACCCGCTTTGCACCGAAATGCGTGCCAAATTTACGGTCTCTAAAGTCGTCAAACTACATGTCTACGATTTCAGTTTGGGGAGAGGAACTCAACGGTATGTCCAGTTTTGGATTCCGAGGAGCCGTGTACAAAATCGCCTGTTTGAGTGGGTTGCGGGCCCGCCAAAATTGGGTTCCGATTCGACCTTCTCAGAATCGAACCAAACTTGGCATGCAGGACCAAAATTTTGATCCGGACCTGTTGGCACAAGTTTTGTCTCGATACGATGACTGTAGATGAAGTTATGGGCAAGTTTGCAAAACGTCGATACGGGGGTATCTCGACGAATACACGTTGATTTCGTCGCACACACGCGACGAAACTGAGTTCCGTCAGTTCCCACACGTTCGCAACGTCCATACGCGCCTTTCGATGCGTATAGCGCGTGACCACGTCACCCAGTTTGTCGGGGTGTACGTCGTATCGTGAAAATTTTCTAAAATTTTAATATTTTGAAAACAATATTTTTGTCAAATTCAATCATGAATTACTTGCTATATAATGATAAAAAATATGATCTAAAAGATGCGTTTCCTTCTTGGTTATATTGTTAATAACTATCTTCAATTGGTTTGTTGAAACTGTCAGTATTTGGGTCGAAATTCGGCTTCCAAGTCGTGGGTTGGGACTGCTCTAAAACTGTTCTATTCCGACAGTTTTTCGGGAACTTTGGTTCGAGTTCCCGAAAAATACATAGGGTTTAGCTCGATTCTAACAGAAGGGGTTTGCAGGGGGTAGGGTTGTCTACGCGTAGGGCTCGACAGATTGAAAATCGATCGAGCAGGGTGGAGATACGTGACGAGGTAGGGGGGTATCTTGAGTTCTGGTGTAACAGGGCTGTGCTCTGTTTCTCGTCGAGAAGAGAGAGTGCGGCGGTGCTCCGGCGAATGCACGGCGGCTGCAGGCGGTCGAAGGTGCTCGCGGGGATGTCGACGTTCGTCAGGAGTTGGCGGTTTGGGTTGGGATGCTGTGTGGAGAGTAAATTTCCAGGAAAACCTTATCGAACTCCATGGTATATAACCGGCTATTTAATATATATTTAGGTCGAATTCTAACTGGATTCGGTTTAGATTCCTAGGGTTTTGAGGAGAATTAACCAAGTTTAAATTTTGTGAGGATTAGAGTAAAAATTTACTCAAGATTTGCTGGAACCAAATCTTTTTCTTGCCGCTGTTACAGGCGTGGGGGGGTCGGGTCTGTATGGCTACTGTTCACGGGTGAACAGTCGCTCATTAGTTATATATATATTTTTAGTTATATATATATATATATATATATATATATATATATATATATATATATATATATATATATATTTGCCTTTTTTTTTTCTCTGGCTTTACACTTCATAGGATCATTCATGATTCAGCTCGGGCTACTGACGAAGCACTGTTCGTTTGACGTCAGCCTTTTTTTTTAATATATATATAAATGCATATATGCATTTATGTATATATATATAAATGCATATATATGCATTTATGCATATAAGATCTCCTATAATAATATACAAAAAATCAAATAGAAGGTAAAATTTACACTAAAATTTTCCAATACTCAAGTTAGCAGTTTAGTCTACAAAACTCCATGATAATACTTATCCTTCCAATATAATTTATTATATATCTATATCTATATATATTCTTTGTTTTTGTTTTAAAACTCTTATTATTTATATGTAATCTAATATTTAGTTTTATACTAAAAGCATCTGCAATAAGGCCCCAAAAATAACAAACATTAATAGCAACAAAAATCAGAATATTTATTCTTCATAAAATATATTTATTTAGAGTTAATATAAGGCCTATAATAGTTGTGGGTATAAATTATTATTTTAATAAAATTATAACGATACCAAACTATTTATTTGTAATATGGTAGTGTATACTATAATAGCAACAACAACAAAAATCATAATAATAATAATAATTCCTATAAATTTTACGGGGGTTTACATCCTACCCAACTTATAATAATTTCGTCCTCGAAATTAAACTAAAGGTAGGGGGTGAGAATGTAATGCGGAATTAAAGAAACTAACAATTGAAAGTCGTACCGTGGTCTTTGAACAATCGAGGGGGTCGCTATATAAAAAAAGGATAACCCCTGGCTCCATTTCCTATAAAGCGTTATTGGTTCCAGGTTCTACCCAACTTATAAAAGTTGGCTACAGTGGGAATCGTTTTCTGAGAGGGACCAAAAGGTACAGGAGGATATATCAGGTTGAATGTTTCCATCTTGGACTCAAGCTACATAGGCGGGACAAATCTTGTAAGATCATTCTATACCATCCCTGCTAGGCTATGGTAGCCTAGAACAAGTTCTAACTTGAGAGAGTGGGCTAGTTTCGAGTCGGATTGATTATATAGGTGCTGCAATTCTGAAATCGTGCCTTCCGTGACTTTTGTGCATAAGTGACACATGGGGACTCAATTGGGTGGCACCCTAGTGGCATGTGCGTAGTGAACTTCGAGTAGATCATACCCATATGTTGAGTCAAAAAAAAATTGAATCGAGGTTGGGTCTCTAATTGAAGCCGAAAGGTTTGTCGGTACAACGGTATTACGGTAAGGATTATAATTTGCCCTTTGACCTGAAAGCCGCATCATAAAAATAGAGTACGAAGAGACATGTTTGAGTGGGACATGATGTGCCTAGATGAAGGTGGAACCGTCTAGGTCTCGTATATGATATTTGCTGGAAGAAAAGACTAATGCTGTGCTCTAAATTTTAAAGTCACAATATGAGTATCCATAGCATTGCAGATAGAAGTGGACGTTGTGAACTACGGGGTTATTTGCTCGGTTGGAGGAACTGGGTCAAGTCAAAGTCTGTTTTTCAAATTTTTGGACAACAGTGAAACGATTACCCATGTCATCTCTACGCTTCCTCGTTGGTGAGGGATGCCAGGATGACACATGTACCGAGGGTGTTGGATGATTTTACTCTTCTATAGCACAAGATGATTACTGATGGTATAACAAATTATAAGGTATGTCATGCGAGGATCCTAACCACTAAGTCATAAATCTCTGTAATAAGGTTGCTAAAATATAGTCAGTAAATTTTTAATGGTGTCAAAGGTACTGCATATGCATTGCCGCTGGTAACTAGTAATTTATACTATGACAAGTATTATGATATGCATGTTGACTAAGCTAAGGAATGTGTTGTTCTAATGCTAAGCCATGTCTAAAACAAATAAATGGTATAGCTAGAATAATACCTGCTAAATCTCCAACCTCAGGATGGGTTCCTATCACCGCCATGCTAAGTGTTTGCCCATGCTATGGTCCTCAGCTAAGTGTGATCCTCTAGGATAACCTCCATATGATGGTTGAATGGGCTCTGCTATTGGTCTTGGTGTTACGGGTCCTTGTATTTGATGTTGTGCTGCCTTTAGTTGTTCTATACAGTCTCGGGCCTTGTGATGATTGGAGCCACAAATCATGCATTGTCCTAATCTGCGACGACAATCCTTCATGACATGACCTTTTCTATGACAGAAGCGACATGTAAGAAGCTCATCAATTGGATAAGGTGATGCTCTTGTTGGTGGTTGTGTCATAAAATGTCTGATTGGTCCGCCATGGATAAGGTTACTTGGTCCAGTTGCTGGAATATGGCATCTCTGAGCCTGTTGTATTTCCTTGTCAAGGAGTTACTGGCTTCTAGCTTCTTCTAACACTGCATCATGAGAAACCCTAGACTGCACTGTAGTATGCTTCTTGAGCTCTGGTATCAATCCTTGGTAAAATCTCTTGGCCTTTTCCTGCTCAGTAGGAATTAATGTCTCACCGAATCTGCTTAGTCGACTGAATTCTGTATCGTACTCATCTACGGTCATGTTTCCTTGCTTGAGGTGTAGGAACTGATCATAGAGGGCATCGCGTACATGGATAGGAAAGAACCTCTCATTGAAGAGTTTGTAGAACTCTTCCCAAGTCTGATTGGCTCCCAAGCGTCTTTCTTCGGCTTCCCACCAATGATAGGCATTGTCTTCTAAGAGCAAGTCTACTATTGTCATCCAATCATTTGTTGGCAACTGGGATGCCCTTAGTAGCTTCTTCGTGCTGATAAGCCATGCAGTGACCTCTAGGGGTTCCTCGGTACCTCCGAAGGGCTTGGTATTCATATCCATGAAGTCATTGATAGAGCCCTCATATGGATGTAAGGCTAGTGCTGGTACCGGTGTCGGAGGTGGAGGTGGGGGCCTAGCTAGTGCTTCCGTCATGCTCTGCCTCATTAGTTCAGCCTGTTGCCACTGAGTATGTATCATGGCGTACATGAACTGTGTAGTAGGGTTTCCATCCTCTGGTGGTGGAGGCATCTGTGGTCCGCACTGAGGTGGGTACTGCTGAATGAATGGTGGTGGAGGTGGTGGTGCATTCCCTTCAGTTGGTACCTCGGTAGTCTGCCCAGTTTGGGTGGCTGGTGGCACTTGAGTTCCCTGTGGTACCATCGATGGGGTCATGGTGGCCTGCATCTGTCCTGGCTGATATGGGGTCACCGGGGTCACTGGTAGGACCTCTCCTTCTTGAGTGGCTGCATCACCAGGCGTGATCGCCGAGGTAGGAACGTGTCTGCTTCGAAGGTTCATCCTTACTGGCATAAAAATGGAATAATGTTAGAATAGATTCGAACAAGTTATAGGTCAAGCAGTTGAAGGAGAGTTGTCAACGCAGTTGCAGAATGAGATTTTGGGGAGATAAGTTAATTATATCTCATTAAATAATTTTATGAAGAGCGAACCAAGTGCACTAGGTTGATCAGACCATCATACACCGGTTCTGATAAACAATATGTTAGTGGGGTACCTCCAATAACATATATGTCATGAACAAGCTCGAAAAATAAATAGGCTTGCAAATCTAGGCTATAATAGCAGCATTGGTCAAGATAGTAAAACATAAGCACGCAAGATAATGATAAAAGAATAAAAATTTGTCTTTTAAGAATCGTAGTTTTGTTCGGGTTTCGTGCCCGTACAGTCGTCCTACTGACTTCTGGTCTGAGGCACGGGTGATGGTCAGGGAAGTGTTATGTATTGAGGCATTCTACCCAACTTATAAAAGTTAGACTAGTAATATGGGAATGATGGAACATGTCTACCTAGTACGAGTCATCGCCCTAACCTCTACCAAGCATGAATTAGACTGATAGTATAGAGGGTCAGATATGAGGTAATACAGGTAATCAAAGAGTGTTCGAAAAGTTTGGAGGTCAAAGGAGGCAATAATCATGGATGAGATACTATTCCTATTCCTATATACAAGCTTGTTGGGCACAGTCATGTAGCCCAACAATATTTTCAGACCTGCATGGGCCACCACAAAAACATGTAACGCCCCAGTCCCAAAAATACTTAGGACCAAGTACGTAGACATGCCAGCTGCATATATACGATGAATACTCCAATATATGGAATCATCGTATATGTACATAAGCTGTAATAATATAATCGCAGGCCAGAAAAATCAGTAAAACTATATCTCATCCACAGCAGACATAGAAGATATAAGAAGTTAAAATAGAATAAATGAATGAGTCAAAAGATAGCCGGGTGGACATGCCCACACCAAACAGCTATAAAAATAATCTCAACTAGAGTAGATATCCACTATGAGTCTCAAAGAACAACATGAATCTAGATATCAGCTGGAGACGCCTCGTCATCAAGGTAGGAAGGATCCAGTGCCGAGCCATATCCTGCGGGAAATCATCTATACCTGGAGAGATCACCAGGTCCTCAGAGGGACAAGGGATAACTTACTATTCTGCGATGTGACATTTTCTATGACATGATTGGAACATGAAATTTACTAAGGTCTCCTAACCTTTCTAGTAGGCAATTTAGAAGACATATCGATGTATGGGCAGGTGAAGGCTGACTCCCCCAGGACAATGTAATAACTCTCAACACGCACACATCAATACCAATACTATCAGCCGGCATAACTAGAGGCTAGCGGCCCACGTGACCCATCAGTCCACATAGCTCGAGGCTAGTGACCCTCGCGACTCGACTACCATAGTACGCAGTTACTACAGCTTTTGGATTTGGGGTAGCCCATACATTTAACTGTCTTCTCCCTTCCAAGGACACTAACAAAAGGTAGTTCGCTAAGACTAGGTCCATATCCATACAAAAGATAGGAAGGAAAAATAACTGAAACAAAAATAAATGAACTAAAAATAGCAAGTAATGGATCCAAATAAAAATAGATAATAAATATGCAGTAAATAAGTAAATAAAGATGCATCTAATTATAAACAATAAATAAGGCAAGGTATCTTGCCTGGTGGTGCAAAGTGGCAAGTCCCAGAGTAGCAAGTGTTAGCACCAAAACTCATAAACCACAGATGACTCCAAATGCTGAAACAAACTTCAAAAATGATCTCGGTGAGGAAGATATACCTAGGAAACGCCTGTCCAAAAGTCAAATTTTGGAACAGGTGCAAAATCGACATTTCGGGTCAAAACGATGTCCGCCGTTGGACCCGTTTTGCACCAAAACGCGTGCCAAAGTTTACGATCTCTAAAGTCGTCAAACTACATGTCTACGGTTTCCGTTTGAGGAGAGAAACTCAACGGTATGTCCAATTTTGGATTCCGAGGAGCCGTGTACAAAATCGCCCGTTTGAGTGGGTCGCGGGCCCGCCAAAATTGGGTTCCGATTCGACCTTCTCAGAATCGAACCAAACTTGGCATGCAGGACCAGAATTTTGATCCGAACCTATTGGCACAAGTTTTGTCTCGATACGATGATTGTACACGAAGTTATGGACAAGTTTGCAAAACGTCGATACGGGGTTTCTCGACGGATACACGTTGATTTCGTCGCACACACGCGACGAAACTGAGTTCCGTCAGTTCCCACACGTCCGTAATGTCCATACGCGCCTTTCGATGCGTATAGCGCGTGACCACATCACCCGGTTTGTCGGGGCGTACGTCGTATCGTGAAAATTTTCTGAAATTTTAATAATTTGAAAACAATATTTTTGTCAAATTCAATCATGAATTACTTGCTGTATAATAATCAAAAATCTGATCTAAAAGATGCGTTTCCTTCTTGGTTATATTGTTAATAACTTTCTTTAATTGGTTTGTTGAAACTGTCAGTATTTGGGTCAAAATTTGGCTTCCAAGTCGTGGGTTGGGACTGCTCTAAAACTGTTCTATTCCGACAGTTTTTCGGGAACTTTGGTTCAAGTTCCCGAGAAATACATAGGGTTTAGCTCGATTCTAACAGAAGGGGTTTGCAGGGGGTAGGGTTGTCTACGCGTAGGGCTCGACAGATCGGAAATGGATCGAGCAGAGGTGGAGATACGTGACGAGGTAGGGGGTACCTTGAGTTCGGGTGTAACAGGGCTGTGCTCTGTTTCTCGTTGAGAAGGAAGAGTGCGGCGGTGCTCCGACGAATGTACGGCGGCTGCAGGTGGTCGAAGGTGCTCGCGGGGATGTCGGCGTTCGTCAGGAGTTGGCGGTTTGGGTTAGGATGCTGTATGGAGAGTAAATTTCCAGGAAAACCCTATCGCACTCCATGGTATATAACCAGCTATTTAATATATATTTAGGTCAAATTCTAACTGGATTCGGTTTAGATTCCTAGGGTTTTGAGGAGAATTAACCAAGTTTAAATTTTGTGAGGATTAGAGTAAAAATTTACTCAAGATTTGCTGGAACCAAATCTTTTCCTTGCCGCTGTTACAGGCGTAGGGGGGTCGGGTTTGTATGGCTACTGTTCACGGGTGAACAGTAGCTCATTAGTTATATATATATATATATATATATATATATATATATATATATATATATATATATATATATTTGCCTTTTCTTTTTCTCTGGCTTTACACTTCATGGGATCATTCATGATTCAGCTCGGGCTACTGACGAAGCACTGTTCGTTTGAACAGTGCTGACGTCAGCCTTTTTTTTTAATATATATATATATATAAATGCATATATATGCATTTATGCATATAAGATCTCCTATAATAATATACAAAAAATCAAATAGAAGGTAAAATTTACACTAAAATTTTCCAATACTCAAGTTAGAAGTTTAGTCTACAAAACTCCATGATAATACTT
This sequence comes from Iris pallida, assembly GCA_029216955.1. Taxonomy (NCBI): domain Eukaryota; kingdom Viridiplantae; phylum Streptophyta; class Magnoliopsida; order Asparagales; family Iridaceae; genus Iris; species Iris pallida. The sequence goes on along the minus strand of JANAVB010017596.1, from coordinate 13,772,267 downwards.
ATCCTTCCAATATAATTTATTATATATCTATATATATATTCTTTGTTTTTGTTTTAAAACTCTTATTATTTATATGTAATCTAATATTTAGTTTTATACTAAAAGCATCTGTAATAAGGCCCCAAAAATAACAAACATTAATAGCAACAAAAATCAGAATATTTATTCTTCATAAAATATATTTATTTAGAGTTAATATAAGGCCCATAATAGTTGTGGGTATAAATTATTATTTTAATAAAATTATAACGATACCAAACTATTTATTTGTAATATGGTAGTATATACTATAATAGCAACAACAACAAAAATCATCATAATAATAATAATTCCTATAAATTTTAGGAGGGTTTACAAAGCCTCTGCAGACTGCTGATGTCATTATTCACAAGAAGCTCCTGTTTCGATTTGGTGAGGCTATTGATAAAAGTTCTCAACCGAGACCTCGTGTTGAGCAGAGACTCTTTCAGAGAGCCGAGAAGAGAATACTTTTGCCTGAGATTTCTAGGTGCCTTCCTTTTTCTCGCTACGCTCATGCAAGCTATCCCAGGAAGATGGACTGGGATATAACTCCTCTCCAACAAGCCAGAACAGGGAACATTTATGTGTAGAAAGGACCCAACAACAAGGACATGTTTTATAGTTCTTCGGAGCGTCACAGCTCTCTGCTCAGGGGATTGAAACCTGGGTGCATCCCACCAGAGAACTCCTTCCTGCTGCTGCCGGTCCGAACACCGATCTTTGCAAATAAATTTGCAAAGGTTGAGGGAAGATATCCGGATCAGGACATCCGATTAACAGGTCTAGTGAATCCAGATAACAAAAGATGGAACTGCATAGCCAATTGGATGTTGGCTCAGTTCGAAGAGAGGCTCAAAGAGATTGAGCTGTACCAGGCAGTATACTCTACCGTATATAGCTTTCACCCCAACCCTCATCTGTTCCTCGCATTGGCAGAGAGGCACAACTTCAGGACAGGGGCTTTCAAGACGTCCTGTGGAGAGATTGGACTAGCTCTTCATGAGATAAAGTATATCTCGAGCTTACCAATGGGGAATATCCCGTATGAGGAATTTGTCCCTACCAATGACGAGTTGGATAAACTTCATCAGGAAAACGCTGATATGGTGGCCGTCTTCGAGGAGCTTTTGTGCCACTACAAAATCTGTTCCTTGTATTACAAGAGCTGTTCATCAGGCACCTGTTATTCATCGAAGTGGTTACCATATCTGTTCCTTAACCACATTATAGAGAAGAAAACCAAGGAACATGACAATTGTAACCCCAACTTCTTCAAACCACTCAGCAGCAGTGAGGTGATTGGGTTGATGGAGGAGAATAAAGAGATGGATATTATGATTGATGATGATCTCCAATACCCTCCTTTCAAGACAGGAGATAATATCGAAAGTTTCATGAGGATGGGCTATAGGCCCATGTCAAAGGAAGCCCAGTTGGCGGGTTTCTTCACCTATTGGCTCCGACGATTCGTCGTCCCGGAAGCGAGCGTCGTCGATCGCTTCCACCGCGGCGTGCTCTTTGCTGCCGTCCGTTTAGTCTTTGGCTACCGGATGGATCTGCTGTCGACAATGACCTGTCGAGTGAACGTGGGTCTCCGTCTTTTTGTTGATTCAATGCTCAAGGGGAAAGACGAGAAAGGGAACTTCCCTCGGCTGGAGCTTCTCTACACTTATTTGTTCGGATGGTTGCTCCTGCACTATCCTACATTGATGAATCCTGACATGGGAGCGATAGGCGGCAGCTTCTTAAGGAGATTCTCCAGAAGCAAATGGATATACACCAGCCTAAGAGATTACAGACGAGCTCTGAATCTCGGGAAAGGATGGAACTTCTACTGTGTTCCCCCTCCAACTGGCTATGAACATATGTCTACGAATCTGATTGATCTTGGGAGGCAGCCTTTGGGTCGGGCAGTGTTTGATTGGCTGAAGACGATCCGGCCGTCTCATCTGGTCTACAAATTTGAAGATGAATGTTACTTGGAACCCTATCTTCCCAGTCGATTTGTGCGCCAATTCGGCTATGACCATTTCCACGTAGGCAATGCTATCACGTGCCTGCAAAGAAAAGGTTATTTGATCGATGGCGCCCGGGCTTGGGCTTATTATAACGCTCGAGACACAAAAATAGTGTTCTCGATGCCGACGAAGGGCGACCATGGTCCTCATATGCTGTACACATATTCAATCTTCTACACATCGGCAAATACCTTTGCTGAAAATTTTAGTCTTGCCGATAGCTTTGTAACAGCAGTCCGATTAAAGAAAGGAGCAACTGTCGTGTCAGCTCCCATAAATGACAAAGAACATGAGCCAGTTGATGCCCCGTTGGAAGCTTCGAGGGAGGCCAACTTCCTCGAAGAAATCAACGAGCCACTACGTATCTCATTAAAGGTTGTCAAATCTTCGGCCAAGGAGAGGAAGAGGAGAATAGATGAACCTTTCTCTCCAGTTGTTAAGAAAAAGCTTATCTTGGAATCATCAGAGAAGGTCACCACTAGATCGCAATCTAGGCAACTGGCCGAGTCGGCCCAAAGAGAAGAAGCGACTATGCCGACCTCTCTTCAAAGACAGGTCACTGTTGTAGATGTAGAGAGTCCAGAAAGACCTATACACAGAAAGAAATTGGCCTCAAGAAGAAAAAAGGTAGTCACTCCTCCGAGACAAATCCTGTCCTCGGTGGTGGCTAGTGCTGTTGCTGGAATTACAATGTCATCTCCTACACCTGCCCCTGAGCCCAGGCAGAAAACTCCTAGTCTAGAGCAGAGGAATGAGGCTGTAGAGCCCAGGGAAGACATTGTGGAGAGAGAGGATGAAGTTTTGCGATCTCCTTTACTTGCAGTGGAAACTGCCCAGCTTCCTGCTACACCAGGAACACTCCATGAAGAAGAAGATCGATTAATGATCGATGCATTGAATGATTGCGACTTCGGCCCGCAGGATGATGTAGATCCGGCCGTCACAACTGACAGCGAAGAAGCGCCAGAGGACAGTGAAGATACATCAACAGAAGCTGTTGATGATACTTTAAATCCAGAAGAGGACGCTAATGTCCATGTATCCTCGGAAGCTATTGATGACACACTAAATCCTGAAGAGGATGTTGAGGTGCATGTGCCTCCAGAAAGGAATGTGGGTGAGGAAGTAGCACCTGATTAAACTACTACTGCTGATCCCAAAGGTATTGAATGAGATTATCAATCTTCTTTTCATAGATTAGATGGCTGATATCTATATATTTTTTATCCATGCAGAAATCGAATCATCTCCAATTCCTCCCACATACACTGATATAGTGCCAATAACAGCGATAGCTAGTGGTAGCCGACATTTCTCGGACGGCTCCGAAGCCGGTAGTAGCCAGGCAGTAATGTCTGAGGCTACTTCTGCTAGGTTGGAACCTGTGCCAACAGATGATAGACTTGTTGCTGGACCAAGTCATGGTAAGATTGCCTTTACTTTTGATCCTTTTCGATTAGTTGCAAATGACAACAACATGATAAGGTTTATTTGATTTTGCAGAAGAACATCCGGGAGGGGCAGCTAGCTCTACGATGGCTCCTATATCTAGAGAGCCCTCCATTCATATGCAAAAAGCTGCACGTCTATCCCAAGCACCTGCTGCGTCTTCATCAATGGGAGTAGCCGCTACACCTGGTGCTCTGGCTACTAACCATTTTATCATAAGCTCCTTCACCAACCTTTTATTTACTTCGTTGGGACCCTTAGTGGATAGGGTGATAGAGAAAGAAGATGCTGGTTTCTCAATAGTTAGAGGTCCAACCTCCTATTTGATCAATGCCATCCGTAGTCAAGGCGACGAAGCTCAAGCCATTTTTCTTGAACATGTACTAGATGAGCTGGAGACATCGGTTAAGATTTACAAAGAGCTTAATAGGGGAGAGGTGGAGCCTTTGGTACATGCTGAATTTGAAAAGATGTCTCAAGAGGCTGCCGTTACGAAAGTTGATCTCCAAGTTCTCTTGGACACTTTCTCTACTAAGTCTGCTGAGTATAACTCCCAAGTGAAAACAATAGCATCTGTTGCTGAGGAGAAGGAGAGGAAAGTTACTGAGCTGCAGGAAGAATCTGCCCGTCTTCAAGAAGAGCTGAGACTTGTTCAGCTTCCTCTGGAGGATGAGGCCACACAACATCTGGCTGCAGTTCAACAACTGGATGCTCTGACTTAGGAAAGAGATGAGTATGTCACAACTCATCAAGATGAAATCTCTCGCAAACTAGTAACCATGCCATCTTTTGACGATAAGTCTGGGATGGAAGAAGCTAGGAGGCGAGTGATGGACTCTCGTGAGGAGCGACTGCGAACTTTAAAGCAGCAGATGACTAGCTTGATGACTCCGCCAGCCGAATAGAAAGACTCTTTGTATCTTCTTGTTTCGTGGCATGTATTTTTGTAATGTCTTCCAATTTTGATCAAATAAAAGATATTTTCTTTGTGGATCTATTATTTATTGCATATCTTATTCAGATATAAATAATAGCGATAGAAAATATATTCAGAGGTATAGGACATGATATATTTCTTGATTTTTAAAAAATAATCATATTTATTATATCTGCTCAGAGGTAATGTGGACATGGCAGAATATAATTTGTTGAATATCATTATTTCAATAGACAACTTAATCAATGATGACAAATTGCTGGTGTGAATGGATGGATGAATGAACGAAAATGAATCGTCAAAATGTGTGAACGAAATAAATCGTCGGGATAAGTGGATGAACCGCCAAATGAATTGAATGAACGGGTAAACCGTCTGATGAATGTAATGAACGGGTGAACCGTCAGATAGATGGAATGAACGGATGAACTGTCGGATGAATGTGATGAACGGGTGAACCTTCGAATGACTGTAATGAACGGGTGAACTGTCAGATAGATGGAATGAACGAATGAACCGTTGGATGAATGTGATGAACGGGTGAACCATCGAATGACTGTAATGAACGGGTGAACCGTCAGATAGATGGAATGAACGGATGAACCGTCGGATGAATGTGATGAACGGGTGAACCGTCGAATGAATGTATCGCTTCGTTGTTTTCAAGAATCTCTGTCTATAAATAGAACAGAAATTTAGATGGAACGATCACTTTCACTTTTCAACACAAAAATGTCGTCTGGAGATGCATCCAAGAAGGCTGAGATCGTTCCGAAGGTTGAACGCCCGAAGGAATGTCCAGCCGATACTAGCCAATCAAAGCAGATAGAAGCGGGCGAAGGTCCGGCTACACCCAAGCCGCCAAGGGACATCTTGGACTTTCTTCTTGAACCAGGGACGATGGAAGAAGAAGAGGCCATGAGGATGGCTGCTTGCAAGTTCCTGGTGGGTTCGAGCAAGGATGTTCTCGGCTCTTTCGCTGACCATGTCTTCGATAAGGATGGCAGTGGCCCGCGTCCCAATTTTGAAAAGGATGATAGTGACCTTCCTTGATATTATGTACTATCATTCATGATGAAATAAAATCAAATTTTATTTATGAACTTGTCTGATGATTACAAGCACTCTCTTTTACATTTATACATAATACTTTTTGAGGAATTTGCCATTGATAGGCATCATTGCAACTCGACCATCCAATTCTGTGAGTTGATAGGGTCCATTTGAGAAGACTTTGCTCACGATATATGGATCTTTCCACTTTGCATCGAATTTGCCCTTGCTCGAGTGAGTCATAGTCATGGGACGTCTGACTGTTAGAACAAGCTCTCCTTTCTAAAAGGCTCTGACTTTAACTTTGCGGTTGAAAGTCTTCGAGATACGGGCTTGGTATAACTCAATATGCTGTTGAGCCATTAACCATTTCTCGTCGAGCGCCTCCAATTCTTGAAGTAGAAGGAGATCATTGTTCTCTATAGTGAGCTCGTTGGCGATGGCGATCCTTAAGGATAGGATTTGAAGTTCCAAGGGTAGAACTGCTTCACAGCCGTACACCAAAGAGAAGGGTGTACAGCCTGTGGGGTTACGAACTGTAGTATGGTAGGCCCAAAGACATTCTCTAAGCTTTTCACTCCAATTCCGTTTGTTCGTAGATACAAACTTCTTGAGGAGCTTGATAATAGTTTTGTTGAAGGCTTCGGCCAAGCCGTTAGCAGCAGGATTATAAGCTGTCGAAGCGACATTGTCAATCCGATGATCGTCACAGAACCTTGTGAACTTTGACTGATGAACTGTGGTCCATTATCATGAATGATCCTTCGAGGTACACCAAATCTATAGATGACATAATGTTTGACGAAGTTGATGACACTGCTGGTCTTGACTTTAGCCAAAGGTATAGCTTCAGCCCATTTGGAGAAGTAATCGGTTATTGCTAGTACAAACCGATGTCCTCTAGAAGAAGGAGAGTTGATAGGACCTATGATATCCATGCCCCAAGCTTTAAAAGGCCAGGAAGTGGCAGTCGGATGAAGGAATTCTGATGGTTGATGGATGAAATCTGCATGGATCTGACAAGCTTTACATTTTCTTGCATATTCGATGGCATCTGATACCATAGAGGGCCAGTAGTAACCCATGCGTCAGATGTGATCCTGTAGCTTAGGACCGGATTGATGTGCTCCACAGACACCATCGTGAGCTTCATGTAACACTTGCTTTGCTTCATCACCAGCGAGACAGCACAGAAGAAGACCGTCATAAGTCCGCCGATAGAGAGTCTTGGTGGTTTGATTATAGTAAAACCGGAGAGATCGTCGATGAATACTCGTGGCCTCCTTGGGATCTTCAGGGAGTATGTCATAAACTACGAAATCGACGAAAGGAGCTCTCCAATCTTCCTTGATAACATTGGCTTCGGCAAGATTACTGAACTCAATATTATGATTGTTTTTGATGCAAAATAATTCTCGATTAGAGATAACCACCACTTGCTGTCTTTTGATAGGGATGGCTAAGACTGCTGCAAGATTGGCCAAAGTATCTGCTTCAGTATTGCAAGCTCGGCGTACATATTCAATGAAAAAGGCTTTGAATGATGTAGCCATGTTTGGTAAGGCACTAGATCTTGATGGCGAACTTCATAGGTCCCTCTAACCTGATTAACAACCAGCTTGGAGTCGCCATAGACTTCAAGATATTCGACGTCCAGTTGTTTGGCCAATTGAAGGCCAATGAGTAGAGCATTATATTCAACTACGTTGTTAGAGCAAGGTTCATCTAGGGAATAGGCTCTTTGAATAGTTGACCCATCTGGAGAAACAAGGACAACTCCAACTCCTGCGATAATGGCATCATTGGGTTCGATCCTGGATGCACCGTCAAAGAATAGACGCCAAGTAGGAAATTCTTCGGAGATTATATTAGATTCCAATGTCTCATCTGGGATTTTATCATAGAGTTTGGATATTTACGGAACATGATACGCTGCTAAGAAATCCGCCAGTGCTTGACCTTTAACACATTTTTATGGTACATATACCATGTCATATTGGGCTAGCAGAATTACCCATGTAGCCATCCGAGAATTGAGTGTGTTCGGCTTCTTCATCAGTACCCGAAGAGGATTAACTCGGGATATGACATGAATGGTTTGACCAATGATGTAATGCCTTGTCTTTTGAACAACAAACATAAGAGCTAGGCATTCTTTTTCGACCGAACTATAACGGTGTTCAGCACCAATCATAGTACGACTGAGATAATAGATGGCCTGTTCATGACCTTCTTTGTTCTTGTGGGCAAGTAAAGCACCCAATGAATGATCTATGGCAGGGACATACATTAAAAATGATATGTCAGAGATCGGTGGCACCAAGACTGGTGGGTTCATGAGATATTGCTTTATATCTTCGAATGCTCGTTGACATTCTTCGATCCAAATGAAGGATACACCCTTCTTCATTAGCTGAGTAAATGGTCTGCAGCGTCCAGACAGATTCGAAATGAACCTCCTGATGTACGCAAGTCGACCTTGGAATCCTCATAGCTCTTTTAGGTTGCGTGGAGGACGCATCTCTTGAATGGCTTTGATCTTCTCGGGATCCACGTGTATACCTTTGGAGGTAATGACAAAGTCGAGAAATTTACCACTAGAGACACCCAAGAATGACTTGGTGGGATTCATTTTGAGTTGATGCTGGCGCATCAGATTGAAGATTGTTCTCAAGTCTTGGATGTGATCTTCCTTTAGACGACTCTTGACAGCATTATCGTCAACGTAGCATTCAACAGTCTTACGAAGATGATCTCGAAAGATGGTACTCATAGCTCGTTGGTAAGTTGCACCAGCATTCTTGAGACCAAATGGCATTACTGTGTAGCAATAGACTCCATGAGGAGTGCAGAAAGAAGTGTATTTTTCATCTTCGGGATTCATCCGAATCTGATTGTATCCAGAGAATCCATCCATGAAGGATATTCGCTCGAACCTACAGGTGTTGTCAATCATGACATCCGTGATAGGGAGAGGAAATTCATCTTTTGGACATGCTTCATTAAGATCCCGAAAGTCGATGCAGACTCGAACTTTGTCGATTTTCTTCAGGACTGGAACAATATTGGCTACCCAATCAGGATGTTGTTCTTCTCGAATAAAGCCACAATCGATGAGCTTCTTGACTTCATCATCAATTGCGTCCATCATCTCTGGCTTGAAGCGCCGTTGTTGCTGTTTGACTGGTTTTGCATTAGGCAAAATATTCAGTTTATGAGTAGCAACTTTGGGATCTAAACCTGGCATGTCTTTGTAACTCCAAGCAAAGACATCAATGTATTCTTGAATAAGAAGAATCAATTCTTTCTTATCTGCCTCTGGAAGGTTCTTGCTGATGAATATTGGACGAGGTGACCCGCTCTCTCCTACATCAATTTGAACCAATTGATCTTCAATAGGAGGTTCTCGTTGTTCAAATCGGAGTTCCCATTGGGCATCCATTCGTTGAATCCAAGGATCTATTTTAGGATTTTCCTCAATATCTTTATCATAATCTTCTGGAAGTTCAACGGAGACCATGTTAGAAGATACGATCAGCCGATGAACTTGACCAATGCTAGTGTCAGAGTCCCATGATCTGGAATCAGAAGAATTAGAACGCTCTTCACTATCAGATTCGGAGACTGCTGGGGATAATACCGGAGGTAAAGTATATCCGAGACCTCTTTTGGTCCTGCTGTAATACATCTCTGACTTTCCTTTCGGGACAGTCGTACGGATAGGAGTTCGTCTAACCTTGCCGTAGTTGAGGCCATTCTTGAAATCATAACCCATCTTTTGGATGATATCTTTTGATTGTTGACTGTAACGACGAAGTTGGAGATGTCCCGTATCGTTGTTTTTGCTATCATCCGTATAGCTGAATTTTTGTTCTGGTCCTTTACTAAAGAGTATTGGACTTTCGCCTTTCTTTCGAGCAGGAACAACATGATATGAGTCAATTGAATGTTCAAGTGAGACCTCTATTTGAAGAGACTATACAACTCCTATTGTAAATGACTGGAAGCTATCTAACATATCCAAATAGTACTTAGCATGATAAATAACATCAGTATACTGGAAAGTAGATGCTTTTTTGTTGATTTGTACATCTGTATTTACAACAGGACCCTTAGCCTTAGCAGGCTTGGTCAGATTGATTACAAGAGGGGGAGAAGAAGAACGTAGAGGAGGCTTGTTACGACGAAGGTCGATAACAAGTGGCTCAGAGGAGGTGAGCTCCCTTTTATCCTTGTTATGAGTTAAATCAATAACAAGTGGCTCAGAAGATGTGAGCTGTCTTTTATCCTTGTTACGACGTAAATCGATAACAAGTGGCTCAGAAGAGTTGAGCTCTCTTTGATCTTGACCACCATCGGTTGGTTGCTTCTGGACTGGCAAGTGAATAGCCAGTAGTTTGGAGGACTGAGGATGAGAAACACGTCCTTTGACAGGTATGATGAGGGTGTCTTTGGGTACTGCTTCTTGTTCTTCTTCAGTGTCTAGAGCTAGTACAACCTTCATGAATTCATCCTTGTACATACGAGCATCGTTGCAGTATGCTTCAACACCTTTGAAAGGATAGAGATTCGCGACCTCCTTTTGGACTTCCCCATTGTCATCAACATATTTGAAACATTGATAGAGAGTAGAAGGAACAATGTTGTGTTCATGCAAGAATGGTCTCCCCAACAGAGCATTATAAGAACAACCATGGTTGTCTATGATGTAAAAGGTCGCCTTTGTGCGGAGATTACCTATTTGGAGTTTTAGGCGAATCTTGTCCAGAGGTTCACTTCTTCCCTGGTTGAACCCCAAGATGGTGGTGATTGTGCTAGAAAGACTATGCACTAGGATCTTCAGTGAATCCAGCGTTGTCTTTGGCATAATACTGAGTGCTGACCCTGGATCTATCAAAATATGATCGACTTTCATTGGGTCGACACATCCTATATAGTATAGAGGACGGTCATGCCTATTGTCTTCCATCAGCATATCATCCTGTGTTAAGGTAATGTTTGGAATTAACTCTAACACACTGTGACAATGGAGGCAGAAGACAGGCTCTGCTGTAGGCTTCTTTAGAAGGGCTAGGCAAGTTTCTGCCTGCATTAGAGCTTCACTCAGAGTTTTTCGAGTCTCTTTAGAAAGACGCAAAAGCTCGAAGATTGACAGCCTGGCCGGTACTGTATTGGCTAGTTGAGCCAAGATATCAAAGTTGTATGGCTTCTCAAGTCCAGAGGGAGATGACTTCTTTAAAGGCTTGTCGAAGCGGACTTATTGTTTGCCTTTACCGGCTGTCATCGGTTTGGGGGGAATGGGTACTACAACTGGTGAGGATACAGAAGGGATATCTTCAGTGGAAACAGGTTGTACTAGAGTAGACTCAGAAGAAGAAGCAAGATTCTCCTGAGTTTCGGGATACTCCCGTAGATAGGCTTTTCCTGACCTGGTGCCCAGTAGGATTTCTTCTTCAACTATGGGGTCAAAAGACACCATATTGCAAGTCTTTGTCTTACCCTTGGAGCGTTCTTTCTTCTTAGAAGGAGCCTTGAAATCAGCAACAAGGTCTGGGTGGATCCACATAATCTCACCGTTGTCAAGAGATAAAGGGACGAGACCTTCAATTCGCGGAGGAGGGAGATTCTCGATCTCGAGAGTGGCCTTAGGGATAGGAATGACACCATGCTGTACCATCTGTGGAGGGAAGTTACCGAACTGTACTGAGACCATGTTCGCAGTAACTATCTTCTCATCTTGTTGCAGAGTAACAACACCAGCGTTGACTAGCTCTTGAATCTTGCTTTTGAACACATAACATGCTCGAGTGGGATGCCCAATGAACCTGTGATAGACACAATATTTGGGATGATCGGTCTTACCGACTTTATCAGGTTTCTTCGGGTCTGGGAGTTAGAGCTTATTTCTTTTAATTAAGCAATCAAAGATACTCGCGGTGTCATTCTCGTCAAAGGAGTATTCCACTTTAGGACGAGGTTATCTTGGTGGAGGGGCGAAAGGAGTAGAAGTAGACGTGGGTGGAGCCACGTTAACAGCCAGAGATTCTTTGCTCTTCAAATTGATGTTCAAAGTCTCTTTATTTTTGCGGTTGTTCTAGCGATTATTGCTACTCGATGTCGGGTGTTCGTCCCGGTCAGGGTTAGACATGTGTACCCCTAGCTGTTTGAACTTGTCAGCACTAACTTCAGCTGATTTAGCATTGACAATGAAGGATGGCCAGTCTTAGAATTGAGTTGACCTCGTCCACATGCTGATAATAGGCAAAAGATTTGCCTTGCAGGTGTCTATGGTGACAGCGGCCGGAGTCCCAGGAGGCATCTTTAAAGCTTTTCGGCAGAACCTTTCAATGAAACTCTCAGCAATTTTATTATGTCTTTGTTTGATTTTGTTGAGGGCTGACATAGTCATGTCGTTGATTCCCGCATAGAATCGCTCCAAGAAGATTTGTTTCAGACCCGAGAAAAAAGTGATACAACCATCAGGCAAACTTCTGTACCAATCGTATGCCACACCGGCTAAACAGCCGACGAATACCCTGGTAAGAAGTGCATCATTTGGCTGAAGTTGGACAGTCATTACCTCAAAGTGGTTAATGAACTGACTAGGAGAAGTGCTGTCATCAAACAGTAAAATTGTGGGAATCTTGTACTTAGGAGGAAAACGGAACTTCCTTCCATTCAACCGGATAGGGTTGTTTGATCCCCAATCTCTGTAAGTTGTCTTTCTCTTTGAAGGCCTCGAATTGAGTGCGCAAGAGCTTGACAGCTTCATTAGCATCTCCTGATGATGAGGAAGGAGCATGCGGAATCAGAGTGTTAGGAGGAAGAACATCGTGGTAAGCACTACCCCCAGCACCTGACTAACTGGGTGTGGGTTGAATTTGTACAGGGGTACTTGAGGAGATACTACCTCCAGCCCTGCATTGACAGGCACCGACGATGCTATGATCTCAGGAATTACAGCAGGTACGGTCGGTGGTACTGTATGTTGGGCCACAATGATAGAATGCATACTTGCAACCATTTCAGCCATGGTCTTCAACTTGTCCTCTAGTGCAGTAATTCGTTGTTCTTGATTAGCCGAACTAGAAGCGTCTGGATCTTCAGTGACAACATAAGCTATCACTTCTCTAGGTACAGTAGAAGACACTGTTTGTTTAGAACTTTCACTAGATGCATCATAATCAGAGAAAGAATCATCTCCCGAATGAGAAGTAGGAAGATGACCAGAAGGATCTTGAAGAAGATTCCTTTGACCGATTGTATCTCGGCTTCGGGATCGGGTATGTCAAAATACTCCTTCAGATGATTCTTGGAGTAAATCTAAATATCGCTGGCTGGGCCGATAAGGCTTGCCGTGCTTGGAGTACTTTCTACCCCCAGTGTCTCAGGAAGTCATGTTGACGGATGCATACAATACTTCGTCTTCATCTTCCGACATTGGTTCCGAAGTTGTAAAATTCAAACGATCAAAGACAGATCATTTTGTTGTCTGGCAACAGCACTGGATGATGACTTTGTGGTTAGAATGGTGTTCAAGTGGTTGAACTGGAGGCGTTGAGATGTTGTCCCGCTTTTGTCTGAGGTGCTCCCGGAGGTCAGAAACAATGACGGGACGAGAAGAAGTTTGAGGGATATGTTCTTTGACAACATTCGGAACATGTTCCAGTTCTTTAGATGTTTTGTCCCTTGAGTGTACAGGGAGGTACTTACTTCATTAGCATAGGTGTCAGGATTTTTGATCCTGGAAGTTTGCCTTTGATGCAGATTCGTCTTCGGCATTGGCTGCTTGCGTTTTGCCGAAGTTGACGTAGACCGAGATCTATTGAGATAACTTCGTAGATCAGCAAATTCGCCTCCACGGGTTTCTGTCTGAGACACCAGTAATTTACCCTGCTTTGATCAAAATATTTGGAGAGTTGGGAGATCTTGGAACTCTGCTACCGGAGTAGGCAGAATACCTCTTTGATCAATACATTTCTCTCTGGTCAGAAGAGAAGATCTCTTGTTTGATAGAGTTCTTGCACTGACTGGTGTCGAGGCACGTTCAAATTGATCTTCTGAGGTAAAAACCGAGGAAGACTGAGAAAAGACCAAAGGGCCTTTTCCTTTGTTTTGTGAGGAAGGGTTAGCTAAAGAGCGTTTCCCTTTGTTGTCTTCCAAGTCGTGGAACGAGGAAGTTTGAGAAAAGACCAACGGGCCTTTTTCTTTGTTCTGAAGAGGAGGAGAAATAGTCAGCAGACTACCCCCAGTGGATTGCGCTGGAGCAACAAGGTGCTTGGGAAGAGGAGCTGAGTCTTTCCCCTTGCTGTGAGAGAAAGAAAGATTAGCCAAAGGGCTGTCCCTCTTAGACTGCGCTGGCACAGTTTGCACAGGGTTTGAAGTAGTTGTTGGCGTATTGGCTGATTGCGCACGAGGAGTGTTGGCAGATGGCCTTTTGGCCACTGACACAGCAGATTGGACAACAGGAATCTTGACTCCAGAGTGCTTGAATTGCACTCTGGTTGCTGGAGTGGTGGACTGCACAGGAAGGGTTGCAGCCAACTGCACCAGGGGAAGAGGAGTCTTGTACTTTGCCAGAGCAGCATAGAAAGTGGTTCGTACACTGGCCATAGGAGCAACACACTGCGCATGGGCAGTAGCAGCAGACTGTACAACAGTTTTAGGAGTAGAGACAGTAGACTGTGCAGCAGTCTTGGCAACAGAGACAGTAGACTGTGCAGCAGTCTTGGCAACAGAGACAATAGACTGCACAACAGTCTTGGCAACAGAGACACAGTCTTGGCAACCGAGACAGTAGACTGTGCAGCAGTCTTGGGGACCCACACTGGGTGAACTTTGCTTGTGACAGAAGTTGTTGCAGTACGAGGGGTGGTCCTGGAGTTGATCATTGCCTCGTAGGCTGTCTGGTTGACCTTTATAACTAGCGTCTTCTGCGTCTTTTCGATAGACGCAACGTCACATTGAGTTGTCACTTCCTCGTCGGAGGAGAAAGTCATCCCCAGCAGAGTCGCCATTTTGTTTGCAAAAACAAAAGTTGATCTTTATTTCACAAACTTTGTAAGAAGATTACAATAGAATTCTGGGAAAGTACAACTGTAGGAATCCGATCTGAAGACGATCGCTTTATCCCTTGGATGATGTGAACTTTGAAGACGATAGCCTCTGAAGTTGAAGGCGATAGCCTCTGAAGAATGTAGCAACACTTGGGCAAGAACTCCTGATCTCTGGTGACAATAATGATCTCTGATCTGATCTCTATGATCCCCCTAGGAAGGACTTGAAACCCTATTTATAGAGTTCTGGAAATAACTAATTTTTAGTTATTCTGGATTGCGCAGGATGGATTGCACAGACACTGGACTGCACAAGCAGTGAACTGAGCTGGCAGTTACTTGATCGTGGGCCAACTGTATGGGACACATGGCATTGTTTGATTGAAATACGCATGATCGTGTACAGACAGTTGCCACGTGGTGAGCAATTGATGGCATGTATGCCACGTACAAAATGTCAGTTGTTTTGATGGACTGCGCAGACTGCGCTGGGTTGGACTGCGCTGCATGGAATCGGGTAGATTATGCTTCGAGTGGGCTGGTAGATTGCGCTGGCTGTACAGCTGTCCTCGAGCGCTGTGCTATACGAGAAACGAACAGTTTCCTCGTTCTTCGGGCTGTCAGCTGTCAGAAGATCTAATTCTCTGTCAGATAATGATGACGAAGCCACGTCAGCTAGCGCACTTGGATGAGTGTGCAGTTCAGCCTGCGCAATTGAGGTGTTACACAATCTATCTCCTGCACAATTCATTTTAAGTATGCACAATTTAATTTTCCTTGCTTTTTTGATGGGTGCAACTTGATTTTTAGGACCTACAGTAATTACTATTATATCGGACATCTCAAAGGAGCAAAGGTAAATGAAGTCAAAAAATTTACCTGAGCCCAGCACACGTACGGGGTCTCATGAGGCATGACATCTCGCTCTGTATAGAGCCTCGCTATAGTATTTTCAGAGACAGCCGTTTGGCTGCTCCCAACCTTCGAACCGCCTGACATAAAGTGGTCGCTTCCGGCCTCTGGGTCAACTTGGACACCTGGGGCTGTAGCTATCTCTGCCTTCTCTGTCTCAATAACATGTTCGGTTGGAGTTTGAACTCCTTTAGCATTGATTTGAGGATTCTCATCACCCTCGACATCAACATCCCCTCCCTGTCATCATTAGGGGTCTTACCATCTTCGATGATGATATCACCTTTGATATCAACATCTTCATCTTCACCTTCATCACCACTTGAGCCCTTATTGCCCTCAACTTCAGTATCAGAGTCTTCACCACTTGGCAGTTCTTTAAAACCTTGATTAGCATCATTGGGGATCCGGTCACTATCATCATGCTATCACCATTTTCAATTTGATCTTATTTGGCTACTAGATCTTGGGCCAGTACTTAAACATGGAGTTTCATTCAGACCAGGATCAGAAGCTGCATCAATCAAGTCCTCCTCAGTTGGATCAATACCAAGATCACTGTCTAGCAATGATTCTATCATCCTTTTATCCTATGAAGGTTCTTCACTTGGAACAGGAGCTGCAAGAGCCTGAGGTGTAGAAGACACTGAAGTAATTGGGGATGACTCACTCGTTGAAGAAGATTTTAGGCCAGCAGCAGCAAACACCGCCAATGTTACTGAAGACAAAAGAATGGTGAATCCTACGACCAATGGCTCTGAAACAACAATACCAGGAGTATCTGTTGCTGTCACGCCCCAGAACCAGAATACTGGAGAGCGGGGGCGTACATAGCCAGCTACGTATATTGAAGTGCAACCCACCTCGCTATACGGTCACGGCTGTCTAGATACATGAGGGTTTAACTACAAGCCAACAGTCTCCTATGGTCGTGAACAAGCCTATTGTCTCAATCACAAGCAAGTAAGTAAATGTTACAAGATGTAAGACCACCAAATATACAATAGTAAGGCGTCCCAAACATTACATATTTAGCTGATCATGAAGCTAGTCGTTATAAAATGTCAGGACTAGCAAGAGTTCAGTCATACATGATCAACCCTAGGATCTGTCAATCATGTTACAGCCCGTAGGCAGACAGTAAATAAAGATGCAATACGAGCTAACACGTGCTCGCCGGTTAAACGCCTCAAAAGAATAATTTTACATTAAAGTGGGAGAACAAAAAGAAACCCACTCGTTGCCAGGGTTACGCCTGGTGGTCACCATCTGGCTGGAAGGTAGGTAGATCCTCTGCTACTGCTCCGATATCTGGCTATACAAAATCAGCTGGGTCAGACCCCAGAAAGAGCAAGTAACACAAAGGGGGCTTCACTTAGGAACTAAAACCAGAATATCACAATAGAATATTAAAGATAATAAATAAAGGACTGATAATAGTAGAGATAACAACAGTAAACTGAGTACGAGAAAACCATTCAAGTAGCCAGGTCACAACCCTTAAACCAAACAAGGACCGGGGTTGTAACCCTTCACCTGAATAGAAACCTGTCTCAAATACTATTGGTAAGGTAATATATCGAGCACGAAGAAACCATTCAAGTAGCCAGACTGCAACCCTTAAACCAAACAAGGACCGGGATTGCAATCCTTCGCCTGAATAGAAACCTGCCTCAATTACTATTGGTACAGTGAAGACAATAAATGAAGAGAGGACACAGAACTGCTCCGGGAGCCAGGTTACAACCCTTAAACCAAACAAGGACCGAGGTTGTAACCCTTCGCCTGAACAGAACTGGACCCCTGATCTTTATTGTTAAGGCCAGTATGGATAATCATGCTACTGAGGTAAGAAAAAACATGACGAACATGGCATGGGGTTGCAATAAGACAATAAACGAAGAGAGGACACAGAACTACTCCGGGAGCCAGGTTACAACCCTTAAACCAAACAAGGACCGGGGTTGTAACCCTTCGCCTGAACAGAACTGGACCCCCGATCGTTATTGTTAAGGCAAGCATCAATAATCATGTCATGTCACAATCTTGCACAGGATCAGGATAAGACTAAGCTGGAATAAACTCCATTCAATCAATCATGGCCAATCAAGAGTACGGCTTGATACTTTTAACTAACTAGGGTTATCACAGGCCTAGTTACTAACAAGATGCAATGAGATTATCCCAACAGCCACAAGCCCTGCAGACCATCCGGTTATCCAGGTCGAATGTCCATTTATGAAGAATGCAACACGTAATTGTGTGCTAGAAATGTGCCCTACTCGTCGGTAGGCTACAAGTCCACTGAATGCGCCCAGATAACGGAATTGTCTGTAGCTGGAAATCTCTTCATGACTACTGAATCATTCTAGTTAATTAGACTTAGTCAATTTCAGTAGGTACCCCTGAACGTGGTATTCAGGGATCTCCATCCTAGACAAGATGCAAGACAGTACCAGTTTATTTGTACAAACATAATCACCCATGGTGTCCAGGTTATTCATACTTGTCATGTCAGACTAGCTGTCATAACAGCATGTCATGATATATCATATCAGTTTACTGGTTAAGCGTGCGCCACGGCAGGCCACTATCGGGTTATATTCTTACATTATCATGAATGAGAGAAACTTGCATAAAATAACTAGTGACATATTCTTGAAGCCAAGAAAAAGATCTACAACTTTCATGTTTTGAGTTTTTTCAAGATTCTAGCTACAAAACAACTTAAACATGCAAAAACAGTGAAATAGAGCAATTCCGGCGCATGGGATTCCTGCACCATCGGCGTATGAGATTCCTGCACCATCGGTGCATGGGATTCCTGCACCATCGGCGCATGGGATTCCTGTACCATCGGCGCATGAGATTCCTGCACCATCGGCGCATGGGATTCCTGTACCATCGGCGCATGGGATTCCTGCACCATCGGCGCATGGGATTCCTACACCATCGGCGCATGAGATTCCTGCACCATCGGCGCATGGAAAACTTACGTTGCGTCTTCAGTACATGCGCATAGGGAACCTATGCGCATGACACGCTCGGAGTTAAGGGATGAGTTGCCGGGACTTCACGGCGCATGGCCTCCCGGCGCATGGCCTCCCGGGCGCATGGAGTTCATCGTCCCCAAACAGCAAGTTCAGCCATGAAAGTCCTAAAAACTTTCTATGGCCATAACTTCCTCATCCGAAGTCGAAATCAAGCGAAACAAAAGCCAAAACTGCATGAAATTGAATTCTCTACAACATGGAACCATTAGTTTTCAAAAATAAGTAAGTTTTAGCGATCAAAATAAAAAAAAACCGAAAAGTTATAAACTTAGATCTACAAGAATCCATCCATCAAATCCAAAAATGTCAAGTTCTAAAGAGGCTTAGAATCAAGTACGGAAGAGAATGGATCAATAAAACTTGAGATCCATCATGAAGAAAGTTTGCACTTGCCTAAGCTCTAACTCTCTTCCTCCTGGTGGTTGAAGAAGTAATGGTGGAGAATAAATGAAGAAGGAAGGAAATAATGATGAGAGAGAAAAGGAAGGGGTTATAAATAAGGAGGGTGGTGGTAGGTAGGAGGGTTTACCTTTGGTTCATGATGAACCAAAGCAAACCAAACCAAGCCGAACCAACCCAAGAATAAACCAATCAATGAAATACTAGAATAAATCAAGCAGGGAGACATACAATATGGGTCAAATTACGTATACGTATACCAAGATACGCAATACGAACCACAGGCATTACAACTCTACCCACCTTAAAAGAATTCCGTCCTCAGAATTTAATTAAGAGGCTAGAGGGACAAAAACAAGCTATACTATTCACAGGCAAGCTATACTAATCAAGCAATTAATTAATTATTCATGCAAGCAAGGAATCGAAGGCATGAGGCATAAGAAAGATATTATACCTCACGAGTCAAACAGGTCGGGATATCGCGATCGGATATCATCCTCACGCTCCCACGTTGACTCACCCAAAGAGTGATGACCCCAAGCAACTCGGACTAACTTGATAGTCTTGTTCTTGAGTATCTTCTCTCTTCGGTCCAATATAGACACGGGCCTCTCCTCATACGAAAGGTTGGTACCAACAACCAATTCTGAATGATCTAGGATGTAGCTCGGGTCCAGGATTTACCGAGTTGGGATACATGGAACACGTCATGCACCTCACGTAGTGACGGTGGAAGAGCGAGACGATAGGATACATCTTCTACTCGCTCCAGAATGTCGAACAGCCCTATATACCTAGGACTAAGCTTTCCCCGCACGCCGAAACGAATGACGCCACGGTTAGGCGAAATCCTCAGGAATACATGGTCACCGACCGAGAATTCAAGAGGGCGCCGATGAGAATCGGCCCAATGACGCTGGCGATCTTGGGCAACTCGAAGATGATCTCTGACTCTCCTGACCACTTCAACGGTCTGAGCAATCATTTCCGGACCAAACATCTGTCTCTCTCCGACATCGTCCTATGCTAGCGGGGATCGACACTTCCTACCATACAGTGCCTCGAACGGTGCCATCTGGATACTGGCCTGGAAACTGTTGTTGTACGAGAACTCTACCAGGTGCAGGTGATCTTCCCATGAACCACCGAAGTCGAGTGTACATGACCGTAACATATCTTCAAGAGTCTGGATCGTGCGTTCCGACTGGCCATCTGTCTGTGGATGATAAGTGGAGCTGAACTGGAGGCGAGTTCCTAAACTCTCTTGCAAGCTACGCCAAAAGTGTGACGTAAATCTGGAATCTCTGTCCGAGGTGATACTGACTGGTATACCATAGAGTCTGACGATCTGTCTGAGGTACATCTCCGCTAGTTGAGCCGTCGGCTGATCGACTCTGAACGGAAGAAAATGAGCCACCTTCGTGAGCCTGTCTATAATAACCCAAATAGCATCTCTGCCAGTCGGGGATCTAGGTAATCCAGTCACGAAATCCATGGTTATATGCTCCCACTTTCATTCTGGAATTGGCAAGGGCTGAAGAAGTCCAGCTGGCCTCTGATGTTCGGCTTTAACTTGTTGACAAACCAAACATCGAGAGACAAACCGGGCTATCTCCCTCTTCATACCATTCCACCAAAAGTGCTGACGGATATCACGGTACATCTTCGTACCGCCAGGATGAATGGAATACTGTGAATTGTGAGCCTCTGTCATGATCTCCTGTCTGATATCTCTACTGGATACACAAAGATGCTTCCCATGTCGAAGTGTACCGTCTTCATGGATACATAACTCTGGTCTTCGTCCTGCCTCACATTCTGCTCTGAGTCGCTGAAGCTTGGAATCTGCTGATTGCGCCATCCGGATTCTCTCGACTATAGTGGACTGAACTTGCATGCTGGCCATCAATGCCACACTGGAAGGGAGAACAACTTCTATACCCATCTTCTGAAGATCGGCTAACAGCTCTGGTTGCGCTGTTAGGAAATAAACTCCGGCTCTCCTGCTCAATGCTTCTGCAACAACGTTGGCCTTTCCTGGGTGATACTGCAGGTTGACATCATAATCCACAAGTAGCTCCAGCCACCTCCTCTGACGCATGTTGAGATCCTTCTGGGTGAACACATACTTCAGGCTCTTGTGGTCGGTGAAAATCTCCACCCTATCTCCGTATAAGTAGTGCCTCCACAACTTAAGTGCAAACACTACTGCTGCCAACTCCAAGTCATGGGTTGGATAATTTCTCTCATGATCACGAAGTTGCCGTGATACATAAGCTATTACCTTCCCATGCTGCATTAGAACACATCCTAAGCCTCTGCTTGAAGCATCACAATACACTGAGAATCCTTCGGTTCTGTCTGGGAGCGTGAGAATGGGTGCCGTCATCAAGCCTCGCTTCAACTTCTCAAAAGAATCCTGGCACTCTGCTGTCCAAGCAAACTGCACATCCTTGCGGGTCAACTGGGTCAATGGTGCTGAGATCCGAGCAAAGTCCGAAATAAATCGCCGGTAGTAGCCGGCCAATCCAAGAAAACTGCGAACTTCTGCAACCGTGCTAGGCACTGGCCATGCCTCAATGGCCACAATCTTCTGGGGATCCACTTCTACTCCTCCTCTGGTGATGATATGGCCCAAGTACGAAATACGATCGAGCCAGAACTCGTATTTACTAAACTTGGCATACAACTGGTGCTCTCTGAGAATCTGGAGGACAACTCGGAGATGCTGCTCATGCTCCGCTTCACTCTTGCTGTAGACCAGGATGTCGTCTAGGAACACAATCACGAACTTATCCAAATAAGGCATGAAGATGCGATTCATGAGGTCCATGAATACAGTCGGCGCATTGGTTGCTCCAAATGGCATCATAAGGAACTCCCAATGCCCATACCTAGATCTGAAAGTAGTCTTCGGAATGTCCTGCTCTCTGACTCTGATCTGATGGTATCCTGACCACAAGTCGATCTTCGAGAACACTGCTGCCCCCTTGAGTTGATCAAACAAGTCATCTATCCTTGGGAGAGGGTATCTGTTTTTGGTTGTCACTGAGTTCAAGGTACGATAATCTATACATAATCTGGATGTACCATCCTTCTTTTTCATAAGAAGCATCGGGGCTCCCCAAGGCGATCCACTAGCACGAATGAATCCCTTGGTTCTGAGTTCTTCAATCATCTTGTACAATATCTCCAGCTCTGATGGCGCCATCCTGTAGACTCTCTCTGACACTGGGCCTGTTTCGGGAATCAAGTCGATGGTGAACTCGATCTTCCGCTCTGGCGGCATCCCTGGAAGCACTTCGGGGAAAACATCTGGAAACTCTTCGACTATCCGAGGTAACTGCACTACTGCTACTGCCATCCGCAACACTGGAGGAGAAGGTTCAACTTCGCCTCGGGAGAAGGAAAACTCTGGCTCGCCTGGAATGCTAAAAATAACCCTGCCAATGTGGCAGTCTATCCTAGCATACTGGTCCCTCAACCAATCCATCCCTAAGACCACATCATAATCGGCCATCGGGAACTCTATCAATCTAGCGGGGAATTCTCTACCGCTAACTATGATCCAACACGAGGAAAATACTCTATCTACTCCCACAAGTCCGTTACCAGTAAGTATATTGAGCCTTACTGATAATGACTCGGGCTCCAATCCTACCCGTGTCGCGAATCATGCAGACATAAATGAATGCGAGGCACCAGAATCAAATAATACTGAAGCTGGAAAGGTGTTGACGAGAATAGTACCTGCCACTACCTCACCTGGTGCTATTCCTTCTTCTCCCATGGTCAAAGCCAGCACTTGACCATGTCCTCTGGGTGCGGGTCCCCTCTGTTAAAAATTCCTCTGTCTGTTCTGGATCAGGGCTTGGGCTTGGGCATACTGCTGCGGTCTCTGCTGCTGGAATGCCTGGGCCTGCGTCGACAATAGCCTCGAGAACGGGTACTGCAGCTGCTGTTGTTGGACTGCTGCTGGTCCTCTAACTGAAGGACTAGAGAAGGCCGATGAACTCCCCCTGTTTGGGCAGTTCCCAACCCTGTGGTCTGGGGTACCACAAACCAAGCACAAACCCTGTGCTCTGTGACACTCTGATACCATATGCCCTGGCTTCCCGCAGTCTGAACATCCCACTGTGGAAGACTGCTTCTGCTTCTGCTGCTGAGGGTGTGTCGGGGTGGAATGCTGAACCGACGTCACTGAGGCCGCCCGTCTCGGAGCTCCAATGGTCAAGGCCCTGGCTGCCGGGACTGGTACTGAAGACTGATTCATCTGGCTGTGGGATCGCTTCCGACCTCCGGTCCTATCCACGATCCTCTGGGAGGTATACTCATGCCTCTGGGCTGCTCTCAACACTGCATCAAAAGTCTGATGCTCAAACTGCTCCACTGCCAATAGAATCTCCAGATGAAGCCCCTGCTGGAACCGCTGGGCTCTATCGAACTCGGTTGTCACCAAGGTGGGAGCAAACCGACTAAGCCTCGCAAACTCGATCGCATATCCATCGACCGTCCTGCCCATCTGCTTCAGATTGGTGAACCTCGTTTGTAGATTGTATCGAGCTACAGCATTGAAATACTTAGTCTGGAATCTCTTCCTGAATACTGCCCATGAAATAGGGGCCACTAATCCATCGGCCTGCACTGCCCACCAGTTGCGGGCAAGATCTAGTAACTGCAGGCGCTCTACGGCCACCTTTTCGGCTTCTGGAG
This sequence comes from Iris pallida, assembly GCA_029216955.1. NCBI lineage: Eukaryota > Viridiplantae > Streptophyta > Magnoliopsida > Asparagales > Iridaceae > Iris > Iris pallida. Next base: position 13,748,653 of record JANAVB010017596.1, on the reverse strand, counting down.
TCCTGGCTGCTTCAAGAATCACCTCTGTGTCCTGAAGCCATGCATCTGCAGCAATCGCATCTTCACTGCCGTCGAAGAAGGGAGGGTTCAAGCGCTTGAAGCTGTTAGCCGCGCTATTATTCTGATGACCTCCTCTGGTCAAAGCATCTGCCACCGCCTGGTGCAAGGCATCTCCGCGACGATCCTGGGAAGCTAATAAGGACCTGATGAGACCCACCAAAGTGCCATCCTCAGGCTCTGCAGGCTGGACGGGCTGAATTGGTGGTTCTCCTTCGGTAGGCATGACTCTGGAGGCTACTCCTGAATGCTGGGCTTGATCTCCAGGTTGCTGCTGGTCGCGGGAGGTGCTCCGCCTTGCTGATCGACAGGTCTAGGAACAATGCCGCTGAAGAAGATGACATAGGAAACAATAAGGAAGGACCAGGACAGATCAACGATACAAGCATGTGATCAGGTCAAGATTACAGGGATTCAGAAGATACGAGCAGAGATCAAGGACGAGTACTGATTGAGACATCTATTCGGCAAACCCTCACATACCTTGATTTATAAGACCTGCATGGGCCACCACTAAAACCATGTCACGTCCCAGAACCAGAATACTGGAGAGCGGGGGCGTACATAGCCAGCTACGTATATTGAAGTGCAATCCACCTCACTATACGGTCACGGCTGTCTAGATACATGAGGGTTTAACTACAAGCCAACAGTCTCCTATGGTCGTGAACAAGCCTATTGTCTCAATCACAAGCAAGTAAGTAAATGTTACAAGATGTAAGACCACCAAATATACAATAGTAAGACGTCCCAAACATTACATATTTAGCTGATCATGAAGCTAGTCATTACAAAATGTCAGGACTAGCAAGAGTTCAGTCATACATGATCAACCCTAGGATCTGTCAATCATGTTACAGCCCGTAGGCAGACAGTAAATAAAGATGCAATACGAGCTAACACGTGCTCGCCGGCTAAACGCCTCAAAAGAATAATTTTATATTAAAGTGGAAGAACAAAAAGAAATCCACTCGTTGCCAAGGTTATGCCTGGTGGTCACCATCTGGCTGGAAGGTAGGTAGATCCTCTACTACTACTCCGATATCTGGCCATACAAAACCAGCTGGGTCAGACCCCAGAAAGAGCAAGTACCACAAATGGGGCTTCACTTAGGAACTAAAACCAGCATATCACAATAGAATATTAAAGATAATAAATAAAGGACTGATAATAATAGAGATAACAACAATAAACTGAGTACGAGGAAAACCATTCAAGTAGCCAGGTCACAACCCTTAAACCAAACAAGGACCGGGGTTGTAACCCTTCACCTCAATAGAAACCCGTCTCAAATACTATTGGTAAGGTAATATATCGAGCACGAAGAAACCATTCAAGTAGCCAGACTGCAACCCTTAAACTAAACAAGGACCGGGGTTGCAATCCTTCGCCTGAATAGAAACCCGCCTCAATTACTATTGGTACAGTGAAGACAATAAATGAAGAGAGGACACAGAACTGCTCCGGGAGCCAGGTTACAACCCTTAAACCAAACAAGGACCGAGGTTGTAACCCTTCGCCTGAGCAAAACTGGACCCCTGATCTTTATTGTTAAGGCCAGTATGGAAAATTATGCTACTGAGGTAAGATAAAACATGACGAACATGGCATGGGGTTGCAATAAGACAATAAACGAAGAGAGGACACAGAACTGCTCTGGGAGCCAGGTTACAACCCTTAAACCAAACAAGGACCGGGGTTGTAACCCTTCGTCTGAACAGAACTGGACCCCCGATCGTTATTGTTAAGGCAAGCATCAATAATCATGTCATGTCATAATCTTGCACAGGATCAGGATAAGACTAAGCTGGAATAAACTCCATTCAATCAATCACGGCCAATCAAGAGTACGGCTTGATACTTTTAACTAACTAGGGTTATCACAGGCCTAGTTACTAACAAGATGCAATGAGATTATCCCAACAGCCACAAGCCCTGCAGACCATCCGGTTATCCAGGTCGAATGTCCATTTATGAAGAATGCAACACGTAATTGTGTGCTGGAAATGTGCCCTACTCGTCGGTAGGCTACAAGTCCACTGAATGCGCCCAGATAACGGGATTGCCTATAGCTGGAAATCTCTTCATGACTACTGAATCATTCTAGTTAATTAGCCTTAGTCAATTTCAGTAGGTACCCCTGACCGTAGTATTCAGGGATCCCCATCCTAGACATGATGCAAGACAGTACCAGTTTATTTGTACAAACACAATCGCCCACAGTGTCCAGGTCATTCATACTTGTCATGTCAGACTAGCTGTCATAACAGCATGTCATGATATATCATGTCAGTTTACTGGTTAAGAGTGTGCCACGGTGGGCCACTATCGGGTTATATTCTTACATTATCATGAATGAGAGAAACTTGCATAAAATAACTAGTGACATATTCTTGAAGCCAAGAAAAAGATCTACAACTTTTATGTTGTGAGTTTTTTCAAGATTCTAGCTACAAAATAACTTAAACAGACAAAAACAGTGAAATAGAGCAATTTCGGCGCATGGGATTCCTGCACCATCGGCGCATGAGATTCCTGCACCATCGGCGCATGGGATTCCTGCACCATCGGCGCATGGGATTCCTGCACCATCGGCACATGGGATTCCTGCACCATCGGTGCATGAGATTCCTGCACCATCGGCGCATGGGATTCCTGTACCATCGGCGTATGGGATTCCTGCACCATCGGCGCATGAGATTCCTGCACCATCAGCGTATGAGATTCCTGCACCATCGGCGCATGGAAAAATCACGTTGCGTCTTCAGTACATGCGCGTAGGGAACCTATGTGCATGACACGCTCGGAGTTAAGGGATGCGTTGCTGGGACTTCCCGGCGCATGGCCGCTCGGCGCATGGCCTCCCGGGCGCATGGAGTTCATCGTCCCCAAACAGCAAGTTCAGCCATGAAAGTCCTAAAAACTTGCTATGGCCATAACTTCCTCATCCGAAGTCGAAATCAAGCGAAACAAAAGCCAAAACTGCATGAAATTGAATTCTCTACAACATGGAACCATTAGTTTTCGAAAATAAGTAAGTTATATAGATCAAAACCAAGAAAAACCAAAAAGTTATAAACTTAGATCTACAAGAATCCATCCATCAAATCTAAAAATGTCAAGTTCTAAAGAGGCTTAGAATCAAGTAAGGAAGAGAATGGATCAATAAAACTTGAGATCCATCATGAAGCAAGTTTGCACTTGCCTAAGCTCTCACTCTCTTCCTTCTGGTGGTTGAAGAAGTAATGGTGGAGAGTAAATGAAGAAGGAAGGAAATAATGATGAGAAAGAAAAGGAAGGGGTTATAAATAAGGAGGGTGGTGGTAGGTAGGAGGGTTTACCTTTGGTTCATGATGAACCAAAGAAAACCAAACCAAGCCGAACCAACCCAAGAATAAACCAATCAATGAAATGCTAGAATAAATCAAGCAGGGAGACATACAATAAGGGTCAAATTACGTATACGTTTACCAAGATACGCAATACGAACCACAGGCATTACAGTTGCAACCATCGAATTTGGAGCATTGGTAGCCGGAGATTCTAGAGATAAAGATATATCAATAGAAATTGCCACATGATCAACATCAAGTAACTCGTACAGAATAGAATGATTAAAAACATTACCTTGTAAAGAAAAAATACCTCCGGATGACGTTGTCCTTTGTTTCGAAGAAGAAGATACTTGAGAAGCTGCAGCCTTCTACCCCTTGACTTTGGTGGCCAATAGCTTTCTTCTGGCCGAATGCTTGAATAAAGGTTGAGGAGAAACGACAATAGCCTCAGTAAAGACAGATGATTGGGGCTGCACTTCTTGAGGAGCAGGCCGTTCTTTGCATGATTCCACTTTGACACCTATACTTTCTCGTCTAAACGGGGACGTGGTCGATCCCCTAAGGAAAGTAGTCATGCCCGGTGACAAGCCAGCTTCTCTCTGCCATGTCTGAAGTCTAGTCCTGGCTCTGGGTCTCTCAACATCAGCTATTTTTTTCTGTCTCATCCCTCCCTACAGCAAGAGAAGGAGGAATATCTTGAGATGACTGGGTGGCAGCCCCTACACTTGGCTTCTTGGCAGCCTTCTTCACAAAAGATTTCTCCTTTTGCTTCTTAAGAAGACCGCTCAGCGGATCTTGAGGTTCATCAACTAAATCCATATTTACAATATCTAGAGGATCCTCGGTAGGGACATCCTCTTCAGCTTCAGTCAAATCTATAGTAGCTGCATCTCCATCAAACACTTTATGAGTACCGATGAAACTATCATTCATCGAATAACCCTCAAAGAAAGTGTTGGGTAAGGTATAGAAGCATGCGAATGAACTCAAGATACACGAACCTTTTTCTATAGTAGCACAATGCATGGTAAATAGAACCCGCGTGCCTCTTGTATTGTAATATCTCCATCCACGGGCACCATCAATCAGATGCCCAAAAGCTTTTAGATAAGTGGTTGCATTTTCAACATGCAACTGATCATAACCGAACTGACGTGCAAAGTGACTTAGCGAATATGGCTCTAAAAAGTAGTTGTTCTCGAATCGGTACACCAGATGAGAGGGTCTAATTGTTTTTAACCAATTAATGGCTTCAGGAGAAGGAAGAAAACCTATGGGCTCTAAATCTTGGATAGGGACCAGAAAGTTTTCATATCCAAGTGGACGAGGAATACAGAAAAATTTCCAATCTGCGCCCCTATTTAGTGTTTTCCTGCAATCAGATAAAGATATAACTTTCCATTTTGCCTCAGCATATCTGTCGATGAAATTAACTGTCAACGCTCCTCCGACCCTAAGGTCAGGATCCATCAATGAAGGGTGATGCAATAATAACCCGCCAAACAGATATGTGTATGGCATTTCGGTATAAGGGTATCCTTTCCGGTTGTCAGGCTTTTCCATCAAACTATCAATGAAGCTTCGGAGTCCTGCATTTAGCCTACTGGTCATGGCCGAGAGAATATCCATTTTGTATCTGAATACCAAGCGCACTGCTATAAAAAGCATGCCACGATAGATTCGGTCAACAATACTAGCACCTGGGATGACAAACCGTCGTAACCACAGGGAAAATAAGCCTGCTAAAGTGGCATCTGAAGATAAATTGATACCACTCAACCTTATATAACTTTCCAGAGGGATATTGACATCATAGTCATTCCAGGGTTTGGCCAACTCTGTATTAGCTCGACCATTCTCCTCTATCAGTTGAGAAATAGTTTGAGCATCAAGCAGCTCAAAAGAGCGAGGCGTACATTCAGATTGATCTTGCACTTTGGGATCTGTCTCATGGCTGAAGAAGAGGTAGACCAACTACTTAAAAATATAGCATGTTGCCCCAGTCTTGCATAGGAGCATGCAGGTGGTAAAATGACACAACAATTCATCTAACACTGCTATCATCTAAGGATTGACTTTGGCCAAAGCCTCTAGCTCATCCTCTGTCGGTAGATACTCCTCGTAAGGGTTATCTTCCATTGGTAGACGAGAAAGAAATTTACATGGAGGGTAAGCCTAGTTCTCCGTAAGGAGTAGCAATGGTACCAGTTCTACTGTTATACTGTTCTGCTAAAGCCAAAAATAAATTAGAGTGATTTTGGATTCCACAAGTGGTGGTCAGAATAGCTTCATAAAACCCCAGCTCTTGTAACTTTTTACGAAAGTTGTCTAAGACTCACACGGACAGACGATTCCAATGGATAATCTCCGGATGCATTAAACCAGTTAATCTCATGCTAACATTGTGAGGATATTCTCCCCCAGAAGCAGCATATATATTGGCAAAGATGGTGATTCTGACGGGTTTCATCGCAGCCGCATCGTCAGACGGTACACTACCTAGTCTCAAATCCCTTAAGCAGGAATTATATTGATCAGATTTGCAGAGAAATATGTCTTTCTTGTGCTCTCTACGATGGTGACATATTCTTCCTACCCTAGCCTCTTGGAAAGGACTCAAATCCCATGACATCTTTCTTGGGTAGCTGGCATGTGCATACCAAGATAAAGATATTCCTCAGCATCTCAGGCAATTATACCGGTACGTCTCCTCTTACGAAAGCCCGTCGATCCTTTGTCGACTTGGGCTGAGAGTCTGCAGCTACAGCCTCTCCAAAGAGGAAAGTTGGCTTCTTAAAGAGACGCGCATCTTCAGACATAAAAGGAGTACCGTTCATTAAGCAAAGCAGGGTTCTATTATCTTGATTCTCTAGCATAGCACTTTGGGTCTCAGGCAGATCATACTGGAGAAAAGGGACATGGGACAGTTTTTTTCTGGTACTCAGACACTCGAAATGAAGATGCCAGCTCCTCAGCATGAATGTCTTCCCTTAAATCAACTACAAAAGAAAAAATTCAGAGTTAAACTTCTGAAAAGATTGTTTTTTCTAAATAATACCCAACGCCAATCATAGATGGCACAGGGGAGGAAAAACCAGTCCTCAGCCAACGCATGCAATTCTCAAGCCAGATGGCGCATCACATCAACTAGCACATGGTCTGCGCATAATGACAGATGGTGCATCACATCAACTAGTGCATGGTCTGCACATAATGACAGATGACACAACATGCTGAGAATATGACAGATGGTGCATGGCGTCATTGGTTATGATTTTTTTATTCCAACCCTCTGAAAGTGTCACGACCCGCATCCAGTGTAGGGGCAAGAGAAGTGGGTACGTCCAGCCTACGCCGCAGTGTCGGCGGTAGAACGCTGTTCTAGGTCATTATCTAATCAACAACTCACACAATTATATAATGTACCTGTCACAATCTCAACTCCGAATGGAGGACATGTATAAGATACGATAATACTCAATCACAATCTAAGCACGATAAGATAACACAGGAGTCTAACAACTATATGTAAAACTTAAAACAACAACAACTTAAATAAACTCCCAAAATCTCAACAGTCTCAAAACACAACTTATTAAAAAACAAGTTCTAAAAGAGAAACTAAACCATAAACTAGTAATCTACTCCAAGCTCTACTGGTCCCCTAGGCTAGCTGTAAATCTCTAGGTTATCTGTAATATTTTCAACAGGTCCAGTCAGGACAAGAACGAGCACAAAATCTCAACAGTTCATATCAAGATAGAAATATAAAGCATGCAATAGAGTAAAATACATAAAATACTGAAAGAAAGTACATGTAGTAAAAGAGGGAGAACTGTAATGTAAATAGCTACCATAAGTAGAGAACTATTAGTGACTAGTGATGTAAAGTACAAGATAGACATATGAACGGCTTAAATTTGTACATGATTACACTAAGAGTTTGCACATGATTACACTACTTTGGAATTGTTCACATGACCATTTATACTCTCCCATATCCCAATCAATACACAAGGATCCAGACAAGTTATGTTATTATACAATATTTTACATGAGGGCCCATAAATGGGTGTACATAAAGTTATACATGAGGGCTCTCTGAACATGAGAGTACATGAATCACAAGAGTATACATGAATAGTAAAAGCACAGGAGTACATGATGAAAGTGAAACACACTTGATATGATGTACCCGATGCTCCCGAGGGAGATAACATCTCAATGTAAAGATCCATCTAGTACCAATCCATGTTAACAACGTGACAACATCAAGTAAAGTAATCTAGAGCAAGAATATAAATCCTAACAAGTATGAAATGATCAGAGAATGTACTCGCCTGATACCCTGAACAGCTGATATGAAAAGATGGCCAACTGGAGTCATAGAGTCCTAGTTAGAGAAACACATGTTATAAAGAGTTTAATTTATATGGTAATTGAAATTATAATGCAATCTACATGAGTCTAAGTCAATCTAGGTCAAAGTCAACTCTTGGCAACTCTGGTCACCTAGTCTAGTCAAACTAGGACAACTAGTCTAATGTGGTCAAACTAGCTATGGTTTGTTCAATAATGGTCAAACTAGTCTAGGTTAGTCAATTCTAGGTCTAAACAAGTCTATAGCCTAAACAATCAAGTATACTAGTACCATTGCTATCTAACACATAGCCTAAATCAAGGCACATAGCTAAGCCACCTAGCTAACAAGGCACACAAACTTAGTTATATAATATACATTACATATATATATATATATATATATATATATATATATATATATATATATATATATATATATATATATATATATATATATCACATATATCCTTACCCATATAGTACCACCCTAACACATACATATAGATATCATATATCAAATATATACATATCCTCACTATGAACCAAAACCTATATCTATATACTCTCATAATATATATAGATGCTATATAACCCAAAAATATATATACCTATCTATATAACCCTTCCACAATCTAACATCACCTACTCAAACTCAAACACTTATACACTAACCAACTAATACTAGGATACCATATCAACCTTGGTCATATTGGCATTCCAAAACCAATACCTTGGTCATAAGGTAAACTAATCATTTACCTTAAAGGTAAAGGTAATTCATATTTACCTTAATATACTAACTTGGTATCATGAGATACCAAGATACCCCTCAAATATCTAATTAACTAACTATCTAATGTACTAACATAACATCTTAACTAATATCTAACATATAACCTATAGAAACTAACTTGCTAACATACCAATATCTAGAACTAACATAACCTACTAACATATCAATATCTAATATACTAGATATCTAACATCAAATTATCTAACAACATATCAAATATCTAATAAAATACTAACCTCTACTATCTAACTAATATTCATACTAACACGAAACTTCAAACGGATTATAGTATGTTGTAGTCCTTCGTGTTAGCTTTCCGAAACTTCAAACGGATCGCATTTTTGTGTCCCGAAGCTCATGGAATCACGAAAACACCGAAACGCGTTCGTCTTTCGTACAACTGACACTCAAACAGTTCTACAGAAAGTTCTAGAATGCAATTGACCTATTAATATATATATTTGGAAAGCTAACTTCGATACGGTTCTTTTAAAAAAATAGGAGATTAATCGGTGTTATAAGCTAAAAATTATGATATTTCTAAGTTGCTATGGCTATTAAAAACGTGGATGAATATTATGACGAATTTTGGTTGTTTGGACAAAAGAAACACATCTCACTCTCCACACCACTCAAGACACACATCAAACCACACTCTCATCTCCTCTAACACAAGCACACCACTAACAACATATCCATACACATCTAAATATATAAAATATATCTAACATATCTATTATATACATACAAAACAATCCATTATATAAAGAGACTAAAATGATAAGTTGAGGCTAAAAATATGACATGTAGACTAAACCACTTAGATCTAACTATGGGTATCCAAATGAAACTCATTCTAACCATCCTAACTAACATTAATTCATCCTCTAACATGTCTAAAACTTAAATTAAAATACAATTAAACCTATTAGACATTAAACCAAACACACGAGGTGTCCTAATTTGAGATCTAATAAATAGGACACAAGAAACAATTCTAACTTGCTCTAGAGAGCTCCAAATGGCCTCAACTTGAATCTATAGTGGGTACATGCATGGGGGTGGATCCTATGGATTCAAAACTAAATAATATGCATAGAAAATCAATTAGAGGGTTAGTTTTACCTATTGGGAGTGGAATCCCAATGATACTCTCAAGGACACGGCTCCGACACGAAGATCTTCCAAAAAGGACACTTCTCCTTGCACTTTGCTCCAAATCTTTGCTAGCATCCTCCTTTGATAGTATGAAAAGGTTGGATGAAAGTTTTGGTGTAGGGATGTAAGGATTTGGAGATCAAATCAAAGAGGGAAGCTCTTTAATTTAGGGAAGAACACTTTGTGAAGGAAAAGAGGCAAGATGGAGTGAAATAAAAGGAAGGGAGGCTAACCTACTTATAGTGGCTGCCATTAAACCCTATTTTGGCCTTGGAGGAAAGCCCAATAAGGCCTCAACTAGTCCTCTTGGTTAGTTTAAGTTAGGTTCAAGTTTGGGATCAAAAGGGTTAAATTTAAGCCTCTAACTTAACCAATATAACAAGTGAGATTAGTCTAAACTCACTAACTTAATTAGTAGCGTTTGTGGGCCATGACTAACTAATCTTGGGGTGCCGTCGAGAGTCTAAGCTATCCGGATCACTAACACAAGTCGGAACGAAATAAAACTCAAACCCGACTAAACAAATCTCGAAAAATCAATATTAAAATATAAAAATTTCTAAAATATTAAAATATGAAAAATGACCAAAATCACAATACATCAATTTAAATATTATTAAAATAATCTAAAATTCACCAATAAATCAAAATCCTAAATAATTCAAAAGTCACAAAATGACCAAAATACCCTTAGCCTAAAAAGTTGTAATTAGTCATTTTACTCACATGGTTAGGTCCCCATGGTCATGATTAGTCTCTAAGCCAAGTAATCTCTAGGGTTACACTAGCAGAACATCAAAATCACAAAACAATAATTTAAATAGTTTTAAATTAATTAAAAATTTACTAAAAATTATAAATTATTTTATTAAATAACAAATTTTTACAAAGGTTCAAAATTACCCTCATTTTAGAAAAGTGGGTGTTATGAGTCTACCCTCCTTAGAAGAATTTTGTCCTCGAAATTAAGAGTGGTCGTACTCCTTCTAGGTTAAACCCCCAACAATCAAGGTCGAAGCTTCTACCTAGCAGCACACAAGGTCAACAAGTAAAATATAGGTAGTAGGCTTAAAATGGGTCATATCCCAAATTTGGGTTGGCAGGTTTGGGTCGTAAAGGTGTTCCCAATTCAAGTCGAAAATAAAAGCGACTTCGTGGGGTAAATCAAGATGGGGTCTTGTGTCAGAAAAGTCGTATGATGATGACGAAGCACAAGATGACGTGTCCGAGTAGGACACCAAGGTCATGGGTGTAGGGTGTCTTGCATAGGTCATGCATGTGAAGTTGGTTTTGAGAAAATAACTAATCTTGTGCTCCTAAATTAAAAGTTATGGCAATGTGCATATGATAATCATCATTAAAGTGGGAATGGTCAAATGGCATAAATTGTACCGAAAGCTGCGATGCAAAAGTAGTACAAGGAAACAAGTTTGAGTGGGACATAATATATCAAAGTGAACATAATCTTGTCTACCACAAACTTATGAAGGAAGTTTTCAAAGATTTATATCTCTGACGTTCCAGAAATCAAAGTCACAGACAGAATATTCGTCTACCTAGAATACTCTCTCTAGGGTTCCCATCTAGCCATTCTAGTCATACTACAACACAAAGCAATCACAAGGTATCAAAATATACAAGCAATGTGGGGTGTATCAATTATCTCAAAAGACATGCTAAGGTCTAGGCTGGAAATCTGGGTACTGCTCCCTCAAGATCTCAGCCTGAACTCTCTGTGTCTCTAACACATCCCGGAGAAGTCCGAATATCTGAGCTCCATCAGGAAACAATCCTTCCGAGAATATGGTATGGGGTACCACTGTAGGAGGCAGAAGAAGACTCTCAGTCTCAGGTGAAGCTGCAACTACACTCAAGGACAGGCTCTAGTCATGGGTGCCCTACTGGAAAGGATAAGGAAAATAATAAATTATCAAGGCTGTAAGGCAGAATAACATCCTATATAAAAACTGGTAGGTATTATAAATAACAGAGGAATCATCTACAATGGTTTACTATTCTAATACCAATGCTAACTATCATCTCTAGGGTACAGACACTCTACAAGTCATCATATCATTATACTATGAAAGAACTACATATGAATAAGCTCTACAAAAACTCAAATATCCCTACTCTTAAGTTATTTGATGATGGAATACAATTTTATAACAACAGAAGGATACGATAGAGATGATATGTTTAAAAACCTTCTCAAGATACAATCTGATAATCATATGCGTCTGTCCAAAATTATGTTACTCAGAATTCTCGCTATGCCAGTAAGCAAGGCTGCGATAAACGATAGATTCCATAACTGGGGTATGCACCTCTATAATCATGTCGTCTAGAATTCTCGCTATGTCGACTAGTATAGTTGCGAGAAATTTTAAATCTCATAACCAAGATATGTACATCCGAAGTCAGGTCTCTACGTTTCCGCCACGCCGGCTAATATGACTGCGATAAACTCCAGGTTCCATAATCAAGTAGACGTTTTACCATCCCTGTTATTCCCGTCAACTTATGTTATCAGAAAATATTGTAACTCATGCCATAAAATTCATCTCGATAGGAAAATAGGAATCAACAACGATCCATCAAAAATCAAATTCAATAACAAGGAGTAAGGGTGAACAAAACAAAGGAAAGGATTTCAAATTAAAGTTTAAATAAGATTCTCAAGGGTCGTCCCAGGAATCTCTCAAGGATTTCTAACTCTGATTAAGTATCCTCTCATTCTAACACCTTACTTCCTATATTCTATCACAGGCTCGTAGCAGTATAACTAAGTCGTTGCGCTACTACGATATCGCAATAATACGACTCTCGACCTGCATGGGCCACCACTAAAAATGTGTCACGACCCGCACCCAGTGTAGGGGCATGAGAAGTGTTATATCCAGCCTATGCCGCAGTGTCGGCGGTAGAACACTGTTCTAGGTCACTATCTAATCAACAACTCACACAATTATATAATGTACCTGTCACAATCTCAACTCTGAATGGAGGACAGGTATAAGATACGATAATATTCAATCACAATCTAAGCACGATAAGATAACACAGGAGTCTAACAGCTATATATAAAACTCAAAACAACAACTTAATAAACTCCCAAAATCTCAACAATCTCAAAATACCACTTATTACAAAACAAGTTCTAAAAGAGAAACTAAACCATAAACAAGTAATCTACTCCAAGCTCTACTGATCCTCAAGGCTAGCTGTGAATCTCCAGGTTACCTGTAATATTTTCAACAGATCCAGTCAGGATAGGAATGAGCACAAAATTTTAACAGTTCATATCAAGACAGGAATATAAAGCATGCAATAGAGTGAAATACATGAAATGCTAAAGGAAAGTACATATAGTAAAAGAGAAAGAACTGTAATATAAATAGCTACTATAAGTAGAGAACTATCAGACTAGTGATGTACAGTACAAGATAGACATATGAACGGCTTAAATTTGCACACGATTACACTAAGGGTTTACACATGATTACACTACCTTGGAATTGTTCACATGACTATTTATACTCAACAATATCCCAATCAATACACAAGGATCCAGACAAGTTATGTTATTATACAATATTTCATATGAGGGCCCATAAATGGGTGTACATGAAGTTATACATGAGGGCTCTGTGAACATGAGAGTACATGAATCACAAGAGTATACATGAATAGTGAAAGCACAGGAGTACATGATGAAAGTAAAACGCACATGACATGATGTACCTGATGCTCCCGAGGGGGATAACATCTCAATGTAAAGATCTATATAGAACCAATCCATGTTAACAACATGACAACATCAAGTAAAGTAATCTAGAGCAAGAATATAAATCCTAACAAGTATAAAATGATCAGAGAATGTACTCGCCTGATACCCTGAACAGCTGATATAAAAAGATGGCCAACTGGAGTCACATAGTCCTAGTTAGAGCAACACAGGTTATAAAGAGTTCAATTTATATGGTAATTAAAATTATAATGCAATATATATGATTCTAAGTCAATCTAAGTCAAGTCAACTCTTGGTCAACTCTGGTCACCTAGTTTAGTCAAACTAGGACAACTAGTCTAATGTGGTCAAACTAGCTAGGGTTTGATCAACAATGGTCAAACTAGTCTAGGTTAGTCAATTTTAGGTCTAAACAAGTCTATGGCCTAAATAATTAAGTATACTAGTAGCATTGCTATCTAACACATAGCCTAAATCAAGGCACATAGCTAAACCACCTAGCTAACAAGGCACACAAACTTAGTTATATAATATACACTACATACATATCACATATATCCTTACCCATATAGTACCACCCTAACACATACATATAGATATCATATATTAAGTATATACATATTCTCACTATAAACCATAACCTATATCTATATACTCTCATAATATATATAGATGCTATATAACCCAAATATATATATATATATATATATATATATATATATATATATATATATATATATATATATATAAATATATTATATATATATATATATATATATATATATATATATATATAAATATATTATATATATATATATATATATATATATATATATATATATATATATATATATATATAAAATCCTTCTACAATCTAACATCACCTACTCAAACTCAAACACTTAGACACTAACCCACTAACACTAGGATACCATATCAACCTTGGTCATATTGGCATCCTAAAACCAATATCTTGGTCATAAGATAAACTAATCATTTATCTTAAAGGTAAAGGTAATTCATATTTACCTTAAGATACTAACTTGGTATCATAAGATACCAAGATGCCTCTCAAATATCTAGTTAACTATCTAATATACTAACATAACATCTTAACTAATATCTAACATATAACCTATAGAGACTAACTTGCTAACATACCAATATCTAGAACTAACATAACCTACTAACATATCAATATCTAATATGCTAGATATCTAACATCAAACTATCTAACAATATATCAAATATCTAACAAAATACTAATCTCTACTATCTAACTAACATTCATACTAACAAATATAACTTACACTAACATATAACAAACTCTAATATATCTAACCCTCTACTAACTAATATATAACAAACATACTAACATATATAACTTACACTAACATATAACAACTCTAACATATCTAACCCTCTACTAACCAACATCTAACAAACATACTAACATATATTACCTAACAATAATATATATATATATATATATATATATATATATATATATATATATATATATATATATATATATATATATATACTCGACAACCTATGATACCTACATTTATTTAATATCCATAATACATAGGCTCATAGGTTACACAAAATGCCTATATCGTATAGTCACTCTTCTACTTAAAATTAATACTATACCAATTGGGCCTTCACTAAATTCTAGTATTAAAGTATGTTGTTGCCCTTCGTATTAGCTTTTCGAAACTTCAAACGGATCGCATCTTCGTGTCCGAAAGCTCCCGAAATCGTAAAAACAACGAAACACGTTCGTCTTTCGTACAGCTGACACTCAAACAGTTCTACAAAAAGTTCTAGAATGTATTTGACCTATTAATATATATATTTGGAAAGCTAACTTCGATTCGGTTCTTTTAAAAAAATGGGAGATTAATCGAAGTTCTAAGCTAAAAATTATGATATTTCTAAGTTCCTATGGCTACTAAAAATATGGATGAATATTATGACGAATTTGGGTTGTTTGGACAAAAGAAACACATCTCACTCTCCACACCACTCAAGACACACATCAAACCATACTCCCCTCTCCTCTAACACAAGCACACCACTAACAACATGTCCACATACATCTAAATATATGAAATATATCTAACATATCTATTATATACATACAAAACAGTCAATTATATAAAGAGACAATAAAATGATAAGTTGAGGCTAAAAATATGACATGTAGACTAAAGCACTTAGATCTACCCATGGTTATCCAAATGAAACTCATTCTAACCATCCTAACTAACATCAATCCATCCTCTAACATGTCTAAAACTGAAATTAAAACACAATTAAACCTATTAGACATTAAACCAAACACATGAGGTGTCCTAATTTGAGATCTAATAAGTAGGACATAAGACACAATTCTAATTTGCTCTAGAGAGCTCCAAATGGCCTTAAACTTGAATCTAAAGTAGGTACATGCATGGGGGTGGATCCTATGGATTCAAAACTAACTAATATGTATAAAAAATTAATTTAGAGGGTTAGTTTTACTTATTGGGAGTAGAATTCCAATGATACTCTCAAGGACACGGCTCCGACACGAAGATCTTCCAAAAAAGAGACTCCTCCTTACACTTTGCTCCAAATCTTTGCTACCCCTTGGTAGTATGAGAAGGTTGGATGGAAGTTTTGGTGGAGAGATGTAAGGATTTGGAGATCAAATCAAAGAAGAAAGCTCTCTAATTTGGGGAAGAACACTTTGTGAAGGAAAAGATGCAAGATGGAATGAAATGAAAGGAAGGGAGGCTAACCTACCTATAGTGGCTACCATTAAATCCTATTTGGGCCTTGGAGGAAAGCCCAATAAAGCCTCAGCTAGTCCTCTTGGTTAATTTTAAGTTATGTTCAAGTTTGGGATCAAAATGGTTAAATTTAAGCCTCTAACTTAACTAATCTAACAAGTGAGATTAGTTTAAACTCAATAACTTAATTAGTGGGGTTTGTGGGCTATGACTAACCAATTTTGGGATTCCGTCTAGAGTCTAAGCTACCCGGGTCACTAACACAAGTCGGAACGAAACGAAACTCAAACCCGACTAAACAAATCCCAAAAAATCAATATTAAAATATAAAAATTTCTAAAATATTAAAATATGAAAAATGACCAAAATTATAATACATCAATTTAAATATTATTAAAATAATCTAAAATTCACCAATTAATCAAAATCCTAAATAATTCAAAAGTCACAAAATGACCAAAATATCCTTAGCCTAAAAAGTTATAATTAGTCATTCTAATCACATGGTTAGGTCCCCATGGTCATGGTTAGTCTCTAGGCCAAGTAGTATCTAGGGTTACACTAGCAGAATATCAAAATAACAAAACAATGATTTAAATAGTTTCAAATTAATTAAAAATTCACTAAAAATCATAAATCATATTATTAAATAACAAATTTTTACAAAGGTTCAAAATTACCCTCATTTTAGAAAAGTTGGTGTTACAAGTCTAGCCTCCTTATAAGAATTTCGTCCTCAAAATTAAGAGTGGTCGTACTCCTTCTAGGTCAAACCCCCAACAATCAAGGTCGAAGCTTCTACCTAGCAGCACACAAGGTTAACAAGTAAAATATGGATAGTAGGCTTAAATAGGTCATATCCCAAATTTGGGTCGGCAGGTTTGGGTCGTAAAGGTGTCCCTAATTCGAATCGAAAATAAAAACAACTCCGTGGGGTAAATCAATATGGGGTCTTGTGTCAGAAAAGTCGTGTGATAACGATGAAGCACAAGATGGCGTGTCCGAGTAGGACTCGAAGGTCATGGGTGTAGGGTGTCATGTATAGGTCATGCATGTGAAGTTGGTATTGAGAAAATGCCTAATCTTGTGCTCCTAATTAAAAGTCATGGCAATGTGCATATGATAATCATCATTAAAGTAGGAATGGTCAAATAGCCTAAATTGGACCGAAAGCTGCGATACAAAAGTAGTACCAGGGAACACGTTTGAGTGGGACATAATATATTAAAGTGAAGATAATCTTGTCTACTACAAACTTATGGAGGAAGTTTCTAAAGATTTACATCTCTGACGTTCCAGAAATCAAAGTCACAGAAAGAATATTCATCTACCTTGAATACTCTCTCTACGGTTCCCATCTAGCCATTCTCGTTATACTACAACACAAAATAATCATAAGGTTTCAAAATATACAAGCAATGTGGGGTGTATCAATTATCTCAAAAGATATGCTAAGGTCTAGACTAGAAATCTGGGTACTGCTCCTTCAAGATCTCAGCTTGAACTCTCTGTGTCTCTAACAGATCCCGGAGAAGTTCGAATATCTAAGCTCCATCAGAAACAACCCTCCCGAGAATATGGTATGGGGTACCACTATAGGAGGCAGAGGAAGACTCTCAGTTTTAGGCGAAGCTACAGCTACACTCAAGGACAGGCTCTGGTCATGGGTGCCCTACTGGAAAGGATAAGGCAAATAATAAATCATCAAGGCTGTAAGGCAGAATAACATCCTATATAAAAATTGGTAGGTATTATAAATAACAGAGAAATCATCTACAATGGATTACTATTCTAATACCAATGCTAACTATCATCTCTAGGGTACAGACACTCTACAAGTCATCATATCATTACACTATAAAAGAACTACATATGAATAAGCTTTATAAAAACTAAAATATCCCTACTCTTATGTTATTTGATGATGGAATACAATTTTATAACAACAGAAGGATACAATAGAGATAATATATTTAAAAACCTTCTCAAGATACAATCTGATAATCATATGCGTCAGTCCAAAATCATGTTACTCAGAATCTTCGCCATGCCAGTAAGCAAGGCTGCGATAAACGATATATTTCATAACTGGGGTATGCACCTCTATAATCATATTGTCTAGAATTCTCGCTATGCCGACTAGTATAACTGCAAGAAATTCCAAATCTCATAACCAAGATATGTACATCCAAAGTCAGGTCTCTACGTTTCTGCCACGTCGGCTAATATGGCTGTGATAAACTTCAGGTTCCATAATCAAGTAGACGTTTAACCATCCCTGTTATTTTCGTCAACATATGTTATCAGAAAATATCGTAACTCATGCCATAAAATTCTTCTCGATAGGAAAATCAAAATCAACAACGATCCATCAAAAATCAAATTCAATAACAAGGAGTAAGGGTGAACAAAACAAAGGAAGGGATTTCAAATTGAAGTTTAAATAAGATTCTCAAAGGTTATTCCAGGAATCTTTCAAGGATTTCTAACTGTGATTGAGTATCCTCTCATTCTAACATCTTACTTCCTATATTCTATCGCAGGCTCGTAGCAGTACAACTAAGTCGTTGTGCTACTACGATATCGCAATAATGCCACTCTCGACCTGCATGGGCCACCACTAAAAATGTGTCACGACCAGTACCCAGTGTAGGGGTACGAGAAGTGGGTACATCCAGCCTATGCCGCAGAGTCGGCTATAGAACGCTGTTCTAGGTCACTATCTAATCAACAACTCATACAATTATATAATATACATGTCACAATCTCAACTCCGAATAGAGGACATGTATAGGATACTATAATATTCAATCATAAACTAAGCACGATAAGATAACACATGAGTCTAACAACTATATATAAAACTTAAAACAACAACAACTTAAATAAACTCCCAAAATCTTAACAATCTCAAAACACCACTTATTATAAAACAAGTTCCAAAAGAGAAACTAAACCATAAACCAGTAATCTACTCCAAGCTCTACTGGTCCTCTAGGCTAGCTGTAGATCTCCAGGTTACCTGTAATATTTTTAACAGGTGCAGTCGGGACATGAACGAGCACAAAATCTCAACAGTTCATATCAAGATAGGAATATAACGCATGCAATAGAGTAAAATACATAAAACACTGAAAGAAAGTATATATAGTAAAAGAGAGAGAACTATAATGCAAATAGCTACTATAAGTAGAGAACTATCAGACTAATAATGTAGAGTACAAGATAGACATGTGAACGGCTTGAATTTGCATATGATTATACTAAGAGTTTGCACATGATTACACTACTTTGGAATTGTTCACATGACCATTTATACTCTCCCATATCCCAATCAATACACAAGGATCTAGACAAGTTATGTTATTGTACAATATTTCACATGAGGGACCATAAATGGGTGCACATGAAGTTATACATGAGGATTCTCTAAACATGAGAGTACATGAATCACAAGAGTATACATGAATAGTGAAAGTACATGAGTACATGATGAAAGTGAAACGCACATGACATGATGTACCCGATGCTCCTGAGGGGGTAACATCTCATTGTAAAGATCCATATAGTACCAATCCATGTTAACAACGTGACAACATCAAGTAAAGTAATCTAGAGCAAGAATATGAATCCTAACGAGTATGAAATGATCAGAGAATGTACTCGCCTGATACCCTGTGTGATCCCTTGACCCGAAAATTCCATTTTTTCATTATTATTATTTATTATTTTACTAAATTATTAACCAATGCATAAGCAATTGAATAATCAACTATATATATATATATATATAAAAAAAAAAAAAATATATATATATATATATATATAGAGAGAGAGAATAAGGGAGGTAGGGTGCCACCTCACGGGAGGGTGTCTACTTGTCATCCCCCCATGCTATCATCAAGCACATGGGTGCATGATGATAGCATGTGGGGGTGACAAGTAGACACCCTCCATAGGGTGGCACCTCACCTCCCTCATCCTCTATATATATATATATATATATATATATATATATATATATATATATATATATATATACACACTTAACATTACTTTTGAAAATAATATAGAAGGGGCAATTTTGCAAATATCGCAATAGGAGGGGCTAAGTTGCAAACTTCCAGTTTTTAAAACCAACGGCCTGGGATTCAAATCCCTTGTGTAAACGAAATCGAATCAACTACGGATAACAGCAAGGAATTCGACTCTATCTCCTTGATCCATCCAAACCCTATATAAATGCAAGCGATCACCAATACTCCTTTTCTATGAACCCTAAGCTTTCTCTGCTGCAAGTTTTTCTCCTGCTCTGCATTGAAGAGCGGCTCGAAGTGTTGAAGCAAACCAAACCATCGACAGGTAACAATTCCCCACCTTGGCCTTGATTCATTGAATTAAACTATTTTTAGGCTTACAAATGTTTGTGTTAATAAACATGGGATCGGAGGGGTAGGTGTTTGACTTAATGTCCAACCATGGACTTATGGGATGTAACCGTGTATCGAACATGAGATGTGAATGATACATCAGCCCATGTCCTGTCTTAGGTTGCCATAAGATTGCACACCATATGAACATTGATACCTTAATCCCAAATCAGTAGGTATTGATAGGAATAAGGGTATCAACAGGAATAGCAACTGTTGGTCACTGATACGTACCTGATATATGTTGCACTAATCTGTACAAATAGATGAGTTTATATCAAAAATTATTGCAATGTACAATCCTTGCCTAGGTTGTATATCCATCTACATACTCCCCCAGCCTGGCCCTCGATTTCACAGATATCAGGTCCAACAAATTGGTATCACACTGATACCTTAAATAAGCAAGATAACATCCTTATACCTGATGGATAACTAGTGCCTTCTCGACCCTAGCATCAGAGCTAGATCCGAGCCTGATTTCCTGATGGCTACAGTCTAGGTGCAGTAGGGTGATCATTACAGTCGGGGGTCACCCAGGGGTGCACTGTTTAGAACACCCCTTCCTCCTGACAGATGGGTATCCAATATCAACTGATACAGTTAAGCAGACCCCTTTTCACTATACCAAGTTCTGTCCTTAGTTGATTATTGCTCTGCATACTCATATGTTTTGGATTTCAATCTTATGGATGGATGTCCAACTTTTGGTGAGTGCCTTCGAACAGAACACTACTGTCCATCGATGGTCTTTTGAACTAAAACTTTCTGACCCTCTCTTCCTAAATTTGACCCCATATTACCTGTTCTACATAATCTAATATAGGCACGACCATATTCGTCATCGATTAGTCCATGCTCAGTCCTAAGGTCATTTAATTTCAGATATTAATTAAGAGCAGTAGGTGTCCTGCATCACTTAGGAGTCCAGACCCTATGGTATAGGTATTTCTTTTTCAAATATTCTGATACCTGAGGATTGTTGTCCATATATGGATTGATAGTCTTATGTTAATAGCAGTTCCTTTTTTCTATGATTAATTCTTTGCAACCTTGTTCGTTTGCCACAGTACATTTTTCCTCCATTACCTTGCCTGTCCATTTCGTGTTTGTTTCAGTCAATTTATCCTGAACATTGTACTTAGGATCAGATTCTCTGGTTTAACTTGTTCAGTTTCTATAGATAGGTTTGTGTGTTCATTATACAAAAGGACTTGAGTTGGGTTAGCAGTAGTATAGAAGAGGGACTCGAGTTTCATCCTATACTAAGGTTTCAGTCCCAATACAAGTGACTATGGAAGCCTACCCAATTTAGGAAGTGAGGGAAGGTATGTATAAATAGGAGCAAGTAATGTTTGTTGGCCAGGTTCCTGTCAACAGTAGGAAGGATATTAGAGGAGAGTTATGAGACCAACTTGTAGAGGTGATGATGAGTTACCCATGGCATTTTAAGATTTTGTATTTCTATATGCAGGGATTCATGGGTTGATAGTCTCTATTACCGTGCTGCAAAGCATTTTTCCCGTAATTTTGTGGATGGCTAGATGAATCTTTATCTTCCGTTCATCTCTGTAAGGCCATCTCCTTGCCTAACTACCATTTCTTCGTATTATCTTGATCAGTGATCTCTCTGCTCTACCACGTCAGTACAATTATAATCTTGTCAATGCTTATCAGATTGGGTAACCACTCAAGTCAGGTGGCCCTTTTTCCTTCTTCTGCAGTTTTTACACTGAAAGAGGCAACTGTTGCAATCGTATGCTAACTTGCAGGGAATAAGTGTAGACACCTGATTTTATCCCTATGGTTGGCTTCACACAGAGGTTGATTGTTTTGAACAGTTTGGGTTCATTTATTTTATAGTGAGCTTGTTGGGTCTGATATGAAATCGACTGATACCAAGTCCAATTAAGGACTGAACAAGCTAACTGAAAATGTGAAGTATCCCCTGCCTTCCACTACAGAACAGTGAGGACTAACGATTAGTAAGGACTGATCATTAAGTGAGTTCTGATACCATAACTTTGAGTGTACCTAGAATTACTAGGAAGTGAAGAGAGTGATTCATTCTCTTGTACCAGTATTCTGATATGGAGTTTAACACACCCATATGTGTACACCCAGGGCAGAGACTGTACCATGTTGAGTTAGTACCCTGTCCATACTTGCTGTTCAGTCCCTAGACTGGGAGAAATGGTAGTATAGAGACTCAAGTAGGCATGGCAATCTTTAGCAAATCCTTTCATTAATCAATAGAATTATACACTGAGCGTATACCCTGCAGCAAGGATATATCAGGCAACATGTGTCTAAATTCTGTCCAATTTACTACATTAGTTACTGTCACCCCCTCTTAGCTATATGTCCTATACAGGTTATACAAATTACATTCACCCTCATCTACTGTGGTTTGAATGACCCACACTAGGGCATGTCTAATATCCCATATTTGGGTACAGGCAGAATATCAGACTACACTAAACAGCAGTATAGCAGAACGTAGGTACTGTCACTAAGGAAATAAGGATTTGTGTACCAAGTAAGTACACCTATAGTCAATTTTGGTAGTCTCGACAGTAGGACACGAGTATTCCTACACATCAACACTAGACAAGAGAATTAGGATTGGTTTTAATGTAAACTAACCTCGAGCCATTAAGACCACTAAGTGCAAGGGTAATTATAATAGTTAAATAGACTCCTTGATTAATTTTAGCTGTTAACTAGAAATTGATTCATAATATAGGTCCATTGGATTCTGAATTGGCATTTGACTCGCACACTCAGCTCAGGACGACATGCAAGTACACTTTCTGTTCTACTTCCAATTCTGATGGTTTGTGCGGTATAAACTCATATGTTCTTTTGCTTGATGACACGATGGACACACGAGTGAGAGACATGAATCTCAATTATTATACACTTGTTTAACTCCTTTTCATAACTTATTTGGGTTCATGAGTACCGTTGGAAGGGAAAATATCCTATTAGACGTGTGAACTTCCCATTCTATCTTCCGTGTCTTTCGTGAATGCTAGCCGCTGTACACGACACGTGCAGTGAGCCTGATTTACCCCATAGCCATTCACATGTCGAAACAGATATTTTAATTCACTTAGATAGCTTGTCTTCTATTACTTTCACCACTTGACATGTCACTATGCTTTTATATTCGTTCCAGTTGACATTTACTTTGCGATTCATACTTTATTCTAGATATACCATGCCATCACATTACATGTTCAGTTTTCTTTACATATGTTATATTCATTGTACTGTCGATTCTATTATGTTGCGGATAGTTTTTCAGCTTGTGTGCTTGTTCCAATCCTGACTGGATAACCAACATTTTAGGTGAGGAGTTAGAGAACTTTTTAACTACATATTATGAGCACACTGCAGATCCCGACTTTGGTGCACATGACGAGTTGGAGGCTGCTTATGCAGACTTGCCTGCTACAGATGGCTTTCAGTAGTTTTATCTATTATTTTCATAGCTTGTTCAGTTGAGACTTTTGGATGTATTTCCTATTGAGACTCATGAGTTGATGTTTTAGTACATTACCTTTCTTTGGAGAGTGTGACACTTGATTCATTTTTGATATTAAAGTTTTGTCAGATTAGTCATTATCTATCTCTTCAAGTTATTTATGGAATTCATTATAAATTGGCCTCTCTGTGAATTGTTTACTTTGTGAAAATGAATATAAACTGCGTAGTTGTATTTGTAAACTGTAGAGATGACTAGACAGCGTTCTACCGTCGATACCGCGGCGTAGGCTGAACGTACCCACGGCTCATGCCCAATTACTTGGTGCGGGTCGTGACACATTTTTATGGTGGTCCATGCAGGTCTACGTTAATCATTTCGGTTACATTACTTTACCGTCGTGAGCCTGCACATAGGATTAGAAACTTAGGATCTCATCCACGTATCTTGTATTGACCTCTGTCCTTGATTTCTATTTTGAATCTTTAACTCGCATCCTGCTTAAAATCTTCGTGCCATCTAATATTTTTTTTATTGCAGTAAATGGATTCTCAAGACAGGAACAACGCTCCCCTGAGCAGCCCACCGGCTATAGGAGGATTCTTCTCGTACCTGACTCCGCCAACGCAGGGAGGCCAGCTTACTCATCAGGGCGACCCGGCTCAAACGCAATACTCGAGATTCCGCAGAGACGACTTTCCTCTATCAGCACCCTTCCATCAGCCTGTACCCTTCCAGCCAACATATGTTCCACATCCAGTACCTACTTTGTACCCTGCACCAGCGACGTATCCAGCGCCTGCCATGAACCCAGCACATGTTCTGCCTCCGCTACCTCCACTGGACAACGGTATCCTCCTCGGGATCTTCCAACAGCTCATGACTTCTCAGACGCGACAGGCTGACGTCTTCCGCGATACTATGAGAGAGGCTATCCAGACTAGAGACGCTCCACAATCGCGCCCTGGAACTTCCAAGAATTTTACAGACCTCAGGCCCTGGGAATCCAAGGGTACGGAGGGAATTCTCTACGCAGACGACTGGTTGGAGAATATGGACCGCAACCTCCGGAGGGGCCGAATCCCCGAAGACCAGAAGGTTGATAATGCTAGCATACAGCTCTATGACATCGCCCACACGTGGTACAGGGATGAGCCCTGATTCACTGCGCCAGACGTGACCTGGGAGGAATTTAAAGAACTATTCAAGGCAAAGTTTTATCCTGAAGCAGCTCGCGAAGAGTTGGAAAACGAGTTCGAGGGCCTCGAACAAGGCAACCTCTCTGTCGACGAGTACACTGCCAAGTTCTCTCGCCTCAGCCGCTTCGCAGACGCCATGACCCCTGCAGCCAAAGCCAAGAAGTTCAGGAAGGGACTTTCATATAAAATTTGCATCGCCATCGCCACCAGTCAGGCCACAACTTACGAGAAGATCTTGAAGATCGCACAGGCGGTAGAAACAAAATTGAAGCATAAGAAAAAGAGAGATAGAGACGCAAATGGAGGACTTAACAACCAATCGAGATCGACAAAACTTCCCAATATTTCGAAGGAGACTTCACCCCAGCATTTTCACCAACAGCCTCGTTCCCTACAACAGCAAAATCAGATCCAGCCGATTATTACATGCTCCTACTGTCGGGGGCCAGGTCATCATTTTGATCACTGTCGCAAAAGGTTACAACAATGCTTATCGTACGGATCAGCTACGCACAAAGTGAAGGAATGTCCAACATCATTTGTTCATCAAGGCCAAACACATACTCAGGGAGGACAAGGAGGACTGCAGCAGCAATGACAAGATCAAAAATTTGTAGCGGTGACCCGACCTGCAGGTATATGTAGTTAACTAAGTTCCTTAAAGGCTTTCCATAGTTATAGTAGCATGTATGCTTGGTTAATGCTAGATTAGTAATCTTAGATTTTCACATTTCCATGATATAGACTAGAAATTATTTTAGAGTTTGCCTGTAGAAGTTATTTAGTATGACCTGTTGATTTTTGAGAACAAAAATATTTTTAAGGGGGATAGTATGTGGCATCCGCCACCCGGTTATAATTTAGTGATATATTTTTATTTTTAATTGAATAGTTTATATTTAATCTTCTAGGAATTTTTTGGAATTTTTTGGAATCATTTTGATTATTAAATATCGGGAAAACCTATTTTCTAGGACTTCTAGAATTTATTGTGGTAGCCTAAGAGCAAATATTGACCCCAAATATTTTTCTAGGGTTCATTATGCTATTTTATATTTTCTAGAATTTTTCCATAATTTTTGGCAATATTTAAGTATTTATTTATTATGGTTTATATATTTTTAAAGGCTTCCAATATTTATTATGAGGCTATTTGGGACTAATATGAGGCTAAGTATTTTTATTTTGACTCTAGGGGATTAAATATAATTTCTATAATTTTCTATAATTTTTTTAGAATTTTTAGATATTTAATTTGAGTTATTTGGGTTTAAATTGATTTATAAAACAATTTTCGAAAAATAATTACCCAGTCAGCATTTAGGCTGGCCCACTCGTCAGCCACTCGCTGAAAACATTGCGGGCCCAGCTGTCAGTGACTGTGCCTGCTGACTCAGCAACAATTAATGAGTCGACTGCTTAAGCCGAGTCCTAGTCGGCTTGGCCAAGCAGGGAGGCCATCTAGCCGTCCATCCATTTGAGCGGAACCGTCAGGATGCTGATACGTGTCCTAGCCGCTAAACCGACCCAGCCGCCGCTCTATATATATATATATATTATATATTTGCGGATTTCGAGAAAACCCTAGATTAATTGTTGGCCGACCTTGTGGTTTTGATCCCGGTGATCCCCCGACTTCCCGAGGTGATTCCCGCCAACCCTGACCTCCTTTTAGCGCGCCATTTTTTTGTTGGATTCGTATTGAGGTAATTTATCTAAATATGTAATTTATTTTCATAAATTCTGAACCTAAGTTTCTGGAAAATTCGTAGAGTGTCGGTTGTCCGAAACTTGACACGTTTCGGTGTTTTCGAGATTTCGGGAGAACCAGAAATCGAAATCACGAACCGTTTGAAGTTTCGGAAAGCTAACACAGAGCTCTACGACATAAATTTTTCCCAGAAATTATTTCGTTCATATATTATTTTATTTATTCTGTTGAACTCAAAACTTATCGGTTGATCCCCGTTTTGGTCACGATTAGCCATAACGGCGATATCTTTTGACCAAAATGTGATTTTATGGCACGGTCAATTCCAGCACACTCGTGGCACTGAAATCTACCAAGGTGCACTTTCAAAATCTAGAGTTCGTAGTGTTTGACTAAAAAGTCAACGACACGTCTCGATTTGCGTGTCATGGTTTCCGAAACTGAGAAACACGACTTTTGATGGCCAAACTTGCATATTTAGATTATATTCAGATTATTATTAGGTTAAATTAGGTTTTTATGTAAATTATTACAGAACTAATTATTATTAGATTAGTAACCCAACTAGCCACTATTTAGAACTAGAACATTAGAATTGATTTATGGTTTTTGTGCACTGTTCGTGGTGCGATGTATGTTATAGGTTGACAGCTCTAGATCGGCATTTCCTTCATCCTCGACTTGTGGCTACAGTTTGTGCAAGGACTACAGGCAAGTATACCTTGCCAACTCGTACAATACAATTTATATGCATGTTCACCTTCTCGCTGCTATTTTTCCTTACTTTCGTGATTGCTTTATTCCATGTCTTGTACACTCATCCTGTCATGGTTTTACTTTACATGTTTCTAGTTCTTGTTCCTTTTCTGTTTTGATATTTTTTTTACCTATTACACTGTGATAGTCTCATGCGTATTGCTTGATAGAGTCATCTAGTCCTACACCACGATTCCCTCGACTTGACTTGACTTGACATGACTTGAGTAGGACTTGACTTTGACATTCTATAGATTGTGAGTACTTACCTTGACTACAGTCTATAGGATTTTATGCTAGGATTGGCTACTGTCTTGGTTGTGAGTACTTGCCTTGACTGCGATTGAGACATTATAGATTGTGAGTACTTGCCTTGACTCCAGTTTATAGCCAGCCATTCCTAGTATGGCATGCCAGTGTCTTAGGATCCTTGTGTTTAGATCTTGTGTCTTGGTTCATTTAGGCTCGTGGATATCCTTGATTGTTTCTCACTTCTTTGTATATTTGTACTGTTACATGTTGGCTTGTATATTATGTATCTTGCTAGTCCTCTGAGGACCTGATAATCTCTTCAGGTTTAGCCGAGTATTGAACCAGGTGCACACGAGCAGTTGGAGCTAGCCTTCGACCATGGTGCCACTACAGCTGAGGGTACTATTGACAGTTTGGACTCAGTTATTCTATTTCCATGTTTCTATTTTATTATCGTCTACTGGTAATGGATTTGTGTCCACCGGACGTAACTGGAAATTCTTGATAAACTGGATATTTTATTTATTATCATTCATTATTCAGTTTCATTTGTG
Organism: Iris pallida; assembly: GCA_029216955.1. Taxonomy (NCBI): domain Eukaryota; kingdom Viridiplantae; phylum Streptophyta; class Magnoliopsida; order Asparagales; family Iridaceae; genus Iris; species Iris pallida. The sequence goes on along the minus strand of JANAVB010017596.1, from coordinate 13,720,025 downwards.
TTAGTGGATTGTATCATCTCTTGTGGATGAGATCTAGATTACCTCTGTGACTTGTTCATGTACTAGACAGCGTTCTACCGCCGACACTGCGGCATAGACTGGACTTGATCACGTCTCGTATCCGAAATGTGGGTGCGGGTCGTGACAGGTTTGTTCACGTATTTACCGAGTATTTCACACACGTATTGGTTTCTATATTTCCTTTATCTAGTTCATTATCTTGTCAGTTCATATCCTGCTAGTTTACATCTTGCCAGTTTACTTTTATCACTTCATATCCTGTTAGTTCTTGTCTTGCTAGTTCTTTTTATATTCTTTACCTTCATGATTTTTCGCTTGTTCTAACTTATTTTGGACTAACAATATTAATTGCAATATGGTTGTACTTTGCTCATTTCCTGATTGGATCGTTGTTGTAGGTAAGGGAGAGTATCTCTAGCACTTCATGTTATGGACCAGCAGTGGGTAGTGCTGACGTTGTTGGTACCGAGACTCAGGAGCCATGGATGATCTCTGGAGGGATCTAGATTTACATTTATGCATGTCTTAGTTTATTTCTTAGAAGGATCAGATTTGTTCATGGATGGACGATATTTTACTATTCTGGATTTCAGTCTCTTTGTCATTGGATTTGGATATTATTATTTCATTATCTATCGTACTCTTATCCTCCTTGGTTTGTGTCATTGCTGAGTATGATTTGTATTTGTGTTCTATTGTATCTTTGGAGGATATTATTGTGTGTACTAGACAGCATTCTACCGCCGATACCACGGCGTAAGCTGGGCTTGGACACGAACTCGTACTCGGTTATCCGGGAGCGGGTCGTGACAAGTTTTTTTGGTAGCCCATGCAGGTCTACGTTAATCACTTCGGTTACATTACTGTGCCGTCGTGAGCCTGCACATTGGATTAGAAACATAGGATCTCATCCACGTGTCTTGTATTGACCTCTGTCCTTGATTTCTATTTTGAATCTTTGACTTGCATCCTGCTTGAAATCTTCGTGCCATCTAATGTTTCCTCTTATTGCAATAAATGGATTCTCAAGACAGGAACAACGCTCCCCTGAGCACCCCACCGGCTACAGGAGGATTCTTCTCGTACCTGACTCCGCCAACGCAGGAAGGCCAGCTTACTCATCAGGGCGACCCGGCTCAAACGTAATACTCAAGATTCTGCAGAGATGACTTTCCTCCACCAGCACCCTTCCATCAGCCTGCACCCTTCCAGCCAACATATGTTCCACATCCAGTACCTACCTTGTACCCTGCACCAGCGACGTATCCAGCACCTGCCATGAACCCAGCACATGTTCTGCCTCCGCCACCTCCACTGGACAATGTTACCCTCCTCGGGATCTTCCAACAGCTCATGACTTCTCAGACGCGACAGGCTGACGTCTTCCGCGATACTCTGAGAGAGGCTATCCATACTAGAGACGCTCCACAACCGCGCCCTAGAACTTCCAAGTATTTTACGGACCTTAGGCCCAGAGAATTCAAAGGAACGGAAGGGATTTTCTACGCGGATGAGTGGTTAGAGAACGTAGACCGCAACCTTCGGAGGGCTCGAGTTCCTGAAGACCTGAAGATCGAGAATGCCAGCATGCAGGTTTACGACATCGCCCACATGTGGTACAGAGACGAGCCTCGGTTCACCGTGCCAGACGTGACTTGGGAGGAGTTCAAGGAGCTGCTCAAGACGAAGTTCTTTCCCGAAGCAGCCCGTGAAGAGTTGGAGAACGAGTTGGAGAGCCTGGAACAGGGCAACCTCTCCGTCGACGAATACACCGCAGAGTTCTCCCGCCTCAGCCGCTTTGCAGACGCCTTGACCCCTGCAGCCAAAGCCAAGAAGTTCAGGAAGGGACTTTCATATGAAATTCGCATAGCCATTGCCACCAGTCAGGCCATAACTTACAAGAAGATCTTGAAGGTCGCACAGGCGGTAGAGACATAATTGAAGCGCAAGAGGAAGAGAGACCGAGACACGTATGGAGGAGGCAGCAGTCGAACATGAGCGGTGAAACACCCCAATATTCTAGCACAGCAGCATCATCAACAGCCAAGAGACGCCTCGAATTGAGAACTTCCAACATGTCAGCATTGCAGAAAGAAGGGACACATTGAGAGCGACTGCCGCCGGAGACTGGGCCAATGTTTAAACTGTGGTTCGGATCAGCATCAGTTGCGAGATTGTCCAAGACGTCGACTTGTAGCACCAGGAGGGCAAGCTTTTGCCATGATCATGGAGGATAAGCCAGCACTATAAGGAGGAGCTGACGGAAGTTCGTAGTAGAATCATAGTAGTAATGCAATTGTGAGTCCTATATTAGATTTTGTGAGAACATGGAAATATTTTAGTGACAGCAAGTTTCGACTATTCATTTATATCACAGCTTAATTTGAATTTCGAGGACAAAATTATTTTAAGGTGGGTAGGTCTGTGAGCCCTTGACCCAAAATTTCCATTTTTTATTATTATTATTTCTTATTTTACTAAATTATTAACCAATACATAAGCAATTGAATAATCAACCAAATATATAAATATATATATATACACTTAACATTACTTTTGAAAGTAATGTAGAAGGGGCGGTTTTACAAATATCGCAATAGGAGGGGCTAAGTTGCAAACTTCCAGTTTTTAAAACCAACGGCCTGGGATTCAAATCCCTTGTGTAAACGAAATCGAATCAACTACTGATAACAGCAAGGAATTCGATTCTATCTCCTTGATCCATCCAAACCCTATATAAATGCAAGCGATCACCAATACTCCTTTTCTACGAACCCTAAGCTTTCTCTGCTGCAAGTTTTTCTCCTGCTCTGCATTGAAGAGCGGCTCGAAGTGTTGAAGCAAACCAAAGCATCGACAGGTAACAATTCCCCACCTTAGCCTTGATTCATTGAATTAAACTATTTTTAGGCTTGCAAATGTTTGTGTTAATCAACATGGGATCGGAGGGGTAGGTGTTTGACTTAATGTCCAACCAGGGACTTATGGGATGTAACCGTGTATCGAATATGAGATGTGAATGATACATCAGCCCATGTCCTGTCTTAGGTTGCCATAAGATTGCACACCATATGAACATTGATACCTTAATCCCAAATCAGTAGGTATTAATAGGAATAAGGGTATCAACAGGAATAGCAACTGTTGGTCACTGATATGTACCTGATATATGTTGCACTAATCTGTACAAATAGATGATTTTATATCAAAAATTATTACAATGTACAATCCTTGCCCAGGTTGCATATCCATCTACATACTCCCCCAGCCTGGCCCTCGATTTTACTGATATCAGGTCCAACAAATTGGTATCACACTGATACCTTAAATAAGCAAGATAACATCCTTATACCTGATAGATAACTAGTGCCTTCTCGACCCTAGCATCAGAGCTAGGTTCGAGCCTGATTTTCTGATGGCTACAGTCTAGGTGCAGTAGGGTGATCATTACAGTCGGGGGTCACTCAGGGGTGCACTATTCAGAACAACCCCTCCTCATGACAGATGGGTATCCAGTATCAACTGATACAGTTAAGTAGACCCTTTTCACTATACCAAGTTCTGTCCTTAGTTGATTATTGCTCTGCATACTCATATGTTTTGGATTTCAGTCTTATGGATGGATGTCCAACTTTTGGTGAGTGCCTTCGAACAGAACACTATTGTCCATCGATGGTCTTTTGAACTAAAACTTTCTGACCCTCTCTTCCTAAATTTGACCCCATATTACCTGTTCTATATAATCTAATATAGGCACGACCATATTTGTCATCGATTAGTCCATGCTCAGTCCTAAGGTCATTTAATTTCAGATATTAATTAAGAGCAGTGGGTGTCCTGCATCACTTAGGAGTCCAGACCCTGTGGTATAGGTATTTCCTTTTCAAATGTTCTGATACCTGAGGATTGTTGTCCATATATGGATTAATAGTCTTATGTTAATAGCAGTTCCTTTTCTCTATGATTAATTCTTTGCAACCTTGTTCGTTTGCCACAGTACATTTTTCCTCCATTACCTTGCCTGTCCATTTCGTGTTTGTTTCAGTCAATTTATCCTGAACATTGTACTTAGGATCAGATTCTCTGGTTTAGATTATTCAGTTTCTATAGATAGGTTTGTGTGTTCATTATAAAAAAGGACTTGAGTTGGGTTAGCAGTAGTATAGAAGAGGGACTCGAGTTTCATCCTATACTAAGGTTTCAGTCCCAATACAAGTGACTATGGAAGCCTACCCAATTTAGGAAGTGAGGGAAGGTATGTATAAATAGGAGCAAGTAATGTTTGTTGGCCAGGTTCCTGTCAACAGTAGGAAGGATATTAGAGGAGAGTTATGAGACCAACTTGTAGAGGTGATGATGAGTTACCCATGGTATTTTAAGATTCTGCATTTCTAAATACAAGGATTCATGGGTTGATAGTCTCTATTACCCTGCTGCAAAGCATTTGTCCCGTAATTTTGTGGATGGCTAGATGAATCTTTATCTTCTGTTCATCTCTGTAAGGCCATCTCCTTGCCTAACTACCATTTCTTCGTATTATCTTGATCAGTGATCTCTCTGCTCTACCACGTCAGTGCAATTATAATCTTGTCAATGCTTATCAGATTGGGTAACCACTCAAGTCAGGTGGCCCTTTTTCCTTCTTCTGCAGTTTTTACACTGGAAGAGGCAACTGTTGCAATCGTATGCTAACTTGCAGGGAATAAGTGTAGACACCTGATTTTATCCCTATGGTTGGCTTCACACAGAGGTTGATTGTTTTGAACAGTTTGGGTTCGTTTATTTTATAGTGAGCTTATTGGGTCTGACATGAAATCGACTGATACCAAGTCCAATTAAGGACTGAACAAGCTAACTGAAAATGTGAAGTATCCCCTGCCTTCCATCTACAGAACAGTGAGGACTAATGATTAGTAAGGGCTGATCATTAAGTGAGTTCTGATACCATAACTTTGAGTGTACCCAGAATTACTAGGAAGTGAAGAGAGTGATTCATTCTCTTGTACCAGTATTCTGATATGGAATTTAACACACCCATATGTGTACACCCAGGGCAGAGACTGTACCATGTTGAGTTAGTACCCTGTCCATACTTGTTGTTCAGTCCCCTAGACTAGGAGAAATGGTAGTATAGAGACTCAAGTAGGCATGGCAATCTTTGGCAAATCCTTTCATTAATCTATAGCATTATACACTGAGCGTATACCCTGCAGCAAGGATATATCAGGCAACATATGTCTAAATTCTGCCTAATTCACTACATTAGTTACTGTCACCCCCTCTTAGCTATATGTCCTACACAGGTTATACAAATTACATTCACCCTCATCTACTGTGGTTTGAATGACCCACACTAGGGCATGTCTAATATCCCTAATTTGGGTACAGGCAGAATATCAGACTACACTAAACAGCAGTATAGCAGAACGTAGGTACTGTCACTAAGGAAATAGGGATTTGTGTACCAAGTGAGTACACCTATAGTCAATTTTGGTAGTCTCGACAGTAGGACACGAGTATTCCTACACATCAACACTAGACAGGAGAATTAGGATTGGTTTTAATGTAAACTAACCTCGAGCCATTAAGACCACTAAGTGCAAGGGTAATTATAATAGTTAAATAGACTCCTTGATTAATTTCAGCTGTTAACTAGAAATTGATTCATAATATAGGTCCATTGGATTCTGACTTGGCATTTGACTCGCACACTCAGCTCAGGACGACAGGCAAGTAACCTTTCTGTTCTA